>BTPG01000004.1:145449438-145463223 GCA_036245525.1 Semisulcospira habei | reverse complement strand
AATTATTTTCAGAAAAGAATTAAAACAGTAAAATACCTTGACGTCTAGAGAAAGTCAAACAGTGGCGGTGACGTAAAAGAGGCAATTCCGTCACCACGCAGACATTGACATAATACTCTAAATATGACGTCATTTCTCTCTCTCTCTCTCTCTCTCTCTCTCTCTCTCTCTCTCTCTCTCTCTCACACACACACACACACACACACACACACACACACACACACACACACACACACACATGCGCGCACCTCCACCTCCGGAGAGCGCATGAGGATTTATGTCTCTTGGAGATGTTTGGAGCGCGCGCGCATGCACGCACTAACACACACGCGCACACACACACACACTCACACACCGTCGCGCTTTCAGAAGAGCATGCAGGTGACCCGATATAGCTAGTTTGGAGAAAGACATTGGATGAGTTCGTTAGCCAACTTTGTACCCTTTCAACTTCTTCAGTAAAAATTAATTCTTTTCAGAAAAAAATAAAAACAGTGAAAAACCTGCGGGGGCAGAGGATCTAACTGTTGTCCAGCGCTGAGTGATTCCCCTTGGTTTGTTGTACAATTCTGCCAGCGCTAGCCTCACCTATCTGGTTTGTGAGTAGTGAAAAACCTTGACTTCTGGAGAAAGTCGGACAGTGGCGGTGACGTAAAAGAAGCAACTCCGTCACCACGCAGACATTGACACAATACTCACAAACCAGATATGTGAGGCTAGCGCTGGCAGAATTGTACAACAAACCAAGGGGAATTACTCAGCGCTGGACAACAGTTAGATCCCCTGCCCCCGCCTATCAGGCACCCAATCGCCAGCCCACAGAGAAATACGCAGGTATAGAATAAGACGATCATTTGCATCTTCAATAAGAGATGCATCAGGTCTCTTATATAACCCATGTCTTTCTCCGGAACTTAGGAAGTAGGCAGGGGAAACATACATACACAAACACGAAGGTGCATTACTATATGTGGTATTGACACAATACTCTAAATATGACGCTAATCTCTCTCTCTCTCTCTCTCTCTCTCTCTCTCTCTCTCTCAAACGGCAAGTTTGAAAACTGGTCCTGTTACCAATAACTTCTACCGTTGGAAAATAAAGGTTCATTGTTCTCTCTCTATCTATCTCTGCGCCACCGAGGATACACTGTCCAGTCTACTTTTCACACCTCCACTGGGAATGTGTATTTATTCTATGCATCTGGAACTAAATTCTTGAAGTGCACTGTGTGCATGTGTGCAATAGACATGGATTTCTATTTTTGTGTTAAATAATCCTGAACGATCGTTGTGAGCACTTGAAAAGCTATTTGTGTTCCACGACGATCGTTAACCTAACCTAACCTTGAGGACATCACTGCACCAAGTGTGTTTTCGGATTCCTGGAATACTAGTTGTGCGTGTTTTTATTAGTGCTTGCTTGCTTGGAAAAACTCACGTTCCTTCAGGAACAGTACTTTCGAGTTGGTCGGTGATCCTCACGATACCGTTTTTCCGCGGCATTCGTCTCTGTCCAACATCGGAGTACTGAAACGGGTCTGTTGAGTTACCTGACTTGACTTTTTGTGAGTTCAGTGATTCTTCTGACTTAGCACTGCTTTTTCCAGGTGAGCGTGTAATTTCTAAAAACGAATTTGTCCACAACTGAAAGTTACTTTTGGCGTTGAAAACATTGATTCAATGATTGTGTACATTTGCGTCACGCGTTCTTTGAACTAGAGCGGCTGACGCGTCATATGGAACTAGAGTACCAAGTGCGTCACTTGGAACATGAGCGCTGACGTCGATCAATTACCTCCCGCTCGCAAGTGCCTTCCCCTAATAAAAGCTCTATCCCTAACACGCACTGGTATCATGCTGGCATATAACTAATTCCTTGCACTGTGGTGACCTTTCTGCAGTGCACTAACAGCTCCTTGCCAATAAATCCAGTATGTGACTATCTAGTGTGTTCTTGTTAACAAGATGGCGGACTAGATAACTCCAGTGAAGGACACTAAACTAAAGCCATGCCCCCGCACATGAGATCTATCAAATACTCCATTGACTTGGAAAAAGTTAAGAAAACAAAAGACTGGCATCAGATCACTTTTGATACAAATGGTCTTCACTTGCCGGTGTGGAGGCATGCTTTAAGAGAACGATACCAGTTTGCATACAAACCCCCTGAGCTTTCCTCTACATGGGCTGACCACCAAAAGGACCACGCACAGACGCTCTCCCTCACCCATCCCCTGGCCACTGACCTTCCTCCTGAACTTTTTAAATCAGTGCTTGATCTCTCGCTTGATGGAAATAAGCTATTAAAAATCTCCATCTACTATACCACGGGCACAATTCTAGTCCAGGGGAAGGCGTGTGTGGACTGGGTGCAAGAGGAATTCGGCAAACTGAGGTCAGTCGTGAACCTCCTCCTCCCCAGCTATAGCATGTCTGGTAAACCTCCTGATCAACGGGCCCTGCCACCATGCGCCACTATGTGCTCACGGCTCCCTAAAGCTGACGATACTGACACGGTCGGTGTAGGTCTCGAGCAGGTAGCAGGAAGTGCTAATATCGACCAGGACCACGACAGCGCCAATGATATGGCTGCCAGTGCAGTTTCAAACAACGCGACTGGCAGTGCCGATGTTGCTTCAGCCGGCATTGACCGCAGTGGCTGTACCTGTGACGCCACCCCTTCGGTGGCCAGTGACCAGTGTGACAGCCCGGACACCAGTTCTGCCTTGCAACCGTCTACTTCCATGCTTGGCTGGCGGAACTTGGCCGTGTTGTTGATGGTTTCGGTGCTGCGATCGGCTCTCAACACGACACAGCCATGTGTGCAGTGTATGACTTACAGAAAGAGGTGCGTGAGCTGGTCCGGATTGAGATTCGTGACATCAAGGCCCAGTTCCACCAGCAGCTTGAACAACTTTGTTGTCGTGTCAAGTCACTGGAGGCTGAAAACAAGAAACTCAAGTCTCAGCTTGGTGACCACAACAAAATGTTTACTTCACTGCGCATCACTTCCCAGCCCTCCAAGAAGCAGATGACAGATGCACAGGTGGACGGCACTCTGTTGTCAACCAAGCCTGGCCCATCCCTGACCTCCTCTCAGCCCCGACAGGCCGTTTCCACTGACCAATCTCCGCCTGCCATCAACCTAGCCAAGACTCCCTCAGTTGGTATGGCTTCCCCGTTATCCATTCAAAGCTCAGTTCTCACTCCCTCCTCTCCCTCGCCGACCCAGCCCGGACACACCACTGACCGAGCCTCATACCGTGACGTTTTAGTCGCCGCCGTGCCTGTGTCCAATCGCTTTGCTGCCCTCTCTGTTGACGACTGCACAAACGACCAGGTCAAAAATATAGGCATGGAATCGCACAGCAACACGTGCCGCCCCAAGCGTGATCAACATCAGGATCACCCTATCCCTGCTGATGTCTTGACCAAAGAGAGGATTTTGCCTGGGGTCCCTGCTGTGCTAATAGGTGATTCAATCTTGCGAGAGGTGGGTAGCAAGATTGTATCACCGACTGTACCTATGCAGAAGATATGTGTGCCGGGCATGTCCATTGCTGAATTGATGGCGTGGCTCGACTCGCAGCCTCCTGCACCGCACATTGTTTTCGCCGTTCTGCATGTCGGGATCAACACATGCAAACGCCGACAAGTGATCAGTGTGGACACCTGGACCGCCCTCCTCAAACTGGTAAAATTTAAGTTTCCATGCGCCTCCGTCAAAATGTCGTCTGTTTTGTCTGCTTTTGGTCGACACCCCGCCAACAGCGCCATCATTCCATCCAACAGGAACCTGATGGCGGCGTGTGTGCAGGCGAGGGTTCTGTACATTGACAACGTGCCAGTGTTTCTGTCTCGTGGTGGGGCCCCACGTAAGTTGCTCTACAGACAGAATGATAATTTCCATCCAAGCACTGAGGGGGCCTCGCGACTTGCCTTCAACTCTAGGTCCACAGCTCGTGCATCCCTGCCGTCTATGCGGTCTAGCTTGAATTTGTCCACAACTGAAAGTTACTTTTGGCGTTGAAAACATTGATTCAATGATTGTGTACATTTGCGTCACGCGTTCTTTGAACTAGAGCGGCTGACGCGTCATATGGAACTAGAGTACCAAGTGCGTCACTTGGAACATGAGCGCTGACGTCGATCAATTACCTCCCGCTCGCAAGTGCCTTCCCCTAATAAAAGCTCTATCCCTAACACGCACTGGTATCATGCTGGCATATAACTAATTCCTTGCACTGTGGTGACCTTTCTGCAGTGCACTAACAGCTCCTTGCCAATAAATCCAGTATGTGACTATCTAGTGTGTTCTTGTTAACAAGATGGCGGACTAGATAACTCCAGTGAAGGACACTAAACTAAAGCCATGCCCCCGCACATGAGATCTATCAAATACTCCATTGACTTGGAAAAAGTTAAGAAAACAAAAGACTGGCATCAGATCACTTTTGATACAAATGGTCTTCACTTGCCGGTGTGGAGGCATGCTTTAAGAGAACGATACCATTTTGCATACAAACCCCCTGAGCTTTCCTCTACATGGGCTGACCACCAAAAGGACCACGCACAGACGCTCTCCCTCACCCATCCCCTGGCCACTGACCTTCCTCCTGAACTTTTTAAATCAGTGCTTGATCTCTCGCTTGATGGAAATAAGCTATTAAAAATCTCCATCTACTATACCACGGGCACAATTCTAGTCCAGGGGAAGGCGTGTGTGGACTGGGTGCAAGAGGAATTCGGCAAACTGAGGTCAGTCGTGAACCTCCTCCTCCCCAGCTATAGCATGTCTGGTAAACCTCCTGATCAACGGGCCCTGCCACCATGCGCCACTATGTGCTCACGGCTCCCTAAAGCTGACGATACTGACACGGTCGGTGTAGGTCTCGAGCAGGTAGCAGGAAGTGCTAATATCGACCAGGACCACGACAGCGCCAATGATATGGCTGCCAGTGCAGTTTCAAACAACGCGACTGGCAGTGCCGATGTTGCTTCAGCCGGCATTGACCGCAGTGGCTGTACCTGTGACGCCACCCCTTCGGTGGCCAGTGACCAGTGTGACAGCCCGGACACCAGTTCTGCCTTGCAACCGTCTACTTCCATGCTTGGCTGGCGGAACTTGGCCGTGTTGTTGATGGTTTCGGTGCTGCGATCGGCTCTCAACACGACACAGCCATGTGTGCAGTGTATGACTTACAGAAAGAGGTGCGTGAGCTGGTCCGGATTGAGATTCGTGACATCAAGGCCCAGTTCCACCAGCAGCTTGAACAACTGTGCCCACCAGCCTGTGCTGCGGCCAACTATGTGTGACGACCGCCTGCAATACGGACCCCCCATGCCGCCTCTAGGAAGCTTGCACCGTAACGGTCACCTACCCTTAGATTTCAACTGTAAGGGACCCATCCTCCCACCCCACATTATTCACCCCAGCCACTGACCAATCAGCGTGTTTCCTACCCCGTGGCCCCTTCCCCCAGATTTTCCTGTGATCCTGCCACTTGGAGTGTTGCTTTCCCTGTGCCACCTGTTGCCCCTAGCCATGGCCGGTACGGCTACATCCCCTGTCCAGAGTATCATGGGCGGCACTATGAGACCCTAGGCCCTCGTCTGAGTGAATTTCAGTGTGAACCCACACTGTTTGCCTCCCTCGTTTCTCACCAGTGGTTCGACCGGCACAATCAGTGTCGTCTATCGTTCGTCCCTTGACTGAGTGAAGTGACATTCTGAACCCACGCTCGTTGTCTCCCTTGATTCGTTCTGGCGGAGCGACGGAGACAACTTGCGCGGCGAACCATGATGTCTCAATGTCGTATTTATATGTCCACATGGGTTGTCTCCCTCGCTTCTCTACTGTGAATCGACGGAGTCAACCAGTGTGGCGCTCACCTTCCCTCTCATACGGAAAGACAGTCACTCAGTGCAGCACAAACCTTACCTCTCATTAATTATGAAATATGAATCTGACAATCTGGCAAACTGTTTAGTGTCCGACATTGAATATATAGTTTTTTAATCAAACAGCACTTTGGATTTAATTAGTGACATGAATTTTTGTTCTGTGAATGGTGACGATTATTATCTTCCTGCATTTTCCTTTCTTTCAAAATGGAGGAAATATACTCTTCTTGATATAGCGAAGGAGCCAGTGTGTGTATCGTATATTATACGGTCTCCGATCAGTGACTCATTTATTTCTCATTTCAGAACGTAACCAAAACATTATTTCCCCTACGTGGGATGTGACGCTAAGGAGCCGGTTTAGATATTTGTATATATCGCAGATACGGTATACGTTCAGTGACTCATTCGCCTACAGAACGTAACGACCTATTATTTCCCCTGCGTGGGACGTGACGTTATCTGCAGCGAAAGCGATAGACTGAGCTGAGTTTTCAGCACTGTAGTTTCTCCTGGGTTTTGTTTAACTTTGTTAGAGTTCAAAAGTTTTCATTTGTTCTTAATTGACTTGTAAACATTTTCCCCCCACGTGTTGCTTCATCATGCCTGCCTGTAGCCCACATGTACATCAGTGTTCGCTGAATAAGCATGATTTACGGATAGGGCACCTTAACGTTTATCATTTATACAACAAAGTGCCCGACGCCACTGTTTTACTTTCACAACCCCAACCCTTTCATATATTTGGATTTACTGAGTCTAGACTCAGGGAACATATTAGTAACGCCTCGATCTCCATTCATAACTATGCTGTATTCCGTAGAGATGCATCATCCCCGGGTCATACCGGTATAGCTGTGTACATTTATAACTCTATCCGCCAGTACGTTACCCGCCGCATGGATTTAGAGTCTTGTCACGTTGAAAGTTTATTTCTTGAATTGAAATGTGACAAATCTTCACCCACACTAATTGGATTTATTTATCGCACCCCTTCAGCCACATTCTCATGGTATGATGATTTTGTCACCATGATGGATAAGGTGCAACAACGTCACAACAAAGATATACACCTTCTAGGCGATTTTAATATTGACCTGCTAAAGACTGGTAATGCGGCGTGGAATTGCACCACCTCATTATTTGGCCTGCAGCAGATGGTTCGGTCTCCCACTAGAGTTTCTTTGTCATCCGCCACATTGATTGACCACATCTATACTACAAATGCACCTGCTGTCACAAACGTCCACGTGCCGAATGTAGCCATTAGCGATCACTTTCCTACTTGTTTTAATCTTTCAGTTAAACGTGATAAACCCCAGCACAAACACCACACTACCATCACATACAGGTCTTACACAAAGTTCAACAAAGATGACTTTCTTCATGACCTCTCAATCACGCCCTTTCACCTTATTTATAACACTAATGATCCCAATGAAGCCCTCTCGCTTTGGTACAAGCTGTTTCTTTGGGTCCTCGATAAACATGCCCCACTAAGGACTAAACGCGTTAAACACCCTACCCTTCCGCCTTGGTTGTCAAAGGACATCATTCACGCAATGAAAATGAGAGATGACTTAAAACGCTCTCTCTCTCTCTCTCTCTCTCTCTCTCTCTCTCTCTCTCTCTCTCTCTCTCTCTCTCTCTCTCTCTCTCTCTCTCTCTCTCTCTCTCTCTCTCTCTCGTTTCTTTCTCTTGCTTTTTACATCGGTGGCAGTTACAAATTCTCCAATGCCATTTTTTTGTTTCTCCTTTCGGTGATTCACCTAGTGTGGGTTCCCCCCCCCCCCCCCCCCCGTATTTTGCTTCTTCTTCTTCTTATTATTATTATTATTATTTGCATGCTATGTTTCTTTTTCTGTTATGTTCTGTTTTGTTTACAGGACAGCTTGTAAGACAGGCATTGAGTTGCCTAATGGCTTTATCCTGAATAAATAAAGATTCATCATCATCATCATCATCTCTCTCTCTCTCTCTCTCTCTCTCTCTCTCTCTCTCTCTCTCTCTCTCTCTCTCTCTCTCTCTCTCTCTCTCTCTCCAAAACTTTTACCGTTGTAAAATAAAGAATCATTGTCATTGTCATTGTCATCGTCTCTCTCTCTCTCTCTCTCTCTCTCTCTCTCTCTCTCTCTCTCTCTCTCTCTCTCTCTCTCTCTCTCTCTCTCTCTCTCTCTCTCTCTCTCTCTCTCTCTCTCCTCGGTCCCAAGCGGTCATGTGAAGTGTGTGTTAAACTGATAAAACATGCCTCAGTGTTTCGGTTAGATTAACTCCTTCATGCCTGATCGGGAAACGGTGGACGATGATAGTTCCGGGATAGTGCCGGATTAGCTTTGCGTCGTTGAGGCGCTAATCTGATCTGTTACTGCACTTGTGCTATCGTTGTCCATCTCTCTCCAGCGTAAATCGGATGTTCAACTAACACGCCTCCAGGCCTAAATGAGTTGGTTTTACCGGACCCCATCCTACTTGACGACTGTTAAAATAGGTTGTTTTATCCCCCCCCCCCCCCCCCCCTTTTTTTTTTTTTTTTTGAGTGTAGGCTCAACTTGAACTAATTTCATTTCATGTTGTTTTGTTGTTTTTTTTAGAAACTTAGTGAACATCAGTATAATTCTGAAAAGAAAAGAAAAAAAAAAAAAAAACAAAAAAACAGTCATATGACTTCATTCTCAGCCCTTCATCCGTTCGACTTGTAGCAATGCGTGGTGCATATGAACACAGGTGTGTGAGCCCCATGTGTTATTAGTATTGTTTTATTCCAGTTCTCGTTCAATCTGTTTTCAGTGTGTCGGGCACTGATCTGACAATCGTTTGATTTAATTACGGTGACATTTTTGTACGAAACGGTTTACTGTGCTGTTGTTTTAGTTTCACTTCATTGACTTGCCATTAACATTTGCGATGCTTTCATTGGTTTATATGCGATGCGGCTGTATCACAGTAACATGTGTTGCAGTCTGACAGTTTAGGGAAATCTTTGGACTATTTGTACTGTGGTTGACCTGTGTACAGTAGAGTTACACGTTTGACTTGTGTCTGGCCGGCATACACACCATTTTTGTAAGCCGGACTAAATGTAAAGAGTAGTGATAATAGTGCATAGCCAAACGTGTTGTACTGAATGCGAGTAGACAGTTCTACAAACTTTCATTCAAGTTATTTTTTGACAGTTGTGGTGATTATAAGTGGATTTGGTTTATTCCATATTTTTCGCACATGATCACTCCTTTCAGTGACTGGACTGTTTCACTGTCATTGTCATTCTCTCTCTCTCTCTCTCTCTCTCTCTCTCTCTCTCTCTCTCTCTCTCTCTCTCTCTCTCTCTCTCTCTCTCTCTCTCAAATATGGGCGCATCTCCAGGCGGCATAGATTCACATGCGCCCTCCGGGCGCATAAGGATCTATGCCTCTTGGAGATGGTTGGAGCGCGCGCGCACGCACGCACTAACACGCACACTTACATCGACGCGCTTACAAAAGAGCATGCAAGTGACCCTTGTACTTAGTGTATCATGTAGCTAGGTAAAGTCAACCTCCTTTCCCACAAATTATAGCAAGACTGAAATTGTACCGTGAAATTCTAGTTTTGTGACCATTTTCTCAAGCTTATGAAGCGAAAGTGAAACTCATATCACGTAAAATATAAAATTACGAAAAATCTGAAACATACGTCATAACAAATGACGTTTGACAAACCAATGACGCGTATGTCCTGCGCCCCTTATAAAGCTCACTGACGCATTGGCAGATCTGCGAGCCTTTATCAGAAGGAGATATTTCAACATCAGAATCAGGTCAAAGACAAAAGGTAGAGACCCTTGACAGCGAGCACAGCTCTCATATAGAAGGGACTTTGTGGGTTATGGTTCATTCCATATTGTTTACCTACTTCTGATTTGCAGTGCACGCCAAGCTATCAGTCAGGCTTGTCCAGGGAGCGGTTTTTATGACAGCGAGTGTAAATCACATTGTGAATACATACAGGAATAAATAAAATGACGCAAAAAGAAGAAAGGCAATAAGGAGGGAATGAATGAATGAATGAATGAATGAATGAATGAATGAATGAATGAATGAATGAATGAAAACTGAAGGAAGGAAGGAAGGAAAAAAGGAAGGAAGGAAGGAAGGACGGATGGCTGAAGAACCTGCCTGTCTGCAGACCTGACGTACAAAGGAATAAATAAAACGACTTAATGAATGTTAAATTGAAATAATCCATTATTGCTGTCACCCATAATGACACCTGTCTTCTGTCAGTACGTAATTTAACCCTCTCACTGTCAGTGGACGAAGATTTTGTTTTTGAAGTCATTGTAAATTGAACGTCAGAAATTCAGATCCGTCAAAAACATGGATACAACATGGTTTCAGCAAGAAACGTAGATCTTCGTGAGCCCAAAGGGAGGCTCATGAAGATGAATGTCTCGTGCAGTTGGTGGTGGTCACGTTTTCTCCGCAGTGAAAGGGTTAACTCAAGTGACAGCGGAGCGAAGATGCAGATGTTGGTAAAGCATTAAAGGCCCACAACCGCCGTGACGAAACACTTCTGTAACAGATGGTTATGAAACGCTACACACAGGTCTAGTTATGGTTCATTTAGAGACAGGAGAATCCAGTTCAGCACACGTCGCCTTTATATCAAGCAACCTGACAATGACTCCACTCCGTTCTAGAAATACAATGCTATCATTACGATAAACAGCTAAAAATAGATTGACTGACACGCTAAGGCGGCAGCGCAGAATAAATAAGTGCGATTACGCGAGTACTTTTGCAACGTGTCCAAACTGCTGTTAAAGTTCATTAGGTGTGTCGACAGGGCATAACAAACACAAATGGTGCTGAAACGTGTCTTCAGGAAAATGCGTAATGGTGCTTTAACCCCTTGTACCCCAAGACCGAAATCCCCAAATGTTGCCGTTGTCCTCTGAAGACTGCATTGCAGTGCAGGACACAGATCGACCATGACACGACAGTTCAAGGGTGATGCCAGAATAGCTTGGCGCCCTATAGGCGCCAAGCTATTCTGGCATCACCCTTGAACTATCATGGTCGATCCTTATCTTGCTGTGGTGTGTCTGGGGTAGAATCGGTTAACCCATTGTACCCACATTTTGCAGTTATCGGCGGCGCTTTGAGTCGATTCACCCCCAAAAAAAACTTGAGAAAAAGCGCCTATATAATAACGGTATTATTATTATTATTATTATTATCCTCTGGCGACCGCATTACAATTCAGGAGACAGACCGACCATGATAATTCAAGGGTGGAGGTACAATAGCTTGGCGCATAAAGGCGCTAAGCTATTCTGCCACCACGCTTGAACTATCATGGTCGAGCCATGTCTTGCTGTGGTGTGTCGCGGGAAGAATGAGTTAACAAAATACTTTTTTGCCACACGCCCTTACGTTAATTCAGCGCCTCAGTCAAGCGGTCAGTGGGTAAGTCAGTCGCTACCACGATGAATAATGTCGGTGGGTCGGCTTATCGAGCAGTCAGAGGGTAAGTCAGTCGCTACCACGATGAATAATGTCGGTGGGTCGGCTTATCGAGCAGTCAGTGGGTAAGTCAGTCGCTACCACGATGAATAATGTCGGTGGGTCGGCTTATCGAGCAGTCAATGGGTAAGTCAGTCGCTACCACGATGAATAATGTCGGTGGGTCGGCTTATCGAGCAGTCATTGGGTAAGTCAGTCGCTACCACGATGAATAATGTCGGTGGGTCGGCTTATCGAGCAGTCATTGGGTAAGTCAGTCGCTACCACGATGAATAATGTCGGTGGGTCGGCTTATCGAGCCATTAGTCAATAAATCCGCAAAATGAAACAAATATACTTACTACCGAAGCGCCCATTGTAGTCACGCAATGTAGTCATACAGTCATTTGGCAAAAAAAAACAAAAAAAAACATTAACCCCATCACCGCCAGCGGGCGCAGATTGTGTTTCTGAATTCTGTCTTAATCCAACGCCTCTAGCCGCCCAAGTGGTGTCAGCAAGCGGCATAGACCCTCATGAGCCGCCGCAACTCGGGGAGGGGGGGGGGTGGGGAGGGGGAGGGGAGGGGTGGAGGGGGGCTCATGCGGCTCTGTGTCTCTTGCGGTTGGATCATGTTCAGCTTTTCTCGGCAGTGAAAGGGTTCGTCATGCCGACGGATTACAGTCCTACACACTGACATGCTCACTGCTGGCGCCAATACTCGGAGATGACTGAGTCGACCATGAAATCCCGAGAGTAGTGCCTAATCGGTGAAAGTTCAAGGGTAGTGCCTGATCAGCTTGGCGCGCTAATCTGGCACTACTCTTGAGGGATCATGGTCGTGACTTTTGTGCCTTCTGTGCAACATGTATCTGTAATTCCACCCCGTGAGGCATTATGCATGACAGAAGGAAAAGGCCTGATACTTGATTACCAGCAAGTTTCTGTGTACAGTGATTGTTAGGTGCCAAGCTGATCAGTTACTACTGTTGAGCGATCATGGTCGAGTTATGATACTGAAACTAAATAGGCGGCTAGGGCCTGGAGGCCATGATCTGATAACCAGAGTGTGTCGTCCTTGTGATCATTAACCGTAAATCCTGATGGTATCTTCAGGCAGCAAACAACCTGCAAATTACGCTGCATAATCCCCCACGCTTTTACGACACAGATATGGGCAATCTGCACGCGCGCGCGCGCTCTCGTGTGTGTGTGTGTGTGTGTGTGTGTGTGTGTGTGTGTGTGTGTGTGTGTGTGTGTGTGTGTGTGTGTGTGTGTGTGTGTGTGTGTGCGTGCATCCATATATATGCGTACGTGCGTGCGCTTGAGTTGGTGTGTATGCGTGCGTGCTGCGCGCGTGTGTTCGTGCGTGTGTGTGTGTGTGTGTGTGTGTGTATGTATTTGAAAGATACTATCTCGAAGATTTGTCGGTTCACGCATTGTGAAAAGATTTTGTCAGCAGTAAAAATTCACCCCTACTGCAAATCGGCCACCACCTCCAACCTGGGCTCTACCCACACCCTCACATACCCACTTATTACACACACATAGATCAGCACCTGGTCCATGTCCTATCAAACGCAGTTTATAGGGCTTGGGAAGCTGACGTCATCACTCCAGTCGTGGCGTCCATCTTGTGAGGATACGGGACTAAGGCCTTTCATGGGGAAATCACTGTTTTTGTAATGGCTATAACTGAGCAGTAACATCAAGTCTTGCCATCACTGTAGAAAACCGCTCACCAGAGTCTGTTTTTGTTTGTTTCCAAAGAGGAAGAAACATGAAGAAAAACGTGTTGAAACACTATTTCGCTACTATCTCATGACTATGGTATCCTCATAAGATGGCGGCTGATGCGCCGACGCTGCTAGGCAACGCGGGGAACTTCCCGAGCCCTATTCAGCGGGATGGGCCGGAGGGGGTGGGGGGGGGGGGCGGGTGGTGGGGGTGGGGGGGGTAGGGAGATTGCGGACCATGTGCAGTAAGTGTTTTCCTATACATTTACGCGTGTTCCGCTCGGCACTGAATAGGGGAAAAAAAAAACAAAAAAAAAAAAACTCAAGTTTGTATTACAACTGGCAGTTGAACTGCATAATGGTGTCTGGCCAGCTTTGTGTTCATGTTTGTGAACCACGATTGATTATCACAGTAAATTGCATGTCTGCGGGCGTGTGGCACGGATCACGTTTCATTCTGATTACACGGGGAATTGCCAGCGAAAAACATGCTAGGGGCGTGCTGTCTTTAACCCATTTGGGGCGTGACGTCATTAACCCATTTAACCCCACGGCTGCATTTCACCTAACGACTATGTACCATTAGCAGGAGAAGAATCGACCATGATGATTCAAGGGTAGTGCCAGATTCGCTTGGCGCCTGTCGGCGCCAAGCGAATC
>BTPG01000004.1:145261185-145443938 GCA_036245525.1 Semisulcospira habei | reverse complement strand
AGTAGGGGTATTTTGAGTGTAAACGTGCGGCTAACTCTAATTCTAGAATTACAAAATGAGTGTTATTTCGGACACTCTTAAGGCTTTGAATCCGTTTAACCCTTTTAGCCCCAAGGTCCCACTTTCTCAAATTTTAGAGATGATGCATTATGACTATATGTATCAGTTGCAGGAGATGTATTGACCATGATAATTCAAGGGTAGTGCCAAATTAGCTTGGCGCCTGAAGGCCCCAAGTTCATCTGGCATGACTCTTGAATTATCATGATCAATCTCTGTTGTAGGCACTCGGGACTGAATGGGTTAACCTTCTTGGCCGCGCGCCAGCAGTGCTGAGCCAGATCGTCAAAGGGCCATCTGAAAGACTCTGGGGTGTAGATTCTCGTGATAATCAGTCGCCGGGTAAGAAAGATCTTTTTCATCGGGGGGAGTGTGTGTGTCACAGTGTCAAGTTATCATTTGGGGAGGACGGGGATTGAGGTGTGGGGGTAGCGGGAGAGGGGAGGGGCCGAGGGGGAGGGGGGGGGGGGACGTGCTACTTCTGCTCCAGCATCCAGAACTGAAATCAACTGACAGCGCGGTGTCCAGCCGCATGAACCGGCCTCGCGGTAAAACGCATCAAACATAACAACCAACATATGCGATTTTCGGCCTCAAATACCCAACCTCTCCACGCCCCAACCTCCGCCCGGCTGCGGTTCGGCCCTGATGCCACTGCCGGAGAACATGATGAATCCATTTTCGCCGTTAGGGATCAATTTAAAATTCAGTTATTCATGCCACGTATTCAGTGTCACCGGGGAGTCAGTTTCCGTCAGGCGTAACGTCAGGTGTGACTCGTCAGTTACATCAGTATCACCGTGGCACAAGTCAGTCCGGCCCATTCTCTTCCGCCGGAGTCGATCCGGTTGAGTGTCGTCCGTGTAGAACGGTTACGGTCGTGTTTCAGTTTGGGTTTTCAGTTTTGAACTGAAATAACCGTTTTCACAGTCACGTCACGGGTGAATCAGTATGATCGTGGAGTTTAAAAGGTTAAGTCTACCTGTTTCTATAATGATCAGTTATTGAATCACGAGTCAACTCCGGGCGGCAGTTCTACGGATGGTCACAGTGCTAACTCGAAGATCACAAATTTTCCATCGGCTCAGCGGGCATCATTTTCTCAGTATTTTTAGCTGGAGTGCTTGGTGTTGGTTCGCTGGTTGTCTGCCCGCTAGTCGTTTGTTAGTTAATTAGTTATTTAGTTATTTAGTTTTTTAGTTAGTTAGTTAGTTCAGGTATTATCCCAAGGGAAGCAACCGTTGCTGCACACGGACATTGTTCTAGCATTATTTCCCATTGACCGGAAGCCGAGAAAACTGAACAAAACATGTCGACTGCTGCTGTCAGACAGGGCTTTCGACTCATTTCAGCTAGTCGAAGGTTTGTTGACTATGTTCCTTCGTTTTCTTTATTGACGTTAATTGATTGATAGTCAAGTCATGTGGGATTCTGTTTATGGGGGCACACTGTAATTGTCTGAATCTGCCCTTCAGTTTTGTCATCGGTTACAGTAAAGTCACGTCGCAGTTGCGTAAGTAGTCTAATGCAATTGTGTACATTTTCCTGTATTTTCCCACTTAACCCTTTTAGCCCGAAGGTCCCATTTCTCAGATTTTGGAGGTGTTGCCTAACGACTATGTACCCGTTGCAGGAGATGGCTTGACCATGATAATTAAAGGGTAGTGCCAGATTAGCTTGGAGGCGCAAAGCTAATCTGGCACTATACTTGAATTATCATGGTCAAGCCATCTCCTGATGTAGGGATCCGGGGTTATAAGGGTTAATGCAAATAAAAACTGACAGAAAATGTGCGTTGCCACCTCCAAACTCGACACATGCTGACTATATGCTCACAAGAAACTTTGATCTGACATAGAATATTAGAATACCTCCACCGGCTGCATGTAATGTGTGAATGGTTTTGGATGTACTTGTACTGTTGTAGTGCCAAGTGACCAAACGTTTTTGCTTGTTTTGTTGTAGTCACCTGACATACTCGGCATGGAGAGCTGTCCAGGTCCATCAGCAGGGAACAAGACTGTGTTCATCAGACGCAAAGCCCGCTGCCAGTTCAGTAGGAAAACCGTCAGTCTCAACAACAAAACCTTCGGCCACTGTAACAGCAAAAAGTGCAGCCTCAGAAACAACAAAGACTGTATCTCCTGAAACAGCCCAAAATGCAGCCCCTTCAGCAACTAAAGGAGATGCACCAGTCGCAGAAAAATCTGCAGACAAAGCAGCATCAGAACCCAAGCCCGCTGTCATAGTTAAACCTGGCGAAGAACTAAAACTTAGTGACAGTTGTGTTCAGGTAATTTACTAGTAGATTTGACATGTATGCATTTCAGTTTAATTTTACCTTTGGTTTTTTTTTTTTTTTTTTTTTTGTATTGTGCACAGATGTTGATGACAGAAGAGTTCATTTGTCCAAACTGTTTGACCTCTTCCTTACCCCTGGACGCAGATTGTCTTCCTGAAATCTTTGTTAATTCACCGCCATTGAGCCCCAGCCATCCAAGGAACATGGATACAAAGTGGTGTCAGCAACAAGCAGAGGTCTTCATTTGTACGCTGTCCAGCAGTAGTTCTAGGTCTTCATTTGTACGCTGTCCAGCAGTAGTTCTGGGTCTTCATTTGTACGCTGTCCAGCAGTAGTTCTAGGTCTTCATTTGTACGCTGTCCAGCAGTAGTTCTAGGTCTTCATTTGTACGCTGTCCAGCAGTAGTTCTAGGTCTTCATTTGTACGCTGTCCAGCAGTAGTTCTAGGTCTTCATTTGTACGCTGTCCAGCAGTAGTTCTGTTGACACATAGTTCTAACAGCTGTATTTCTTTCCACGAGTACTGCTTGTGATACATAGTGCTAACAGGATTTAACCATCTATACACTGTTTATTATGCTTTAAGTATATGGGACAGGATTTTTTAGCTGGTAGACATAATGCTTTGACAGTTCCTCTCTTTTTCCAGCATCTAAAGACCATCAGCGCAGATGACCGGTCCTTCCTGCGAATAATGGTGGAAGGAGGGGGTTGCTCCGGCTTTCAGTACAAGTTCGACCTGGACACAAACATGAATGAAGATGACCTGTAAGAAATCTTTTTGCCGCATCCAATTTGAAATAGCTTGTAATACTTGCTAATATTGGTTTTCATGGCCTATTTCTTTACCTACCACAAAAATGACCATGTTGTAATGAAAACTAGCTGATCATCTTTGGATCAGCTTCACTGATTTTGAAAGCAGAAAATTATTCTATTATGCGCATATCCAGTCCCACATTAATTATGCTTCGACTGTATGGGATGGTTGCAGCGATGTACATTTAAAAAGACTGAATTCTTTACATAGACGAGCAGCAGAGTTAATTTTACCGGATCCTTCTCTGACAACTGATGACAAGATGCACAAAGCAGGACTTCTTTCTCTTAAGAGACAGTTTGTTTGTAACAAAGAAGTTCTCCTGTTCAAGATCTGAAATAACAGAATTCCCGAATACTTAACCCAGCTGTTAGTTCGGTCTGTCCTGCTATGGGGATACAAAAAGCATGTATGTCAACCCAAAACCAGAATTGACTTATTTAATCCATATCATACTGAGGCTAAAAGCTTCAAATTTATACACTGCCATATGCAAGCTACATTATAGTACTTACTGATAAGGATATAGACCAATGGCTTTAGTTCAAGGGTGGTGCCAGAATAGCTTGGCGCCTAGAGGCGCCAAGCTATTCTGGCACTACCCTTGAACTATTTTAGTCAAACTTATTTCACCCACTGGTGTATTCCGAATGATAAGGGTTAAACTTATTTAAAACCAGTTTAGCATTCTCGGGGGGCGACTTCATGGAATTCTCTTCCATCCTATGTAAAGACCACTCCTATGAGTATGATATCATGTTTTAAGGAAAGACTTTTTAAAATACCTAGCATCGCAATCATAAGTAGCTACAATACTTATTTGCTATATGAGCATAATGCTCAGTTCACACATTGTTAGCAGGAACTCATTCATTAACCATGTATATGTATACATGTCTGGTGTGTATGTGTCGATGAGTGTGCGCATGCAAGTATTATTATATTCTGTGTAATGGTGTGCATTCGATCTCTTTTTCCCCCCTCCCCTCCCCCCGCACCCCCTTAGTCTCAGGCTATGTATCTAATGTATATAAGTATTTGTCTGCAGATGGGAAAAATGACATTGCCTCGGGCTCTGTCAATATCTTTACTGTTGTCAAATAAAGATTCATCTATTCATTGGAGATTTATATTCTGGTCACAGCAGATGAAGATTACATGTGTGTGCTAATTCTGACAAAGAAATTCAGCTGAAGTGAAGAATTTGAGTTATACTTCTTTCGAGTAAGCAGGTCCTCTGGCTGATCATGTCAGCCTTTGTTTCACTTGCACGGCCAAGTGTCGGCCAACCGAGCTGTGTATAAATCCAGCAAGAGGCATAGATTCTCATGAGCCCCCGCAACTGCAGGGGGCTCATGAGAATCTATGCCTCTTACAGTTCTGTGTTGCTCATTGTGTTCATGAAGCGAAGGGTTAAACCCGTTTAGCCCCAAGGTCCATTTCTCAAATTTTGGAGGTGTTGCCTAACGACTATGTACCTGTTGTAGGAGATGGATGGATCATGATAATTCAAGGGTAGTGCCAGATGAGCTTGGTGCCTTCAGGTGCCAAGCTCATCTGGCACTACCCTTGAATTTTCATGATCAATCCATCTCCTGCTGCAGAGTCCAGGGGCTAAAAGGGTTAACCCCCTTATGCACACAGCCACCAGTAATGTATACAGTATCTTTGGCTTAATGCACAAGACATAATCATAATCATCAAGTGTTTCTACTTTTTTCAGGGTGTTTGAGAGAGATGGAGCAAAGATCGTTATCGACAAAGATTCTCTGGAGTATATTCGCGGCTCCACGGTCGACTACTATCAGGAACTGATCCGCTCGGCTTTCCGTATTATTGACAATCCCAACGCTGAACATGGCTGCTCATGTGGGGCGTCCTTCTCCCTCAAGCTTTGATAGTCGCTATTGGCATGGACCCTGTACTATTTGTTGTTAGCATCGACTATGTAAAGATGCGTCCTATTTATTGCCTCCGTCACTTATAGCGTCACAAGTGATGGATCAATCATGATAGCTTAGAGACGGTGCACGGTCAACCACTCAGTAAGGGAATGGTCCTTAGGTTGACGTGGGCCATTGTTGGCCCGCGCACTTGTGTGTTGGGACCTATAGACTGACGTGAGCCAATAAACCATTTCCTTTCTGGGTTTGCATCAAGTTCATCATGCACTCCCCTTAACCTGTTTAGCCCGGACCCTGCAGCAGGAGATGGATTGATCATGATAATTCAAGGGCAGTGCCAGATGAGCTTGGCGCCTACAGGCGCCAAGCTCATCTGACACTATCCTTGAACTAAATTGAGCAATCCATCTCTTACAACTGGTACATAGTGGTTAGACAACGCCTCCAAAAGTTTGGAAATGTGACCGTGGGGTTAAGAGGGTTAATTCACTAAACCTCGACACACCTCATTAAGATATGGCTTAATCATGGTAGTTCAAGTGTAGTGCCCGAATAGCTTGGCACCCATATGCGCCCAAGCTATTCTGGCACCACCCTTGAACTATCATGGTCGATCCGTCTCCTGAATTGCAATACAGTCTTCAGAGGACAACTCCAAAATTTTGGGGTTTGTTTTTTCAAAATACATTACCGATGGCATTACTATCTGGGAATACACTCTATTGCCTATAGATTTCAGCAAAAATTGTGTGTAGCACACAACTGGGGAGGAGACACCGGGGATCCAAGCACTATGACCCCGGGTGGCCTCCCCTTACTACCCTATCCCGGCGAGCACTGGGCGACCTCGTCAGTTTCACTCATAGCTCGACCGGGGACGGTCGAGTTTTTGCCTTTCTCCGTTCTACGGGTTTCAGTGGTTTTTGACTGTGGGCTTGAATTGGAGTCTTCGATTCAGCCCTGGACTCACTACATTCGTGGTTTTTCCTTTGACAATTGGACTCATTGTGACCTGTGCGCCGACCGGTTTTACCGGCTCTGACTTTGTGAGTTCACCCTTGGCTTGGCCTTGGGGTTCGACGACGCACGTGACTTGTGCCCGGCTGTTTTGTGCACGGTTGACTTTCTTCGCCGGCGTAGTTGGTTTAGGGCCTTATGGCTTCTTCTGTGTCGAAGACTTGCCGCCGTGCGGGGACTTCCAGTGGCCGGTTGATGCACTCGACTCTTGCTTGCCGTGTTCGGGCTGTGCTTCGGATGGAACGTGTGATGGTGGCGCCGCTTGGACGGAAGACCGGTGTTCGCGCAGGTGGGACTTCTTCAGGCGTGACCGGTCCCCTCCGCCCGCTTCGGTCTCCACGGGATCCTCCACGGGTGGACGTACTTCCCTCGGCGCATCGGGCTTTCCGGCCCACAGGTAAGTCCCCTTCTTGTACCGTTACCTCGCAGGTTCTCCCTCCCCTCTCCGAGTCTTCGGAGCAGGGTAGGCGAGTTTCGGAGTCACGCTCCCCACGCTCTGCTTCGTTAGCGCGTGGCTTGAGCCCATTTTGGTTCCCACCCCCCGCTCTGCTTCGGGCGATGCGGTCTGGGAGAGATGAGCGTTCGTCGGCCACCCCCGGCTCTAGGTCTCCGGAGCGGGGGACGGGTGACGGAACGCAAGCATAAGAAAGAGAGTAAACGTGATAAGAAATGCTCTCGCTCACGCACCGAGGCTTCGGAACGTGACGAGACCGTTAGTAATGCTGCCATCCCCGCTCTGTATTTTCCGAACGGGCAAGGCATGCTTCGCTTTCTTCCCCCCCCGCCCGCCCCGTCTCGCCTGGGCGGGCCCCGGGGTGTGGTTGACTCTCGCCCCCACGCTCCGAGGAGTCGGAGCGGGGGGTCGCGTGCCATAATGGTCCCCTCCCCGCTTTGCTTCGCCTGAGCGGGCTTGGCGTGACCGTAGACTGTCCCCCCCCCGTCTCGTATCGACCGGACGGGCCCGGTGTGACTTGGACCCTCGCCCCCCCCCCCCCCCCCCCCTCGCTCCGGAGGCTTCGGAGCTGGGGCAGCGGGCTCATAAATCGTCCCCTCCCCGCTCCGCCTTTCCTGAGCGGGCTTGGCGTGACCACTAGACTGTCCCCCCCCCCCCCCCCCCCCGCCTCGTATCGACCAGGCGGGGCCCGGTGTGACAATCGCGCGTCCTCCACGGTCCGACACATCGGACGGGGGGGCCGCGTGCCCGGTATTTGTCCCCTCCCCGCTCCGCCTTTCCTGAGCGGGCTAGGGGAGACTATTGGCGGTCCCCCCCCCCCCCCCCCCCCCCCACCCCTCGCACCGGTTCTCCCGGGCGGGCCAGGGGTGACCAGGCCACTTCCTCGGTATTCCGATCGCGGTTTGTCGCTCACGTTCGGCTGCCCGCGTGCGGATCCCGACTTCGAGGTGGACCGTCGCTTTGCCTCGGTCCCTCCGTCGCGCGGCGCGCCTCTTTGCGTGCGTCGCGGGCGGCTGCGTCTACCTCGCGCGCGGCGGTGCGGCGCTCTCGTAGCCGCTCGCCCCTTTCGTCTTTGCCGCGGAGAAGATCAGTTTGGAACGGACGTCCTCAGCCTTCATCCGTCGGACTCGGCCTCGGCGATCTTCTTGCAGGACTCGGCGGCGGGTTCTCCTTCCCGCCTTTTCCGCTGTCGCGTCGGCCTCCGCCTCGTCAGACGTTGCCGGCCCTTCGCTCGGATCACAGACGGTCCACGCTCTGGGTGAGGCTTCAAGGCTTATCGCCAAGTCCCTACCGCCCCGACGTCTGTCCGCCTTCGCCTCCTCCGAAGAGACAGGCTTTCGGCCATGGTCGACGCGCAGAGGCAAGTCCAGCGCCGCATAGTCCCTCCCGCAAGCCGGCTTCCGGGACCTCACCGATGCTTCTCCGCCCAGCTGCGTAACGACGCTTTCGGCGACACGGGATACTTTACCGCCGCTTCGATCGCCGGTGGGAATCAACTTAAGCTTCCGCCAGGCCTAGTACGCTGGACACTCCCAAGCCTTCGCCTTACCTTTTCCAGCGGTGGATGTGGCGGCCTTACTACAGGCGGGCGGCCGCAGGCTCGTCCAGAACTCGTGGCCTCGGCCTCTCGACAGGATCGCCTCCTTAGCGCGGAACTCGCTGGCGTGCTCGGGTTTGGAACTGGCTACCCAGGCAGCACTGCAGTGCCTACAGGATACGTGGGACCTGGAGGCTCAGTCCCCGCTTCGTGACGTGCAGTCCATCCTGATAGCGGCCAACCGGTCCGCCTACCATTCTTTCCGCCACCGCCAGGGCAGCAGCTGCCAAATGCGACCTCTGGAGGAGGGATACCCTTTTGCGCCTCTGCTCGGACCTTCCCTTGTCAGTGAAGACCCAGCTCCGTCACGCCCCCTTAGGGGGTCCTCAGCTGTTCGGCGACACTTGGCACACCTTTAAGGAATCTTCCAAGGACTTGTGGCCCAAGCCTGCATCTAACCCAGCCTCGACCCGCTTTCGCGCCCCCCGCACGGCGGGGGTCGTGCCCAGCGGTCTTTCAGGCCCTCCTTTCCTACAGTCGGATCTTCACGAGGTCGGGCCCGTCCATTCCAGGCTACTCAGGGCCGGCCCCGCCCCTCGCCCTACTTGGCCCCGCGGTGCCCGTAGATCGGGCCGCGGTCGGGCTCTTTGACTCGCCCCCGCCTCCGCCCCCGCCTCAGTAATCGAGCCTCCCGTTGGCGGGCGGCCGTCGCTCTTCAGCGATCTTGGAGATCGCTGTTCCCGGACGACCCCTGGATTCTTTCCACCGTTACCGCAGGCCTGCAACTTTCGTTCCTGTCGCCTCCGCCTCTTCGCTGAGCACCCATGTGGACCCAGGAACCGCTCGACGGCACACAGGCGGACGCTCTGCGCGGGGGAAGTGGCGACCTCCTCACCAAAGCGGCGACAGAGGTGGTTTCGCGGCAGGACTCTCCGGCGTTCTACAGCCGACTCTTCTAGCTCCCAAACCAGGCGGCAAGTGGCGTCCAGTTATCGACTTATCAGCTTGGCCTCGATTCAGGATGCTTGGCCTCGATTCAGGATGCTTGGCCCCTCGATTCAGGATGGAGACGGCCAGGACACTCCGTGCGGCCCTCCGGCCGATGGACTTTGCGATCAGCCTCGATCTGTCAGACGCCTATCTGCACGTCCCGATTCATCCGTCGTTTCGCCGGGTACCTTCGGTTTGACTTGGGGGGATCGTCTACCAGTTCTGCGCCCTTCCTTTCGGCCCTCAACATCAGTCCGTGGGTGTTTACAAGACTGCTCGACGCCGTGATAGCCTATTTCCGTCAGCGCTCCTTGAGCCCGGCCTCCAATTACTTGGACGACCTTCTACTGCGCAACTTGGTTTCCGCAGCCCTCCAGACGGACAGGGATGCCCTGCTTTCCCTTCTGCGTCGTCTAGGTTTCCTACTCATTTGGGGAAATCCGATCTTCTCCCTCTCGACGGTTTCTACATCGGGGGATGGAATTCCTGACCGACCTCAACCTTGCCCGCCTGCCTCTGGCCAGGCGACAGAAGATAGTCGACTTAGCGACTTCGATGGGGATGGGATCCTCCTTCACCGCCAGGGTCTGGCTTCAACTCCTGGGCCTCCTCAGGGCGGCTGCGGACCTGCTTCCCTTGGGCAGACTTTATGCTCGGCCTCTCCAGCTACGTCTCCTTCTTCACTGGCGACCCTCGGGCGCTCTGTTGGATCTAGTACCTGTCACGCTCTGGCTCGTCCTCACCTCGAGAGGTGGGCGGACCTCGCTTGGCTGGCTTCGGGGGTGCCCTACACTCCCCGCCGCCTCGGTGGTCTCTCTGTACAGAGGCGAGCCAGGCCGGCTGGGGCGCGCGCACCTGTTACCGGATTTCTCTCGGCCTCGGGCGTTGGCTTCGGGAGCTGTTCGGGAATCACGTCAACTGGCTGAAGCTGAAGGCAGTTGGATTGGCATTCGACGTTTGGCAGGAGACCTTGGCCAATCAGGACGTCCTCGTGCTCTCCGACAACTCGACGGTGGTGGCTTACATACAGAATCAGGGTGGCACTCACTCGCCCTCCCTTTGCATTCTTCGGTGCCACCTTCTCCTCTGGTGCAGGGATCGAGGCATTGCCCTACGAGCCCGCCACATCCCTGGCCACCTCAACGTGATGGCGGACGCCCTGTCTCGTCGCGGACAGTTGCTCCACACGGAGCTGGTCCCTACGCCCGGATATTTTTCGCCTGCTCTGCTCTCACTGGGAAACGCCGCTAGTGGATCTGTTTGCCACCAGATGAAACAGCCAGCTCCCGGTCTACGTCTCGCCAGTCCTGGATCCACTCGCTTGGGCAGTGGACGCGCTCCCCATTCCTTGGGTCGGCCTGATTGCTTACGCCTACCCCCCGTCAGTCCTCGTTCCGAAGGTACTGCGGAAGCTTCTGGGATGCTCGGCGGTCCTCCTGCTGGTGGCCCCCTTCAACTGGACCAAGAGCTGGACCACGGACCTCCTCGCGCTTGCGACGGACCCTCCTCTGGAGCTTCCTACCCCTTCCACGATGCTCAAGCAGCCCCGTCAGCGGCTTTTCCATCCGTGCCCCGAACGCCTCCGCCTACACGCTTGGAGGTTGTCCGGCACGCCCGCGCCGCTAGAGGTTCTCGGATGCTGCAGTGGCGGCAATTGCAGCAGCCCGCAGACTCTCTACAAGGAAGGTGTACGAAGGCAAGTGGAGGGTCTTTCAGACCTGGTGCACCTCCCATGGGCTCCCTCCCACTAACCTAGCCTCCCACCAACTGGCGGAGTTCTTCCTGTGGCTCTTCGACGACCGGGGCTTAGCCCCGGTCGCCATCAAGGGCTACCAGCGCTATGATCGCGGACATCTACCGTCACCGGTGTCTTCCGGACCCAGGCGCCTGCAAGGATCTGTCGAATTTCTGGCTCACTTTGAACTCCGACGTCCGGTTTCACGTTCCCTAGTACCCCGGTGGGATCTTGCCTGGGTACGGACGTGGTTGAATACGGACCGGTTTGAGCCCATCCCCTTGGCTCGGTTCTCAGACTTGACCCGGAAAACCTGTTTCCTTCTGGCTCTCGTTACAGCGTCCCGAGTCAGCGAGCTTCACGCGCTCTCGATGCTCCCAGCCTGTTTGCGGTTTCGTTCCGACGGCTCTGCGCAGAGGCTCTCCGATCCGTCCTTCCTGGCCTAGAACCGCCGCCCGCGGCGGCTCCTCAGGTGCTAACGATACGGCCCCTCCGTGGAGCGGACCTCTCCCCTGGATCGCGGCAACAGGACCCAGTGCGGGCGCTAATGATTTACCTGCGCCGCTCTCAGCCGCAGCGCCAGGGGCGCTCGCGCCTCTTCTTACCTTGTCCGCGGGGCAGACGCCACATCTCGGCCCAGATCGTGTCATCCTGGCTGCGGTGGGTGATTAGGTCAGACTACCTAGACCTCTCCCCACGCGGCGCTGAGCCTTTACAAATCCGGGCGGCATGAAGTGAGAGCAGTAGCCGCCAGTCTAGCCCTGGCACCGCAACTGCTCGGTCAAAGATTATTGTGGCAGCGGGGTGGCTGGCGCTCAGACTCCACTTTCGCACGACTTCTACCTTAAGAGACCTATCCGGCCGACGTGACTCCCTGGCACGGCGTGGGCGACATCTCCGCGGCCCAGCACTCCCTCCGAGCGCTGCTGGCGTCTTAGGCACATCATAGCTGAAATCGTCGGGAGTTCTCTCTCGAGGGGGCCGGCGGAGTGGTTGGGTTATGGTTAGATACGGCACCCTCCGCCTGTTCGCCATTCTCCCAGATAGTAATGCCATCGGTAATGTATTTTGAAAAAACAAATGAATTTTTTTTCTAAAATGTATTTTTTTGAAAAATACTTACCGATGGCATTACTCGGATGGCCCTCCCGCCTGCCCCGCTTGCCTCTTGTGGCTATGTGTGAAACTGACGAGGTCGCCCAGTGCTCGCCGGGATAGGGTAGTAAGGGGAGGCCACCCGGGGTCATAGTGCTTGGATCCCCGGTGTCTCCTCCCCAGTTGTGTGCTACACACAATTTTTGCTGAAATCTATAGGCAATAGAGTGTATTCCCAGATAGTAATGCCATCGGTAAGTATTTTTCAAAAAAATACATTTTAGAAAAAAAATTCATTTTTTTTACCTTGGGGCACAGTGGGCTAACTTTTCTAGGTTGATCCATCTCCCAGGGATTGTACAGTTCCTAGGTTGATCCGTCTCCCAGGGATTGTACAGTTCTGGGTTGATCCGTCTCCCAGGGATTGTACAGTTCCTGGGTTGATTGGTCTCCCAGGGATTTACAGTTCCTGGGTTGATCCATCTCCCAAGGATGGTACAGTTCCTGGGTTGATCCGTCTCCCAGGGATTGTACAGTTCCTGGGTTGATCCGTCTCCCAGGGATTGTACAGTTCCTGGGTTGATCCATCTCCCGAGGATTGTACAGTTCCTGGGTTGATCCGTCTCCCAGGGATTGTACAGTTCCTAGGTTGATCCGTCTCCCTGGGATTGTACAGTTCCTAGGTTGATCCGTCTCCCAGGGATTGTACAGTTCCTAGGTTGATCCGTCTCCCAGGGATTGTACAGTTCCTAGGTTGATCCGTCTCCCAGGGATTGTACAGTTCCTAGGTTGATCCGTCTCCCGGGGATTGTACAGTTCCTAAGTTGATCCGTCTCCCAGGGATTGTACAGTTCCTGGGTTGGTCCGTCTCCCAGGGATTGTACAGTTCCTGGGTTGATCCGTCTCCCAGGGATTGTACAGTTCCTAGGTTGATCCGTCTCCCAGGGATTGTACAGTTCCTAGGTTGATCCGTCTCCCAGGGATTGTACAGTTCCTAGGTTGATCCGTCTCCCAGGGATTGTACAGTTCCTAGGTTGGTCCGTCTCCCAGGGATTGTACAGTTCCTATGTTGGTCCGTCTCCCAGGGATTGTACAGTTCCTAGGTTGGTCCGTCTCCCAGGGATTGTACAGTTCCTAGGTTGATCCGTCTCCCAGGGATTGTACAGTTCCTAGGTTGATCCGTCTCCCAAGGATTGTACAGTTCCTAGGTTGATCCGTCTCCCAGGGATTGTACAGTTCCTAGGTTGATCCACCTCCCAGGGATTGTACAGTTCCTAGGTTGATCCGCCTCCCAGGGATTGTACAGTTCCTAGGTTGATCCGCCTCCCAGGGATTGTACAGTTCCTCGGTTGATCCGCCTCCCAGGGATTGTACAGTTCCTCGGTTGATCCGCCTCCCAGGGATTGTACAGTTCCTCGGTTGATCTGCCTCCCAGGGATTGTACAGTTCCTAGGTTGATCCGCCTCCCAGGGAGTGTACAGTTCCTAGGTTGATCCGCCTCCCAGGGAGTGTACAGTTCCTAGGTTGATCCGCCTCCCAGGGAGTGTACAGTTCCTAGGTTGATCCGCCTCCCAGGGATTGTACAGTTCCTAGGTTGATCCGTCTCCAAGGGATTGTACAGTTCCTAGCAGGGTATTCGGAAAGGGCAGCCGTTGGGATCTAAAAGTGAAAGGGTTGATATCAGTGGTGCCAGTGTACCACCTAGACTGAAGCAGACAATATACCACACTGTGGAAAAGAAGTGCAACAATGCGTCTTTTCCGCAGAGCCTAATCTTCATACCGTCGGTAGCAGCCAAAGGGTAAAGAGAGTTCATGTCAATAATGCGTGTTAGGCATGTGTTTATCGCAGACTGCTGTGCAGAATCGCTTTGTTTATATATGTATAAAAAATACTCGATCCGCTTATAGAAAAAGAAAAGGAAAAATAGAAAAACTGATTGGTGATGTTATGGCGAGAGCATACACCTAAATCTAGACATTTGTGTGCATTTTCACCTTCAGAGAACAACTGTTCCCTGACGCTGGAATTCTACCTCTGGGTCCTATGTGTTAGATAATTTTGGCATGGTTCCAAACACTTTTTAGCCACAGAATCTCAATATTTAACCCTTGTAACCACAACGCACTACAGTAGGAGATGGATCACCCACGTGTGGGTGTGTTCATGATCGTGTATGTACACGTACACCAATGTTTTTGTGGCTGGCTAGTTTTGTTTTTCTGTTGTGCTAATACATGTTTGTATATTTATGTTTGCATGCTGTGTGTCCATTGTAAAGTGCCTAGAGCTCCGCCAGGAGGTTAGGCGCTATATATAAATACTCATTATTATTATTATTAATTCAAGAGTAGTGCCAGATTAGATTGGCGCCTGATGACGCCAAGCTAATCTGGCACTACCCTTGAATCGTCTCTGGAAACTGGTACATCATTGTTAGGCGACGCCTCCAAAATTTGGGAAATGCGGCCGCGGGGTTAAATCTCTCTGTATCCTTTCTCACTCGACTACCTGCCACAGACACACACACCTACCCTGGATTGGCCTCTGTGACTACAGTACAGCAGCCACCTTCTTTAATAATAATAAAATAATAATTATGGTATTTATAATGTGCTTATCTTATAATAATTATAACTCTAAGTGCGCACTCACAACTCGCGCACGCTTTTGACAATGACTCATCTACCACAAATACATTACGACAGTCAGCTTAGGGTGGGGAGCGTGATGTCATTATAAGTGCTAGAACTGTTGAAAGAGGTGAGTTTTGAGGGCGGACTGGAAGGAGGAGAGAGATTGTTTCTGATGGAGAGAGAGTGGGAGAGTGTTCCAGGTGGATGGACCGTAGACGGAGAAGGAAGTGGGGTCCAAACGTGCCGAGTTTGGTGGGGGGATGTGGAGGCGGAGAGGGTCGATTGGCATAGCGGAGGGAGCGGGAAGGAGTGTAGGGGTGAAGTAAGTTGGAGAGATAGGCAGGAGCGTAGTTGTTAAGGGATTTGTAACAGAGAGACAGAGTCTTGTATTGGATGCGTTGGGGGATGGGGAGCCAGTGAAGGACTTTGCAAGAAAAAAAGCGACTTCGATGTTATCTCCTGAGGAAAGTCTTCAAGAGAAAAGGTGCCACCTGTCATTAAAGACCACCTTTCAGGTGGCTACAGCTGTTTACAGGATATTCTTTGATGACAGTTGCTCTCTCTTATGATGGTCGCCATAAGCAGGTTCTGTTGTGTAAACAAGTACATTTAGATCGGTAACAGAAGAGGATATTTACTGTACCTAACTCGTTTAGCCCTGCAGTAATAATAATAATAAAGGAGATTTGTTAAGCGCTTGTTCTAAAAGTAGCTCTAAGTGCTGATACAATGAAAAGGCTAATAGCCAACACGCACGCTCACACAACGCATGCACGCACACACACACACACACACGAGACAGTGGTGATGAATTGTGCATGGCTGGGGAAATGAACTAGTGAAAGGCAGCGTTGTAGAGGTAGGTTTTGAGAAATGATTTAAAGGAGGAGAGCGTTTGACAGTTACGGACTGGGGCGGGGAGGCTGTTCCAAGTGGCGGGGCCAAGATGGGAGAAGGCGCGACCGCCAGGTGTTTGTTTCCTCAAAAACATTACCGATGACATGACTTTATGGAAAATGTCTACTTCTAGCTCAATTTTAGCCTACTTACCCGTTGTGTGCCCACACAACCCGGGAGGCACTCGGGGAACCCCCCCTAGAGGGGCCGAGAGTTGTCTCCCGTTTCCCGCCTTACCAGCTCCGGTCACGAGACCCAGCTGCATCTCCTACTCCATTGGCGCCCGTCGTCAGGCGACTTAACGACGTTGGTTCCGGTGCCCCAGATGCTGCTGCCTCATCTTCGTCGGTGGACCGACCACTCTTGGCTAGCGTCGGGAGTTCCCCTGGCCGCCCCTCCTCCCCAGACCTCGCTTTGTGTCGACGCCAGCCTCACTGGGTGGGGCGCTCATCTCCTTCCTCGGTTCCTCTCGACTTCGGGGCCCTGGCCCGCGGACTTAGCGCACACTCACATCAACTGGCTGGAGATGCAGGCGGTGTGGCAAGCCCTGCAGTTCTGGGAGGATCTCCTCAGACACCAGGAGCTACTCGTCCTCTCGGACAACACGACTGTGGTGGCTTACATCCAGAAACAAGGTGGCACTCGCTCTCCCGACCTTTGTATGCTCCTCTACCGGATGATGCGTTGGTGCGAGGACCGGGGTATTACCATTCGAGCCCGACACATCCCCGGACACCTGAATGTCTTAGCCGACTCGCTGTCTCGCCGCGGCCAGCTCCTGCACACGGAATGGACCCTTCGGCAGGACATCTTTCGGATGATCTGTGCCCGGTGGGAGACTCCCCAGGTCGACTTGTTCGCCACAAGGTGGAACCATCAGCTGCCGCTCTTCGTCTCCCCCGATTCCCGATCCACTTGCCTGGGCTGTCGATGCACTCTCCATTCCCTGGGACGGCCTGGTGGCTTACGCCTTCCCCCCGACGGTTCTCGTACCCAAAGTCCTTCTCAAGCTTCGGGGATGCTCGGCGGTCCTGCTGTTAGTTGCGCCGTTCGCCTGGAACCGCTCCTGGACCACCGACCTTCTCAGCCTCGCCACGGACCCGCCCCCTGCTGCTTCCACGCCCCACGCACCACATGCTCAAGCAACCGCGTCAGCCGCTGTTCCACCCCTGCCCGGAAGCGGCCTCCTCCTTCACGCCTGGAGGTTGTGCGGCAAGCCCTCGGAGCTAGAGGCTACTCGGGTGCAGCAGTGGAGGCGATCGCTTCGGCCCGCAGACCTTCCCACCATCCGAGTCTACGAGGGAAAGTGGCGAGTCCTGTGTTCCTGGTGCTCTGAGCACGGCCTGTCACCCACGGAACTGACTAATCCTCAGCTGGCGGACTTCTTCCTCTGGCTCTTTCGAGACTTAGGCCTGGCCCCCATCACCGTGAGGGGGTTACCTGTCCATGATCGCTGACACTTATCGACACCTTGGACACCCAGAACCCGGGCGCCTGCAAAGACTTAGCCGACCTTATGGGTCACTTCGGCATCCAGCGCCCAACACACCGCTCACTTCCTTCCCCGCTGGGACCTGCCCTGGGTGCTAACGTGGTTAAATTCTGACAGATTTGAACCCTTAGCTTTGGGCCCGTTTCGCAGATGTGACACGAAAGACGTGCTTCCTGCTGGCCCTTGCTACCGCCTCTCGGGTGAGTGAGCTACACGCACTCTCGGCGCGGCCTACCTGCCTACAGTTTCCGAGCGGGACGGGTCTGTTCAACTCCTCACCGACCCTGCCTTCCTGGCCAAGAACAGGTCTCCTCTGACGGCACCTCAGGTTATCACCTTACGGCCGCTAAGAACCAACCCTCTGTCTCAGGAGACCAGGCAACAGGATCCCGTGCGCGCCCTTAGAGTTTATCTGCGACGATCTAAAGCCTTCCGCAGAGGGCGTTCGCGCCTCTTCCTACCTCTGAGACCCAGCAGGAATGACATAACAGCCCAGACGATCTCGTCCTGGCTCCGCTGGGTTATACGCTCCGCGTATCAAGATATCTCCCCGCAGGGAGCGAAGAGGCTGCACATTCGCGCACATGAGGTACGAGCCATGGCCACGAGCCTCGCATTTTGACCGAAACTGCGCTGTCAAGGAACATCGTGGCAGCCGTGGGCTGGCAGACTGAATCTGTATTCGCCCGCTTCTACCTCAGGGACCTGGCAGGCCAAAGAGAGAATCTCGCACTAGTGGGGGACATCGCCGCGGCGCAACACTCCCTCCCGGCGCCACCGGCGCCGTAGGTATGCACTTCGCTAAAATTGTCGGGAGGTTGCGACTGGGAGGACGGCGCTGTTCCCATTAAGAGTTGCGCGGCACCCTCCTCCTCATCGCAATTCTTCCATAAAGTCATGTCATCGGTAATTTTTTTGAGGAAACAAATTCATTTTTCTCTAAAAGGTATTTTTTCGAAAAATACTTACCGATGACATGACTCGGAGGACCCTCCCTCCTGCCCCGCTTGCCGCTTTCGAGCGAAGTATCACAAAAAACTGGCCGGTCTCGTGACCGGAGCTGGTAAGGCGGGAAACGGGAGACAACTCTCGGCCCCTCTAGGGGGGGTTCCCCGAGTGCCTCCCGGGTTGTGTGGGCACACAACGGGTAAGTAGGCTAAAATTGAGCTAGAAGTAGACATTTTCCATAAAGTCATGTCATCGGTAAGTATTTTTCGAAAAAATACCTTTTAGAGAAAAATGAATTTTACATTTGAAATTGGGAAGGCAAAATTTACGTGTGTCAGAAGAAGAGCGGAGGGTGCCAGATCAACTGGAGCAAGTCGGAGATATAGGCAGAAGTCAGAAAGAGAAGTAATGACTATGAGTGGAGACAATAATATTGATGACAATAATATCCACAGCATTAATCCCGTTGTGCCTGAGGCCACTGGTACTATACTGTAAATAGTACAAGGCCGCATGCTCCATCTGGGTTTATGGACAGCTTTAGACACAAATATGGTGCTCGCACTTGCTTATCAGCCCAATAGACTCCCAAGACCGTGGAGTGTCACCTAATGACTGTGCCAGCTGCAGGAGATGGATCGACAGTGACAATTCAAGGGTAGTGCCAGATTAGCTTGGCGCCCACTACCCTTGAATTGTCATGGTTGACCCATCTCCAGCAGCTGGTCTATATAGGCATTAGGTGACGCCTGCAAAATTTGGGAAATGTGGCCTTAGCGTTAAATTGGTAAAAAATTCACCACTTGATATTAATGACATCGCAGAGGGGAAATGCATCAGCCACGATAGTTCACGGTTGGTGCCAGATTAACCCATTTAAAACAAAGTTGCATTTCCCAAATTTTTCTAGGTGCATCATCATCAAATGCATATTTACCCGCTGCAGGAGACGGATGGGTCAACCATGATAATTCAAGGGTAGTGCCAGATTCATGGGTGGGACCGAAAAAAAAGTTGAATCCTGAGCCAAGTGAAAAACAAAAAAAATTAAATGCGGAAATCCGGCAGTAAGTCCCACCCATGCAGATTAGCTCGGCACCAAGCTAAGCCATCACTACCCTTGAATTACCGTAGTGGATCCATCTCCTGTTGCAGTACGTCAGGGGGAGTGGGCTAACCTGGCACCTAGGAAAATGCCGAGCAAATCTGGCGCTGCCCTTGAATCATCAGTCCGTCTCTCACAGCTGGTCCACACATTTTCCTAGACACCTCGCAACGTTGCCAGTCATGTTTGAAAGTTGTGTGTATTCGGTTGTGTGTTCTTTGATAACGTAGACTTGTGAGCTTTGTGGTACCCGTGTGTGTGCAGCCGCTTGTACTGCTCAATGTTCAGCTGAACCTGCATTTTGAGTAGAACATGTTTAGCCCCGAGTCCCTACAGCAGGAGCTTAATTGACCATGATGATTCAAGGGTAGTGCCAGATTAGCTTGGCGCCTGAAGGCGCCAAGCTAATCTGGTACTACCCTTGAATTATCATGGTCAATCTGCCTCCTGCAACTGGTACGGTCGTTCAGTAATGCTTCCCAAATGTGGGAAAAGCACCGGTGGAGCGAAAAGGGCTAAGTATTTTTGTTTTTGCAAGAAAAGTGATCTTCAAAGACACGTGCTTTCTCAAAGAAAGTGTTGAAGGACAAAAAGTGTCGGGTGTCATCAACCCTTTTAGCCCCGGATCCCTACAGCAGATGGCTTGACCATGATAATTCAAGGGTAGTGCCAGATCAGCTTGGTGCCTGAAGCTGATCTGGCACTACCCTTGAATTATCATGGTCAAGCCATCTCTTGCAACTGGTACATAGTCGTTAGGCAACACCTCCAAAATTGGAGAAATGGGACCTTGAGGCTAAAAGGGTTAATGACCATTATTTAAGAGGCTTCAACAACTTAAATTTTGGTCTTTAGTAATGGGTAAACTTGTAGCGCAAAACAGGTTCCACGGTGCCTGTAGCTGCCTGCAAAAGGGGGTTAAATATTATTCATACTATGGATTGATGGGTCCTTGTTATGATTACACAAACGTACATTATTTGTGCTGGTCCTGTGCACACGTTGTCTCCCTCAATTCCCCCCCCCCCCCCCCCCCCCCCCCCGGGTCTGCCCTGGGGGACTTGGGTGGGATTAACTACTTTTTAGTTCCCAGGGTCACCCGGTCAGCCCCACAGAGTGGGTTTTCCCCTCTATTCTGGGGTACGTGTTTCTGTCTACCCTTGGTCCATTCACCTGTATTTTCCTTTTTTAAACTCGCCCTACTGTCTGCGCTGCCTGTAGCTTTTGATATTGGATGTGTGTTGCTAAATGGTCTTAGGTTTATTTAGCGCTTTAGACCAGCTGGCAACATACATTTATTCTGTTTAGTTGGGTTTTTTTTCACAAGCAGTGCAGGCACATCCTGAGAAAGTCTTGTTGCTGTCGGGACGTTAAGCAATGTACAACCAACCTCAATTCGCTGTGCAGCGCATTGAGGGTTAGCCATTTGGCTGCCGGTAGTGTGCATTTTCTGTAGGAAGCATCACGACTAAAACCGCAACCGACAGCCAAAGTGTTAGCAACCAGTACGGGTACTCTGAAGGAAGGAGATTTTGTATAAAATTAGATCCGTTTATTCTGTTTGGCAACTGTGACGAGCTAAAAAAAATGTTCCAATAAACGCCTGTATCTTTGTGCACGTTTTTATAAATGTGATCCTCTCTCACAAAATCAGTCTTAACTCACATTTTGGATGTTTTGACATATATACATTTCTGAAAACTACAATGTTTGCTGAGTACTGTGATATATGACTGTATGCTGTAGTGCAAAATTTGTAGAAGTTGTTAGTGTTTAAAGTTGTTAAAGCTTCCGGTGGCCATTTTGAGAAAACAGCCTGGGAAGTTTGTGTGCAGCATAATTGGGGCCAAGGGCAGACTTTTAAAATCATTTTTAACCTATTTAATGTCATTTTTCATGATAAAGATTTTAACCATACGATACTTTGGTGTATGTAGAATACATTTCTGCAAACAAGTGAAAATGACCCAGATTGACCCCCACCACATATTATTGCGTGTAGTGCTGATCGGCTCCCTGCGAGTTAAGACTGGTTTTGTGAGAGAGGGTCACAAATATGGTTTTGTTTTGTTGACTGGTCAAAAGTGTTTTAGAGTCTAAATCATGTGAGACACACAGTAAATAAATCTTTTAAATCAAAATTGTGTTTGTACCGTGGTGGTTATTGTTGTTAAAGGTTTCACAGAACTAATCATTTTCCAAACTCATGTTAAACTAAATTACCGATAAAACAAGAAAGGCAAAGCCCTTGTGGTTCATGTGTATGACCGATCCACGTCTGACAATAAGTAAAGGGATGGCTACTGCACTAACAAAATCCAAGTTTTCTCAAAATTTAATCAGTTTTCACACATCTGTGAAACCCCCTTGACCTTTGCGATGAGTCAAATAAATTAGGATACATAGGACGGTCTTATCATCAAATACCTTTCTGCCAAATTTGATTGAAAAGTTTCCAAAAATGTTAATAACTACAATTATTAGCATTTAATACACATTTGTCAACCTCTTCTGACCCATGACCTTTTCCGAGGGGTCATTCAAATGAGTATGCATAGATAGGCCTTACCATCAGGTATCTCTGTAGCAAGTTTGGGTTTGTAGTTGTGAATAGTAATTGAGAAAAAAAAATTCTTGTCAAAATATGGCTATTTTTTACCTATTTCCTGAGCTCTTGTGGTCTTTGACCTTTCTGAGGGGTCATCCAAATTAGTATGCATAGATAGGTCTTATTATCAGGTATCTCTGTAGCAAGTTTGGGTTTGAAGTAGTGAAAAGTATTTGAAAAAAAAGCATCTTTTGAAAAAAATATGGCGATTTTTTTTTTACCTATTTCTTGAGCTCTTATGACCCTTGACCTTTCCGAGGGATCAACCAAATTAGTATGCATAGAAAGGTCTCGCCATCAGGTATCATGGGTGGGACAGAAAAAAAAGTTGAACCCTGAAAAAAAAGTTGAATCCTGAAGCAGGGGTCTGGGGGCACTTTTTAAGTGGAAAAAACAAACAAAAAAAGAAATTTCTTTTTTTTAAATCCGGAAAACCGGCCATAGCTGGAAAAGTCGCACCCATGAGGTATCTTTATACCAAGTTTGGGTTTGAAGTAGTGAATAGTATTTGAGAAAAAAACATCTTTTGTAAAAAATATGGCTATTTTTTACCTATTTCCTGAGCTCTTGTGACCTTTGACATTTCTGAGGAATCAACCAAATTAGTATGCATATAAAAGTTCTTACCATCAGGTATCTTTTACCAAGTTTGAAGTTGTGAATAGTATTTGAGAAAAAATAAATGTCCCAAAATAGCTATTTTTTATATTTCCTGATCCGGTGACCTTGACCTTTGTGAGAGGTCATTGAAATTGGTATGTTTAGAAAGGTCTTGCCACAAAGTATTCTTGGGTCAAAGTTTCAAGACTGTAGCTTGAATAGTCTCCGAGAAAATGCCAACGTTAAAGTTTACCATGGATGACAGACGGACGACGACTGGCCCAGAACATACTTTCGCTTCGCACGTGAGCCAACAATAATTAAAATTAAATTTAAAGAAATTCAAAACATCAAATGCAAACAAAAATGTTTATTCCAGCCATAGTTACTTTTTTTTTTTTATTCAAAATGTAAATTGCAATGTCTTCTCCATCATAAATGTGACCCTCTCTCACGAAACCAGTCTTAACTCGCAGGGAGCCGATCAGCACTACACTCAATAATATGTGGTGGGGGTCAATCTGGGTCATTTTAACTTTTTTGCAGAAATGTATTCTACATACACCAAAGTATCGTATGGTTAAAATCTTTATCATGAAAAATGCCATTAAATAGGTTTAAAATGATTTTAAAAGTCTGCCCTTGGCCCCAATTATGCTGCACACAGAAACTTCCCAGGCGGTTTTCTCAAAATGGCTGCCGGAGGCTTTAACAACTTTAAACACTAACAACTTCTACAATTTTTGCACTACAGCATACAGTCATATATCACAGTAATCAGCAAACATTGTAGTTTTCAGAAATGTATATATGTCAAAACATCCAAAATGCGAGTTAAGACTGATTTTGTGAGAGAGGGTCACAAATATGATGTGAACATGTCGCACACTATCACATATTTGTCAAAGATAAATCACTTTGAAAAGCAGAACTGTTGTAGATTTTACGTTAATTAATCTGATAACAAATCATTACTGTACTGTATGTCTGAATGAACCATTTCTGTAGCTTGAATAGTCTCCGAGAAAATGCCAACATTAAAGTTTACCATGGATGACAGACGGACAACGACTGGCCCAGAACATACTTTCGCTTCGCACGTGAGCCAACAATAATTAAAATTAAATTTAAAGAAATTCAAAACATCAAATGCAAACAAAAATGTTTATTCCAGCCGTAGTTACTTCTTTTTTTTTTTTATTCAAAATGTAAATTGTAATGTCTTCTCTATCATAATTATGATGTGAACATGTCACACACTATCACTTATTTGTCAAAGATAAATCACTTTGAAAAGCAGAACTGTTGTAGATTTTGCATGAATTAATCTGATAACAAATCATTACTGTACTGTATGTCTGAATGAACCATTTCTGCGGAACAAATATGATGCATCGTAAACCTGAAAGATCATTTTCTAGAAGAAACGTCAAGCTGGGCGCATGAAACCTAAGTAGCGCCCAAAGAAGAGTTTAAGAAAATCTGCAATTTACAAGCATATTCATCAGTCTCTCACCCAACCAATTCCATAAGGAAGAGACATAGATTCTCATGAGCCCCAGCAACTGCAGGGGCACATGAGAATATATCACCCTTCCTGGCAAGAAAGGCATTTATGTTTGTGTTCAGACACATCCTCAGAACCCGTTAGGACCAAGTCAGTTCAGTTTTAACTCATTCAGCCCGGCGCACGCATTTCCCAAATTTTGGAGGCGTCATCTAACGACTATGCACCTGTTGCAGGAGATGGATCGACCATGATAATTCAAGGGTAGTGCCAGATTAGCTTGGCGCTAATCAGCGCCAAGCTAATCTGGCACTACCCTTGAATTATCATGGTCGACCCATCTCCTGCTGCAATGCGTCAGGGATGAATGGGTTAATATCTTCTCAAAACCACCCTATTCAAGGTAAACAAAACCTGCAGGACTAGATATTCATCCCTTAACATTAAACTGAGAGACTGTTAATCCTCACACTTTAACTCTTTGGCTTTCAGTATAAGTTGTTTGACATCGGAGCGTACGTTTTTCGCAAATATCTCCGCAAAGAACCAATTTTCTATACCAGTCTTAGAACAATATCAGTGGACCCAATACGATTGACTTTTAATACACTCGAACAATGTGTCAGTGTTGCTGTACAGTCGTAGAAATTTCAGAATTTTTTCATGATATGACTGATTTTACATCCCTAAATGTGCCCCATATATATTAAGCCCAGTATAAGAGAGATCTATTTTCACACGAGTTGGTCAAGTTTTCAAACCTGCAACATACATTAAGACTGCATGCTTGACCTCAATATGAAATCTGCTGGGGGGTCTATAGTGGGTATTGAAAGTGGCTTGTTCTCGCCTTTCCACATGTTTTACCACTATACAGCAAAATCGACAAATCACAGTTCGCACTAAATGCTATTTGTTCTTAAAGTGGTACAGAAATGCGTTTCTTTGCAGGAATATTTGGGAAAAACGTTCTGCACTTCGATGTCAAACGGCATAGCTGCCAACTTTGGAGAAATAAAAATCCTGACTGGCCGGGGTCCAGGGGCCGCCTAGGCCCCGGCAGGGTGCAGGGGCAGCGCCCCGCTGGGGGGTGCAGGGGGGGCTACGCCCCCCGCTCGTAAACGAAAATCAGCATTTTGATGGCAGTTTGGAGGCCTCTCCTTGAAGCAAAATTCAAAATAATAACCAGTTTGTATCCTTTAGTTTGAAGTTATTTACATTCACATCAGCACAAAAAAATCATGGCTGAACAAAATAAATCAATGGAAACGAAAAATCAGCATTTTGAAGGCAGTTTGGAGGCCTCTCCTTGAAGCAAAAATCAAAATAATGACCAGTTTGTATCCTACAGTTTGAAGTTTATTTACATTCACATCAGCACAAAAAATCATAGCTGAACAAACTAAATCAAGGACAATGGAAACGAAAATCAGCATTTTGAAGGCAGTTTGGAGGCCTCTCTTTGAAACAAAATTCAAAGTTTATCTACTCTTTTGATGGTGGGCAAGGGTTTGCAGCAGCCTTCAGGGACTGAGATGTTGCTGATTTTGCCTTCAACAGCAAGTCCTCTCTCTCTCTCTCTCGTCTCTTTCGGTTTGTGTTCCACACTTTCATAATTATTTCACAAGATGCTCTTACTTTTTCATGTATTCCTTCGTTTATTTAATTCATCATTCAATCTGACCGCCAGACAGTCTTTATTTTTTCTTCATTATACTTCGCTACTTATACTTATACTTGGTGTTTCTTACGTTTTTCGTGCAGACTGATGTCTTTTTGGCCGCCGTAACCGATGTTTATGTCCGCCCGGCACATTTTACAAAAGGCAAAGTGTTCCCCCTTTCTCGATTCGTCGATGTAAGGAAAGGAACGCTTGTAGTCTGGATGGAACTTCACCAAACACTTCTGCTTCTTAGGAGGCATGATTTTGTTGAAAATCGAAAATACTCTGTGACCAGTTGTGAAGATCGTTGAGCATGTGCTCGAGGGCAAATTCGAAGGAACCGGAACAAACAGAATGGACGGAATTTGCCGCGCATGCGTAATCAAGACTGGCTGTGGGTCCCCGAAAGCTTAGCGGTACAGTATAGCGGTAGGCTCTCAACTACAGGCGCTTGACCCCGCGCGGTACGCCAAAATGCCTAGAATTTTAAAACAAAGCTTGAAAATATGAAAATCGGGAGAAATGTACAAAAAACCGGAGAATCGGGAATTGAAAAAAAAATCGGGAAATTCCCGATAAAATCGGGAGGGTTGGCAGCTATGCAAACGGCCTATAGCACATTTTGTCGAGGTGATTCCTGCAGGAATCACTGACAAAAAGCAACTTCCAACAGCCAAAGGGTTACGTGATTTGTTTTCTATCGAGCAAAAGCGTGACGGTGAACACCTGACAATTACAAATAATGAGATCTGCATTGGCAATGGACAAATATTGATGTGCATTTTACAGATAAAGACTCAACTAGAAAAGACTTAACAAATCAAATGAACACTGAAATCCAGTTTGTACATAGCGTGTAGGAGTAGAGAAAAACAACAGAATTTTCAACTCTCATATCGCGACAATGCAAGTAAAAAAAACAAGTGTTTTCAACATTATATCTGGACAGTGCACACAACCAGTGATTCTTTTGCAAACAGGTCACCCAGGAACAGAATGAGTTCAGAGCAAGTGATGCAGTACATGCAGTACTGACCTCACATTCGGTCACATGACCAGCAAAGTGCTGTCAGACCACAAAGGACACCCTATACAGTGGAACCTGTTTTAAGCCTTATCATTCAGAATACAGTGCATGGGTGGGACCGAAAAAAAAAAGTTGAATCCTAAAGCGAGGGTCTTGGGGGAACTTTTTAAATGAGAAAAAAAAAACTTTTTTTTTTTTTTTAGTTTTTGCGGGGGGGGGGGGGGGGGGGGGAATCTGGAAATCCGGCTGTAGCTGGAAAAGTCCCACCCATGACAGTGAGTGAAATAAGTTGAACTAAATAGTTCAAGGGTAGTGCCAGAATAGCTTGGCGCCTGTAGGTGCCAAGCTATTCTGGCACCACCCTTGAACTAAAGCCATTGGTCTATATCCTTATCTGTAAGTACTATAATGCAGCTTGCATTATAGCAGTGTACAAATTTGAAGCTTTTAGCCTCAGTATGATCTTGGTTAAGCAGCCATCTTAACTGCCAGAAAACGGTCCTAATATGACAGATGTTCTCTTAACCCATATCACACGGAGACTAACAGCTTCAAATTTGTACACTGCCATTTGCAAGCTACATTACAGTACATACAGATAAGGATACAGACCAATGGCTTTAGCTCAAGGGTGGTGCCAGAACAGCGATTCTGGCACCACCCTTGAACTATTTTAGTCAAACTTATTTTACACACTGGTGTATTTCGAATGATGAGGTTAAGTGTCTTGAAAGTGTCCCCTGTCATTAAAGACCATCATTTAAGTGGCCGTCACCACCTAAATGGTGGTCTTTAACGACAGGTGACCTCTCACCAGGGTGGTTGCTTAAACTGGTTGTGCTGTACCAGATTAGCAATCACAGTTGTGCTACAGATTTAACTTTTTCTTTTACCTGAAATGTTGCACATTCACATTCCACGCAGATTCCACCGAGAGATGGATAAATGATTTGTACCATTCAATTTGCTGACGAACGGAACCTCAGCACAGTAGGTGTATCCTCAAATGTGACAAAATGCACGCAGTGACAAAGTGTCTAACATGTCGTAGCACTTTAGCAGTCCTTCATGTGGGGTACAACACAAGCTCTCACCTGTAACAAGTCACTTACCCAATTTTGGGGCACTAACTTTTCACACATTCAGCTTTCACTGCAAACTGCTGTAGTTGGGTTGACCATAACAGCTCATAAGGAATGCCTGATCAGCTTGGTGCCTGGAGGCACCAAGCTCATCAGGCATTCCTTTTGAGCTGTCATGGTGTACCAATCTCCACTTGTGAGGACAAGAAGTTCAGCTAATGATTAACCCCCTTGTGCATGCAGCCATTGGTACGATTAACCCTTCGTCTTATTGAGGTGATCACCTCGACCAAAACCGCTACCGACAGCCCAGTGTCTGAATGCACATGGCTGTTAAAAGTGAGTGCTTCAGATGTTGAAAAGTTAACGTCGCCGCCGTTTCGACACCTCTTCCTTGCTAGCCATGCTCTCCTGCATGACAGCTGTCCTCTTCCTTGACTTGCCCTTGTTTCTGGTGCCTTCTCTGTCTTGCTCTGCTTTCGGTCTAGACAATATGTCATCAAATATCTCACCCACAACAGACTTCTGTCGTTTGGAGCGCCTCTCCGGATTTGATGCATCTGTCTTTTCAAGAATTTCGCCTAACATGTCTGAGGACAATATTTTGGACATATCAATCGAACCTGGGAGACTGTGCATTCTGACTGAACTGTCATCATCCTCGTCGGACTCTACCAGTGGTATGAGCTCTCTGCCATCCCCACCACCTTTCTCAAATGTGTCACTGCTTCCAGGCTTGCCGTACTTAGCCTTGGACTCGCTGCTGGTACCATAGCCAGCCTTTGTGTCACTACTAGCACTGCACCCAGCTTTGAAAGCCGATTCCACGGGTATCTTGGGCAGCTTGGGTGTGTCACGCAGCACCACCTGTTGACCAGTCAGTCCCGTCAGATGCTGTGCCACCAGCTCCATATTTTTCTCCAACGCCTGGATGTGAGCCATGAGTTCCGAGATGAGTCTCGTCTGTTCCTGCAGCTTGCGCTCCTGCTCAGCGATGAGCCGTCGGTGCTCGCTGATCTTGGACTTTTGCTCGTGCTGCTCCTTCTTCAGCGCCATCATGCCCGTGCTCTGTGCCCGCGCCTTAAACATTTCAAGCATCTGCAATAGGGAGGTTTAGTACCGGGTATGCAGTAATGACTATGAGTGGAGACCATAATATTGATAACAATAATAATATCCACAGCATTAATCCCGTTGTGCCTGAGGCGACCGGTACTGTAAATAGTACATGGCCGCATGCTCCAGCGGGGTTTATGGACAGCTTTAGACACAAATATGGTGCTCGCACTTGCTAATCAGCCCATTTGACCCCAAGACTGGGGAGTGTCACCTAATGACTGTGTGTCAGCTGCAGGAGATGGATCGACAATGACAATTGAAGGGTAGTGCCAGATTAGCTTGGCGTTTAATTGAAGACAGATCCACCACGATTATTCCAGGGTGGTGTCAGAATAGCAAAGCATTTAGACAACCACTATAGTTCAAGGGTGGTGTCAGAAGACTTGGCGCCTGGAGGTGCCCAGCTTTTCTGACACCACCCTTGAACTATCATGGTCGATCCATATCCTGTGTGTCAAAATGGTTGCTGCGATGCATCTAGCAGAGCATGGAATTACTCGTACTAAAAAAAGAGGAAACCCCTTTTCACTAGGGGGGTCCGGGGGCATGCCCCCCCGGAAAATTTTTGAAAATTTACATTAAAATTTGTGCAATCTGGTGCATTTTAGAGAGAAACTGAGCAGTTTAACCACCTAAAAATTTTGCTTTTTTTTTCCTTATTTTTTGGGTGCACTTTTTATTTTTTGTGTCAAAGGTTTAAAAGTTATACTAAAACTTAAAGTATTCAACAGAATATATCCAAATGCTTATTCAAAATACATCTGAATGTCTTTCCATTTTTCTTTTTTTTAAATTTGAGTTTAATTATATAATATATATATATATATATATATATATATATATATATATATATATATATATATATATATACTTTCTTTAATAATCTCTGATTAATCAGCTGTAAGTATGGATTCCTTTTCTCATTTATTTAATACTATGTACCATGGTCACTGAACTGGAGAAAGGTTATAAAGATTTTTCAACATAATGTCATCAAACTTTACTGGAAAAAAAATACATTGTAATAAATTTATTCACCATCAAGAGTAATATTTCCAATGGCACTGCTTTTAGCTTTCTTGTGTTTCGCTGTAGACACGTGAGCATCAAGAGCTACGCGCCGCGTAGTTAATATCAAACTCTGCGCAGTTCGCAGCAATACGCCTGCCCACAGGCCGCTAACTTGCGAATACACTGAGCGCGGAGCTCGTCGTTTACGCTTTTCTCGAGCCAAGTCCATCTCCAAATATTCTTGGCTCCAGAATCGTCTATTCTGTCTCCGCGTTTAAGTATTTTCTCTTCGCCATATTTTGACCAGACTACCACTACCACTGAAGACCGGAAGCGACCTGTGCGAGCTAAAGCTAACGCCTCGCTCAATTTTGAATACGCGATTTGGGGATATCCGCCACATAAAGATCGCGAAACACAGTATTGGAATAGTGACTTTACGATTTTGTTTTCGGCGGAAATTTTTATTTTCGGCGGAATGGCAGCTTCATTTAAGCGGAAATCCGCCAAAAAGAGGAAAATTCCATGCTCTGATCTAGTGTGGTAGTGTAGTGGTAGTGCTCGTCATCTCTCGCTCTCAGCTTCCACCGATGGCTCGCTGCGATGCGAATAAGGAAAGCAGAGGGTCAGTCTCTCGCTGTCGGCATACAGCATCTTCAACAAGACTCATGTGGTGCGTCCCTGTGGCGACAGAGGCCGATATCAACCACAGATGCCCTGTGCACAACTGTGTGGGAAAACTATGGCTGACACTGGCCCGAAACATTCTGCTCCCTGGGGAATAAATAGGATTTGCAAAATGGTGGTGAAAATGACTTGCCTGTTGCTGCAAACGCATGAGATCCTGTCTAACACTGACAGAGGGCAGCCTGACGGGGGTCAACGGGGCGGGCAGAGGACTGGGCCACTGACACGGCGATGCTCCCAGAGAAGTCGACCCTGACGCATGAAGCAAAAAATATTCGAGTGATCACGACTGTGTCCATTCAAAATTCACATCCACAGTGCATCACAACATGTCTGGCCTATTGCTCTTCAACCCATTTAGCCCCGGGACCCTGCAGCAGGAGATGGATTGATCGTGATAATTCAAGGGTAGTGCCAGATGAGCTTGGCGCCTTCAGGCGCCAAGCTCATCTGGCACTACCCTTGAATTATTACGATCAATCCATCTCCTACAACTGGTACATAGTTGTTAGGCAACACCTCCAAAATTTGATAAATGGGACCTTAGGGCTAAAAGGGTTAAGTTTGTGTTTTTTTTCAAATCCAAAATGTTAACATGTTCAAATCATGTGCCAAGAAGTTATCATGTCAAAATCAGCACTAATTAATCATGACCAGATCACTTTTCGATGAGAAAAAAATACTGACTATCGTTAGTATCTAATTTCGTCTAATAAGCTACAATGCAAATGTCATCCTTTGTAAAAAGTTTTTTAAAGATAATCTGTAAGTTTGTTAGTTTGGCAATAATAAGCACATTTCAAAGCAGTTATGTCCAGTATTTGAGCATGACAGTGAACAAGACAATTAACAGAATATTAGTAACAATGTGGCTGTCCGTAGCTGTTTTTGCCGGAATCATCATGACAAAACGGCCAACGCCTGTCATGACCATTTTGTCAGAACGGGCAAAAGTTGGCTGCATATGTGCAGTGTCTGCTACTTTAACCCCAATTTTAGTGTAGTTTTTTTGGTGCATGCCTGCTCTCTTCACGCATTTGAAACTTTTTCTAGGGCGCTGATGCAGCACTTCAGTGGCGAAGTACACATGCATTTGAACTGTTCATGTCCTGCTCTGGCTTGCTATGCAGGGCATTGGGTGTTCACACGTAGATTTCAGGCCACACTGGCAGGCACTAGGTGCAAATGTGCATGTGAATGTGTGTATGCTCGGCGCCCGTGGGCTTTGGTTTGTGACGACGACATCCATGGGGTTAAACATGCAAAGATCATTAGGTAAATCCTTGAGCTCTTAACCCTTTTGATCCTGATACACTACTGATTTAAATAAATTTGACTATGATAGTAAAGGATGGTGCCAGAATAGCTTTGCGTCTGAGGCACCAAGCTATTCTGGTGCCACCCTTGAACTAAAATGCTTGATCTTTCTTCTAATCTGTAATGTAGTTGTCATTGAACAATAAGCTTTTTTTTTTAAAAACTCAGCCTCAGGATATAATGGGTTAAGATCTATCTCCCCATCTCCTCCTCATATGATTGCATGAGTCCTCACCGTAAGGAGAACCTGAGTCGGTGCCAGTGGGAGTGCCTCCAGTATTGGGCAGGTAGAAGGGGGAGGTGCCGGGGGGTATGTGGGGTTTGAGCGCCGGAGTCACATGCTCCTCAAAGTGCTCCATGGCCATGGAGGAAATGTCACGCAGTTCCTGCAAAAACTCATGCGCCCGTGGAGGCTGCCGGTCTGTCTGCTGCAGAAGTCGCAAAATGCGATACAATTCATCCAGCACCTGTTGACATGTCAATCAAGTCAAAAATTAAACCTATATTCAGAATACTTACATAAAAGCAATAATTAAACATGTCCTAATGCAAAATTCAATATGTATGTGTATTCTTATTCGTTATGTTACGATTGTGGTTGTGTTATCCTGTGAGAGCGTACATGTGTTATTCGTAGGTAACGATATGTTGTCTATTTGAGCTATCACAGTTATGATTTCGTGCCTTTTTAGTAAGATTTTCTTTTGTTCGTGAGTAGAGCCGATTTCGTTTTGTTAAGTTTAGTCCGGGACGTTGTAGACAGGTCGCACTGTCTGGTGGCCTCATAAGTGTCACGTCGGTTAGTTGACATCTGACATCGCTACATTTTCGTTACTTTTCCTGTGCGCGTGTAGTGAGCAGCTTTTATTTTGTTTGGTGAATGTTCTCGTACCTTTTTGAGCTATCATAGATAGGGATACATACTTTTATGTGTCTTTATTATATGCTAGAATTTAGAGCTGAAGTGAGCAGCCGTGTTTTTGTAGCCTGATATATTGTTTCTGGAAAATTCATGTTAATGAGTTTCGGCTGCGCGTTTCGTTCTGGTTGTTTGAGTTCATGATTTCCGTAGGAGATTCTAGATTTTGATAGTGTATATAAGGAGGGCGCTGGGAAAGCCCGTTAGTACATTGTCTTGCTTTGTCAGTTTTAGAGATACACAGTTTATTGCGAGAGACGCTGTGTATGAGAAACTTTTGAGTCGTAGTATGGACATAGCAGAAGAGACTTTTGTATTCAGTAGTTTGTGCATTTGAAAGTGCATTATTGTGTGGATATCGCATCGCTGAATTAAATATTGTTGGAACTGTTACTCCAGTATTGTCTACATCCTTAAGCCACGGTTGACAGATTGCAGCTGAATGAGGTCTATTTAAAAGAACTCTACGTGCGTGTGTGTCTGGTGTGTTTATCATACTTCGACTACAACTCCACCACGTAACATTTTGGCGACCCCGACGAGACCTCTTCAGTTGGTTCAGTGGAAAGGGTAGCAGGAGAAAACAGCCAGCAGTGAAAAGCAGAGATGGCGACATCGGAATTGGAGACATTCCTGAAAATTGGAAAGGAATGTGGACTCGAAGGAGCTCAACTCCTCGAGTTTGTAAAGGAGAGAGAGGAGAAAGAAGAAAAGAGATGAGAGAGAGAAGAAAAGGAGACACTGGAGAGAGAAGAAAAAGAAGAAAAGAAACGAGAGAAAGAAGAAAAGGAGAGAGTGGAAAGAGAAGAAAGAGCCAAAGAACGTGAAATCAGGAGACTCGAAATCCAAGCAGAAGAAGCAGAGAAACAGCGAAGAGAGGCAGAGAAACAACGAGAAGAGGAGCGAGAAGAGGCGGAGAGGCAACGTCAACACGAAATTCATCTAAAGCAGATGGAGATTGAGGCACAGAGCCAGAGAATTAATGAAGCAACAGCATTAGCGAGCAGAGAACAAACAGCCCGTGCGCCAAAACTTCCACCTTTCATTGAAAATTCAGATAAGATGGACGCTTATCTGGAGCGATTCGAGCGCTTCGCAAATAGCAACAACTGGAAACAAGAAACTTGGCCTATTAAACTGAGCGCACTTCTAACTGGCAAAGCGCTGGAACTTTACACCCGCTTACTAAGAGAAGAAGCCGAAGATTATACACAGTTGAAAGCCGCCCTGTTGAGACAGTACGACTTCACTGAAGAAGGTTACAGGCGACGATTTCGGAACTGCAAGCCTGAAGAAGGAGAAACACCCGGCCTATTCATTGAGAGAATAAGAAGCTACCTGGAGAAATGGATAGAGCTTGCTGGTCTAAACAGAGAGTACCAAGACCTGTGCGACCTCATCATCAAAGAACAAGTTTTCAGCGCATGTTCTAAGGACCTGGCCGCCCACCTTAGAGAGCAAAAAGACCAGTCACTAAAGGCCCTGGCCGACTTCGCTCAAAGATATCTTGACGCTCACAACATGAAGTTCGGGTCCAGTAAGCCACAGCGTGTGTCTACACCAGCAGAGGAAATCTACAATATCAGAGACACCCCGAGATACAAGCCGGTGGAGAGCCTGACATGTTTTCTCTGTGGAAAGAAAGGTCACAAAGCGATACGGTGTCCTTCTAAAGATGTTCCCCAAGGCGACAACATCAGAAGATCCAACCAAGATCGTGGGATAGCAGGCAGAAGCAGTACCACGTCTCAACACAGAGCTGCCGCTGTATTAGCTAATGATGTGACGTCATCCAATGACTTTGAATCCAGAGAAAAGCGAGCGACACCAGAACTGATCGAATCTTTCAGAAAGAATGGACGCATCCCAGTAGGAGATGGGACTACATTTTTACCAGTCTCAAACATCGCGCTGCCTGAGAATGAAGTGCCGAACATGCCGGTGGTGTCAGGATTCGTCGGCGACACACCAGTGAGAGTGTTGAGAGACACTGGTTGTAGCTGCATCATCGTGAGAGAGGACCTAGTAGCTGAAGACCAGAAGCTACAGGAGTGGACCACCCTCATTTTGGCTGACGGAACTGTAAGGATTATCCCCCTTGCCAAAGTCAGTGTCGACACCCCATACTTGACAGGAGAGATGAAGGCGTTTGCGTGAAGACGCCAGTCTACGATCTCATCATCGGAAACATTGATGGTGCCAGAAACGCAGATGATCCAGATCCAGAGTGGAGACCTGAAATATGTTCTGTTACCACGAGAAGTCAAGCAGAGAAGAGTCACCAGACCATCCCTCTAAAAGTGGCGGACAACACGGAAGCAGCAGTGGTAAATAAAGAAAGGCTGGTGGAGCTACAGAGAGCCGACACCACGCTTGACAAGTTCCGAGGTCAAACCGATTGATTGTACATTGATTGTACATTGCTTAACGTCCCGACAGCAACAAGGCTTTCTCAGGACGTGCCTGCACTACTTGTGAAAAAAAACCAACTAAACAGAACATTGAATGTATGTCGCCAGCCGGTCAAATACATTAAATAAACCTAACACATGGGGCCTAAATAAAGCTAAGACCATTTAGCAACACACATCCAATATCAAGAGCTACAGGCAGTGCAGACAGTAGGGAGAGTTTTAAAAAGGCAAATACAGGTGAATGGACCTCGGGTAGACAGAAACACATGCCCCAGAATAGAGAGAAAAACTCACCCTGTGGGGCTGACCAGGGTGACCCTGGGAACTAAAAAGTACCTAACCCCACCCAAGTCCCCCAGGGCAGACCCGGGTGGGGTAGGTCAAACCGAGCCTGTGATGCGAAAGGGAAAAGAGATAACCTTCGAGACCAGAAAATATATCCTGTACCGGATATTTGATAGCAATGGAGATAAACCTGTGCGTCAAGTAGTAGTTCCTGAACCTTTGAGAATGCAGGTGATGAAATTGGCACATGATTCCATATTGGGAGGACATTTGGGAATCAACAAGACGCTCGATAGAATCTGAGCCGTCTTCTACTGGCCTGATATGGGAGGCGACGTCACCCGATTCTGCAGATCGTGCGACATATGTCAGAAGACAATCTCCAAGGGAAAGGTGCCCAAGGTTCCTCTAGAGAAAATGCCATTGATCGATATGCCTTTCAAGCGGGTAGCTGTTGACCTTGTGGGGCCAATATCTCCTCCGAGTGAAGATGGTCATCGATACATTTTGACCCTGGTGGACTACGCTACACGTTATCCTGAAGCCATACCATTGAAAAAGATCGACACTCCAAGAGTAGCAGAGGCGCTCGTCGACATGTTCAGCCGTTTAGGAATTCCTGAAGAGATCCTGAGTGACCTAGGAACTCAGTTCGTCTCAGACTGCATGGAGGAAGTCAACCGGCTATTGAGCATCCGACACCTTACTACCACCCCTTATCACCCCATGTGTAATGGGCTGGTTGAAAAGTTTAATGGAACTTTAAAGGCTATGTTGAAGAAACTGTGCGCTGAGCAGCCAAGGTTGTGGCATAGATACATCAATGCCTTGCTCTTCGCATACCGTGAAGTTCCTCAGGATTCGACAGGGTTTTCCCCTTTTGAATTACTGTACGGTAGGACTGTGAGGGGGCCCATGCACATCCTGAAGGATCTGTGGACCAAGGATATCGACGCACCTGAGGTGAAAATCAGCTACCAGTACGTCTTCGACCTGAGAGAGAAGCTGGAAGATACCCTAAGGATGGCTCGAGAAGAACTACGGAAGGCACAGAACAAGGGGAAGCATTACTATGATCGTAAGGCAAAACCTCGACGATTCCAGCCAGGTGACCAAGTGTTGGTTCTTCTTCCTACCGACAACAACAAACTTCTGATGCAGTGGAAGGGACCATACGTTGTCGACACGGTGGTTGGCATCAACGACTACAGAGTCAAGGTCAACAATAAGGTGAAAACTTACCATGCTAATTTGCTGAAGAAGTATATTGCGAGAGGTCGTCAAGACAAGACACAAATGGCCGCATCAGTGCGTCTTGCTGATGACGAAAGACTAGACAACGAGAACTTGTTTGACCTTAATGAACTGTGAACTGTAACTTATGATTTGGTGATGTTCCTGAAACTTTGACATTATTTTTAGTTTAATCGAGGATTCACAGAACTTTGGAGCGAACTACCTGAGCAGAGCAGTTTAAATGAACATTTCTGTGTCCAGAATTTTTGTATGAAACATTTCGATGCTCAGGACTGTTTACAGGAACTGTGAGACGTTTTTTTAAATTCGATTTTTGATGTGTAGTTATATTTATTTAGGGTTTTGTGTAGGTTTACACAGCCACAACCGTATTTTTTAAATTTGAGAAGAAATTTTTGTGAAATTTCATTCTTAAGAGGGGGGGTAATGTTACGATTGTGGTTGTGTTATCCTGTGAGAGCATACGTGTTATTCGTAGGTAACGATATGTTGTCTATTTGAGCTATCACGGTTATGATTTCGTGCCTTTTTAGTAAGATTTTCTTTTGTTCGTGAGTAGAGCCGATTTCGTTTTGTTTAGTCCGGGACGTTGTAGACAGGTCGCACTGTCTGGTGGCCTCGTGTCACGTCGGTTAGTTGACATCTGACATCGCTACATTTTCGTTACTTTTCCTGTGCGCGTGTAGTGAGCAGCTTTTATTTTGTTTGGTGAATGTTCTCGTACCTTTTTGAGCTATCATAGATAGGGATACCATACTTTTATGTGTCTTTATTATATGCTAGAATTCAGAGCTGAAGTGAGCAGCCGTGTTTTTGTAGCCTGATATATTGTTTCTGGAAAATTCATGTTAATGAGTTTCGGCTGCGCGTTTCGTTCTGGTTGTTTGAGTTCATGATTTCCGTAGAAGATTCTAGATTTTGATAGTGTATATAAGGAGGGCGCTGGGAAAGCCCGTTAGTACATTGTCTTGCTTTGTCAGTTGTAGAGATACACAGTTTATTGCAAGAGACGCTGTGTATGAGAAACTTTGAGTCGTAGTATGGACATAGCAGAAGAGACTTTTGTATTCAGTAGTTTGTGCATTTGAAAGTGCATTATTGTGTGGATATCGCATCGCTGAATTAAATATTGTTGGAACTGTTACTCCAGTATTGTCTACATCCTTAAGCCACGGTTGACGGATTGCAGCTGAATGAGGTCTATTTAAAAGAACTCTATGTGCGTGTGTGTCTGGTGTGTTTATCATACTTCGACTACAACTCCACCACGTAACACGTTAACCCATTTAGTATTTACCCCTGATGCATCCCAGCACATGGGGTTTTTCTCTAAAATGTATTTTTTCGAAAAATACTTACCGATGACATGACTGTCAGGAAATAGTCTACTTGCTTACCAATTTTAGCCTAAGACCCAAAGGGTCCCCCCAGGAGGCTCTCGGGGATCCCTAACAGGGACGAGAGTAGCCTCCCCTGCCCGTCCGGTCACATGCCCGGTGGTGTCTCCTTTAGCCAGTTGTCTACGGAGTTACCAGCGGCAAGCGGGGAGGAGGGAGGGACCTCCGAGTCATGTCATCGGTAAGTATTTTTTGAAAAAATACATTTTAGAGAAAAATTAATTTGTTTCCTCAAAACACATTACCGATGACATGACTGTCAGGAAGAATGCCAAAAAGGAGGAGGGTGCCACAGAATCCCTTTCAGAAACCTCATTAGGGACGAAGACGGCCCGTCACTCCTGATCACACACTCCCGACAATTTTAGCGAAGTGCATACCTAAGGCGCCGGGGGCGCCTGGAGGGAGTGCTGTGCCGCAGAGATGTCGCCCACCAGTGAGAGGTTGTCGCGCTGGACTGTCAGGTCGCGGAGGTAGAAGCGGGCAAAGGTGGTTTCGGCCCGCCACCCCACTGCAGCCACAATGTCCTTAACCGCGGTCAAAGGCGAGACTTGCGGCCATAGCGCGAACTTCATGGGCGCTTATCCTGAGGGCCTCAGCTCCCTGTGGGGAGAGGTCGCGATAGGCGGACCGTATTACCCAGCGGAGCCAGGAGGAGATCGTTTGGGCAGAGATGTCAGTTCTGCCGGCGGTCAGAGGCAAAAAGAGACGAGTCCGTCCCCTCCGTACGGACTTGGAGTGACGCAGGTAGATACGGAGTGCACGCACCGGATCTTGCTGCCGAGTCTCCCGAGGAAGGTCGGGCCCTTTAAGCGGCCGAATAGCGATGACCTGAGGCGCCGTCAAGGGAGATCTAGTCTTAGCGAGAAAGGATCCGGGAGAAGCTGAACGGAGCCATCCACTCGGAACTGCAGGCAGGAAGGGCGAGACGAGAGCGCGTGGAACTCGCTGACGCGGGCTGCCGTGGCGAGGGCCACCAGGAAGCAGGTCTTCCGAGTCACGTCCGCGAAGCTGGCCAGATGGAGCGGTTCGAAACGGTCCGAATTCAGCCAGGTGAGGACCCATGGGAGGTCCCAGCGTGGAACGAGGGAGCGGGAAACCGGACGCTGCAAGCCGAAATGCGCCATAAGGTCGGCCAGGTCCTTGCAGGCGCCAGGTTCGGGACGGCTGAGGTGACGGTAGGTGTCGGCAATCATGGAGAGATAGCCACGGATCGTGATGGGAGCCAAACCTTGGTCTTGGAAGAGCCAGAGGAAGAAGTCCGCGAGCTGAGGGGTCGTCAGATCGACGGGGGAGAGACGACGGTCAGAGCACCAGGCACGAAGCACTCGCCACTTTCCCTCGAAGACACGTCTGGTGGAAGGTCTGCGGGCTGAAGCGATAGCGTCCACTGCCGCACTCGAGAAGCCTCTAGCGGAGAGGGCGTGCCGCACAATCGCCAGGCGTGTAGAAGTCGCTTGGGGCAGGGGTGGAAGAGCGGCTGGCGGGGCTGCTTGAGCATCGTGCGAGGGGTGGGAAGTGGAAGGGGCGGTTCCGTGGCGAGACTGAGCAGGTCGGTGGTCCATGATCTGTCCCAGGAGAACAGGGCCACCAGGAGAAGGACTGCGTTGCACCCCCGGAGCTTGAGCAGGACTTTGGGGACCAGGACCGTCAGAGGGTAGGCGTAGGCAACTAGTCCGTCCCAAGAGATCGAGAGCGCATCGACCGCCTAGGCCAGCGGGTCGGGAATCGGGGAGACGAAGAGGGGAAGCTGGTGGTTCCACCTGGTGGCGAAGAGGTCGACAAGGGGAGTCTCCCAACGCTCGCAGATCAGGCGAAAGATGTCCCAGCGCAGGGTCCATTCTGTGTGAAGAAGCTGGCCCCGCCGAGAGAGGGAGTCTGCCAGAACGTTCAGGTGACCCGGAATGTGACGGGCTCGTAGGGAGATGCCGCGGTCCTCGCACCAGCGAAGGAGTCGGTAGAGAAGGATGCAGAGGTCGGGCGAGCGGGTCCCTCCCTGCTTCTGTATGTAAGCGACGACCGTGGAGTTGTCGGAGAGGACAATGAGGTCCTGCGTCCGAAGATCGGGTTCCCAAGCGCGGAGGGCCTGCCAAACCGCATTCAGCTCCAGCCAGTTGATGTGCCGCGAAGCCAGGTCCTTGTTCCAGCGGCCGGCCGCATAGCGAAAACTCGGGAGAAGGTGAGCGCCCCACCCGGCGAGACTGGCATCGACGCAGAGAGAGAGACGGGGCAGTGGTGAGGTCAGGGGAATCCCGGAGCCGAGCCAAGAAACGTCCGTCCAGCGAAGCAGATGGGGCCGCAGCATAGGGGGTATCGGCACCAGGGTGGAGAGATCGCCGGAGGACGGTCTCCAGTGGAGGAGAAGATGCAATTGAAGAGGACGAGAGTACAGACGACCGAGGGGAAGGAGATCTGCCGCAGCACTCATCAGGCCGAGGAGCTGGAGCCACACCCTGGCGGGGACAGCCACTTCCTGAGCTACCAGATGGGCGAGATCGGCGAGTTTCTGGATCCGAGGCTCGGGAAGACGCACTAGGTTGCGGTCGGTCACAAACTCCATCCCCAGGTGCATGAAGTGGCGAGAGGGAGTGAGGTCGGACTTGCCAGCGTTGACCAGGAAGCCGAGGCGAGATAACAGGAGGAGAAGCGCATCCCTGTCCAGGAGAATAGAGGCCACCGACTGGTTCCGCAGAAGAAGGTCATCCAAGTAGTTGGAGATCGGGCTGGAAGAAGAACGACGGGCTCTGGCTACCACGGCGTTCATGATCCGCGTAAATACCCACGGGCTGAGGTTGAGACCGAAGGGGAGGACCCGAAACTGGAAAACAGTCCCGTCGATGGCAAAGCGGAGGTACCGGCGGGAGGCTGGATGGATTGGGACGTGCAGATAGGGATCAGACAGGTCCAGGCTGACGACGAAGTCCATGGGCTGGACGGCAGCGCGAAGGGACCTGGCTGTCTCCATCCGGAAGGACGGGGCGGCGATGAACCGATTCAGGGCGGAGAGATCGATGATCGGCCTCCACTTGCCTCCAGGCTTGGGGACTACGAAGAGTCGGCTGTAGAAGGCGGGGGAGTCGTGGAAGGCGACGACCTCCGTAGCGGCTTTCTGGAGAAGAGCAGCGACTTCTCCGCGAAGGGCATCGGCCTTGGGCGGATATGACGGGATCTCAGTCCACAGGGGGGGAGCGCCGAAGCGGGGGCGGGGAACGAAAGGAGATGAGAAGACCGTCTGAGACAATGGAGAGGATCCACGGGTCGTCCGGAAACAGGGAGCGCCAGACGTCTCCGTGCAGGGCGAGCCTCCCGCCGACAGGCGACCGGAAGCGGTCGGCGGGGGCGGAGGCGAGCAGAAGTCAGGGGGCCCTCCCACGCCCAGGGCGGCGGGCGGGCTTGGGCCAGGCCAGGACGGCAGGACGGGCAGAACGGGCGCGGCCAGGACTGGGCGCACGGGAAGAGGAGAGAGGACGGGAGGCTGAGGCGTAGGCAGGGGCCGTCGCGGAGGGTCTGACGAACCGCAGGGCGCGACCCGAGGCCTTGCGGGTTGGCGGAAAGCGAGACGAGGGGGCGCTGGGCCAACGGTCCTTGTTAGCTTCCTTCAGGGATTGCCAGGAAGGGCCGAAGAGGAGCGGAGCGCCCACTGGGGCCCGGCGGAGCTGGGATTTCACATCACGGGGAAGACCCGGGCAGGACTGGAGCACCACATCACGCCGCATCAGGTCACAGTTGGCGGCCGCCGCCATGGCGTTGACGGACGAATGGTAGGCCGCTCGGTTGGCTGCAACTGCCAAGGTGTGAAGATCCGACAGCAGGGGAGGAGCGGAGGGAAGCCAGGCCGCCTCGATACGGTTAATGAAGGCTTGTGTGAGGAGCTCCAAAAATCCCGAACATGCGAGGGCGTTTCGGACGAGTGAGGCGGTACGTTCCAGGCCGCGAGGCAGGGCACGGTTGAGCTTGGAAGAGCCGCCGGCGAGCACCAGCGCAGGCGGATCCACAGGAGGCAGCGAGCACGAGAAGGATTGCGAGTGGCCGGCGTACCAGGACTGCCGAAAGGCGATGTCGACACCGGAAGGCCAGCGGCGGTCGGAGAAGAAGTCCGAGTCGGAAGCAGAGTCTCGCTGGAGGTGCGCAGACAGGGCGTCCGTTAGGTCGCGGAAGGCAGGCGGCTGGGGAAGCGACTTGAATTTCTTAACCTGACGAGCAGCGTCCACAAAGGCGGCCGCTTTCCTCTTCAGCGGTGGGGAAGGTGGACAGGAATCCGCGGGAAGGCAAGCTGCGATGAGACGGGCGGCGGCGTCCAAGGCTCATAGAGTCTCGCCACGAGGAGAGGACAGGGTAGCTGGAGACGCTGGATCATCCACCTGAGAGGGCGAACGGCTGGCGGACTCAAGCAAGGCCGACACGGAGTCCTCCGGCAGCAGGCTTAAGGTCTCTCCATCGATGGCAGGCGGTGGCGGCGGAGAAGACCGAAGCACAGGAGGTAAACTGACGCGTGTAGGCGGCGGAGGAGGAGCCGAGGGGCTACGCTGACGCCGCCGCGGGGAAGTAAGAGGCGAAGGGCGTCGGGAACGATGAGAGCGTCGATCCCGATGGGAACTACTGCGCCGAGAACGAGGCGAGTCCTGTCGTCTCTACGACTCCTACGAGAGGAGTGAGGAGAGGGGCGCCGAGAGGAACAGCGCTGCGGAGAACGGCTGCGCCGACGGGAGGCATAGGAGGAAGTCGAGCGAGAGGACGACGAATGCCGGGGGCTACGTCTCCTATCCACGCGACGAGGGCCAAGCCGACGGTCGACATCGTGGCGCCTGGGAGAACAGGGACGGTCTCTTCTGTCCCGAGGAGGATGAAAAGGTGACAACTGTCGCGGTGCCCGGGGCTCAAGGAGGGGGGGCACGTTGCGGGCTAGCAGCTGGGGCCGAAAGGCCACGGTGAAGGGTAGAAGGCGACGACGGTCGCGGTGCCCGGGGCTCATGGAGGGGGGCACGTAGCCGGCTAGGCGACTCGCCAGAGGAGTCAGCGGGCTTAGGAGGGGGGGCCATAAGGCCAACACGTCTAGTAACAGGCGACAAAGGTCGCGGTGCCCGGGGCTCAAGGAGGGGGGCACAACTAGACGGAGAGGCCGAAAGGCTGACGCGTGTATCGACGAGCGACAAAGGTCGCGGTGCCCGGGGCTCAAGGAGGGGGGCACGGAGCCGGCTTGGCGACTCGCCGGAGGAGTCAGCGGGCTTAGGGGGGGACCACAAGGCCCACGCGTCTACTAACAGGCGACAACAGTCGCGGTGCCACGGGCTCAAGGAGGGGGGCACAAAGCCGGCTTGGCGACTCGCCGGACGAGTCAGCGGGCAAGGGAGGTGCGGACACCGTAGCAGGAATAGTCTTACCAGGCAGACGAGGCGTGCGTTTCTCCACTTCCGAGGAGGGGAGCTTGACTGGGTCCCGGCGTGCTGTAACAGGTCGCTCGCGCCGGTAGAACCTCCAAAGCTCCGACCAACGAACCTCCGGCCACGAAGAGCAGATAGCGCAGGCGAGGTCCGAGGAGCAGCCAGAACACGGAAGACAGACTTTATGCCGGTCACTAGGCCACTGAAAGTGGCCGCACAGGGGACAGGTGCGCACTTGATGACTGCAACACAAACCCAAAGATGAAAGGCGACCGGTGGCGGGAACTAACCCGCCTACATAACTTCCGAACCAGGGAAACGAGTGAAGCTCACGACGAAACGCGGGAGAGAACCAAAAAAGTTTGAGACGAGACCGACGTCCGGCACAGCCGGGCGAGACGTAGGCGGCGGCCGAGACGTTACCTTTCCATGGCGGAGCGCCGAAGCACAAACCACCGTGAGCGATGGAAGCCGAGAAGCAGAAGAAGGCCCCAGGCCCAGCTAACAGCACGAGGCACAGACGAGGGCTAGCAGAGAAGGAGGCGACGCCAGAAGCAGAGACGAGAGTCTAGGCGAAGACAGGCCGGTAAGGACTGTCGAACCGTACACAGTCTACGAAGGGTCAGAGGCTCAGGTAAACGCGTGCGTACGCTAACAGCGAAGTAGACAACTGGCTAAAGGAGACACCACCGGGCACGTGACCGGATGGGCAGGGGAGGCTACTCTCATCCCTGTTAGGGATCCCCGAGAGCCTCCTGGGGGGACCCTTTAGGTCTTAGGCTAAAATTGGTAAGCAAGTAGACTATTTCCTAACAGTCATGTCATCGGTAATGTGTTTTGAGGAAACAAATTAATTTGTTTCCTCAAAAACATTACCGATGACATGACTGTCAGGAAGAATGTCAAAAAGGAGGAGGGTGCCGCACAATCCCTTTAGAAACCTCCCCAGGGACGAAAACGGCCCGTCACTCCTGATCGCACACTCCCGACAATTTTAGCGAAGTGCATACCTATGGCGCCGTGGGCGCCTGGAGGGAGTGTTGTGCCGAAGAGATGTCGCCCACCAGTGCGAGGTTGTCGCGCTGGGCTGTCAGGTCGCAGAGGTAGAAGCGGGCGAAGGTAGACTCGACCCGCCACCCCACTGCAACCACGATGTCCTTAACGGCACAGTTGCGGTCAAAGGCGAGACTCGCGGCCATAGCGCGAACTTCATGCACGCGGATCCTGAGTGTCTCAGCTCCCTGTGGGGAGAGGTCGCGATAGGCGGACCATATGACCCAGCGGAGCCAGGAGGAGATCGTTTGGGCTGAGATGTCGGTTCTGCCGGCAAAAAGAGACGAGTCCGTCCCCTCTGGAAGGACTTGGAGCGACGCAGGTAGATACGAAGTGCATGCACCGGATCTTGCTGCCGAGTCTCACGAGGGAAGTCGGGCCCAGTAAGCGGCTGAATAGTGATGACCTGAGCCGCCGTCAAGGGAGACCTAGTCTTGGCGAGAAAGGAAGGATCGGGGAGCAGTTGAACGGAGTCATCCACCCGGAACTGCAGGCAGGAAGGTCGCGACAAGAGAGCATGGCGCTCGCTGACGCGGGCCGCCGTGGCCAGGGCCACCAGGAAGCAGGTCTTCCGAGTCACGTCCGCAAGGTGGGCCAGGTGAAGCGGTTCAAAACGGTCCGAATTCAGCCAGGCGAGGTCCCAGCGCAGAACTAGCGAGCGGGGAACCGGACGCTGCAAGCCAAAATGCGCCATAAGGTCGGCCAGGTCCTTGCAGGCACCAGGGGTCGGGACGGCCGAGATGACGGTAGGTGTCGGCAATCATAGAAAGGTAGCCGCGGATGGTGATGGGAGCCAGACCTTGGTCCTGGAAGAGCCAGAGAAAGAAGTCCATGAGCTGAGGAGTCGTCAGGTCGAGGGGGGAGAGGCGACGGTCAGAGCACCAGGCACGTAGCACCCGCCACTTTCCCTCATAGACACGTCTGGTGGAAGGTCTGCGGGCTGTAGCGATAGCGTCCACTGCTGCGCTCGAGAAGCCTCTAGCGGAGAGGGCTTGCCGCACAATCGCCAGGCGTGTAGGAGAAGTCGCTCGGGGCAGGGGTGGAAGAGCGGCTGGCGGGGCTGCTTGAGCATCATGCGCAGGGTGGGAAGCGGGAGGGGAGGGTCCGTGGCGAGACTGAGCAGGTCGGTAGTCCACGATCTGGTCCAGGAGAACGGGGCCACCAGGAAAAGGACTGCGTTGCATCCCCGGAGCTTGAGCATGACTTTGGGGACCAGGACCATCGGAGGGTAAGCGTAGCGACGAGCCCGTCCCACGGGATCGAAAGCGCATCGACTGCCCAAGCCAGAGGGTCTGGAATCGGGGAGATGAAGAGGGGAAGCTGGAGCCGAAATCATGTCGGGACTTTTCATTAACAGGACCACAAACCCAATCGTCCTTTTAGGAACGGTCCCGTAAACAACGCCAGTCAAATGGAATTCATGACGGGCTCGCAGAAGGAATTTACAGGGACGGCAGCTAAAGTCCCAACTATTTATATACTAGTGACCTTGACTTATTTTTGGGGGGAAGCCCTCCCAATGCGCATGCGCAGCCTCTAGTTTTGTCCTACGGGCATCTGGAAATCATCGTTGAGGGGTCGGCATAACTGCAACTGACCCAGGAAGTTTGCATAACTTTCATTGACCATGTACACCGATGGGTATAACCCAAACCCACCGTTGTCGGAGAGACATAGATCCTCATACTATGGGAGCCTACTAGGTACTCCTTACCTAACTGGAAAAAGGAATTTAAAGAACAAACAAAATCGTGGAAGCGAAATCAGATTTGTTAAAAACGCTGAACACAGTATTGTACACAGGATATATATGCGCATGATTACTTAGGCTGGGTGCATAGCTACCCCTATGCCACTGACCGTGCATCGCACTACGACTTTCAGAGTGGTAGAAAGGTGGTTGTAACAGTACGTAGCTACGAAAGTCAGCCTGACATGATTCGCCACATCCACTTCGTCTTTTACCGCATCAATTATATCAAAAATCTGTTGACGCGTAAATCTAAACTTCTTGTGCAGCTTTACGTCGTCGTAGTGGTCCAAAGGGTTAGTTCTATCCCTGAAAATGCGGTCCCTCCTTCTCAGTTGTGCTCGAAGAATAGCCAGCAGTAAGGGCGCAGCCATCTTGGAATACGACCTACAATGGGACTTTAGCTAAGTTAAAGGAGGGGTGTTGTGCCTCTAACTTACGGGCCCTTAGATGACGTCAGTCGGGACAACAAGTGCTTCATGAATCCCATTGGAACCGCTTTTCCGGGTCGGTAGGAAACAACAGGCCGATAGATACCTAAAAGTCCCGTCATGATTTCGGCTCCTGGTGGTTCCAACTCGTGGCAAAGAGATCGATGAGGGGAGTCTCCCAATGGTCGCAGATCAGGCGAAAGATGTCCCGGCGCAGGGTCCATTCCGTGTGAAGAAGTTGACCCCGCCGCGAAAGGGAGTCGGCCAGGACGTTCAGGTGACCTGGAATGTGTCGCGCTCGGAGGGAAATGCCACGGTCCTCGCACCAGCGAAGGAGTCGGTAGAGGAGGATGCACAGGTCGGGGGAGCGGGTTCCTCCCTGCTTCTGTATGTATGCAACGACTGTGGAGTTGTCGGAGAGGACGAGGAGGTCCTGTGCACTTAGATCGGATTCCCAAGCGTGGAGGGCCTGCCAAACTGCATTCAGTTCCAGCCAGTTGATGTGCCGGGAAGCCAGGTTCGCAGTCCAGTGGCCGGCCGTTGAGCGAAAACTCGGAAGAAGGTGAGCGCCCCAACCGGCGAGACTGGCATCGACGCAGAGAGAGAGACGGGGCAGTGGTGAGGTCAGGGGGATCCCTGAGCCGAGCCAAGAAGTGTCCGTCCAGCGAAGCAGATGGGGCCGCAGCAAAGGAGAGACTGGCACCAGGGTAGAGAGATCGTCGGAGGACGGTCTCCAGTGGAGGAGAAGATGCAGTTGGAGGGGACGAGAGTAAAGACGACCGAGGGGAAGATCTGCCGCCGCACTCATCAGGCTGAGGAGCTGGAGCCACACTCTGGTGGGGTCAGCCACTTCCTGAGCTACCAAACGGGCTAGATCGGCGAGTTTCCGGATACGAGGTTTGGGAAGCCGCACCAGGTTGAGGTCGGTCACAAACTCCATCCCCAGGTGAACAAAGTGGCGTGAGGGCGAGAGGTCTGACTTGTCTGCGTTGACCAGGAAGCCCAGGCGAGATAACAGGAGGAGAAGAGCATCCCTGTCCGTGAGAAGAGTGACCACCGACTGATTCCGTAGAAGCAGGTCGTCTAAATAGTTGGAGATCGGGCTGGAGGATGACCGTCGGGCTCTGGCAACCATGGCGTCCATGATCTGCGTAAAGACCCACGGGTTGAGGTTGAGACCAAAGGGGAGAGCCCGAAAATGGTAAACGGTCCCGTCGATGGCAAAGCGTAGGTATCGGCGGGAAGCGGGATGCATGGGGACGTACAGATAAGCATCGGCCAGGTCCAGACTGACGGCGAAGTCCATGGGCTCAAAGGCGGCACGAAGGGCCCTGGCTGTCTCCATGCGGAAAGACGGGGCGGCAATGAACCGGTTCAAGGCGGAGAGATTGATGATCGGCCTCCACTTGCCTCCAGGCTTGGGCACTACGAAGAGACGGCTGTAGAAGGCGGGGGAGTCGTGCCAAGTGACGACCTCCGTAGCAGCTTTCCGTAGGAGAGCGGAGACCTCTACGTGAAGGGCATCGGCTTTGGTCCGGTCAGACAGGATCTCGGTCCACAAGGGGGAGCGATGAAGCAGAGGCGGGGACCGAAAGGAGATAAGGAGACCGTCCAAGACAGTGGAGAGGATCCAAGGGTCGTCCGGAAGCAGGGAACGCCAAGCGCTGCCGTGCAGGGCGAGCCTCCCGGCGACAGGAGACCCCGAAGCGGTCGGCGGGGGCAGAGGCGGGAAGGAGTCAGGGAGCCCTCCCGTGCCAAGGGCGGTGGGCAGGCTTGGGCCAGGAGGGGGCGGCAGGACAGACAGGGTGGGCGCGGCCAAGGGCAGGCGCACGAGTAGAGGCGCGGGGCCGGGCAGCGGAGGCGGAGGGGGGTACCGCCACGGAGGGTCTGACGAACCGCAGGGCGCGACCCACGGCCTTGCGGGCTGGCGGAAAGTGAGGAGGGGGAGCGCTGGGCCAATGGTCCTTGTTAGCTTCCTTCAGAGACTGCCAGGAAGGGCCGAACAGGAGCGGGGCACCGACAGGTGCACGACGGAGCTGCGACTTCACATCGGGGGGAAGGCCAGGGCAGGCATGGAGAACCACATCACGCCGCATCAGGTCACAGTTGGCGGTGGCCGCCATGGAGTTGATGGACGAATGGTAAGCCGCTCTGTTGGCCGCAACGGCCAAGGTATGGAGATCCGACAGCAGAGGAGGAAGGGAAGGGAGCCAGGCCGCCTCGATACGGTTAATGAAGGCTTGGGTGAGGAGCTCTAAAAAACCCGAACAGGAGAGGGCGTTCCGAACGATGGAGGCGGTGCGTTCTAAGCCGCAAGGTAAGATCCGCTTGAGCTGGGAAGAGCCGCCCGCGAGCACAAGCGCAGGCGGATCCACCGGTGGTAGAGGGCACGAGAAGGATTGAGAATGGCCAGCGTACCAGGACTGCCAGAAGGCGATGTCGACACCGGTAGGCCAGCGGCGGTTGGAGAAGAAGTCCATGTCAGAAGCGGAATCTCGCTGGAGGTGGGCAGAAAGAGCGTCAGCCAGGTCACGGAAGGCAGGCGGCTGGGGAAGAGACTTGAACTTCTTGACTTGACGGGCAGCGTCTACAAAGGCAGCAGCTTTCCTCTTGAGCGGGGGGGAGGGAGGGCAAGCGTCCGCGGGAAGGCAAGCAGCGATGAGACGGGCCATGTCGTCTAAGGCGCGTAGAGTCTCGCCACGAGGAGTGGACAGGGCAGCAGGAGACACCGGGTCATCCACCGGAGAGGGCGAACGGCTACCCGAGCCAAGGAAGGCCGAAACGGAATCCTCCGGAAGTAAACTCAAGGTCTCAACGTCGACAGCAGGCTGAGGCGGCGGACGAGGAGAGGACCGATGAGCGGAGGGTGGAGGCAAGATGACCCGCGGTGGAGGCGGTGGGGGGACCGGAGGGCTAAGCCGACGAAGCCGCGGGGACGCCGGAGGCGAAGGGCGACGAGAGCGAGGCAAACGCCGGACCCGAGGAGAGCGACTGCGACGAGCACGAGGCGAAGGGGTCCAGTCGTCCCTACAGCTCCTGCGGGAGAAGCGCGAAGGGGAGGGGCGCCGGGAGGAGACCCACCGCGGAAAACGACTACGCCGACGGGAAACACAGGAGGAAGTCGAGCGGGAGGGCGAATGCCGGACGCTGCGTCTATCCACGCGACGAGGGCCATGACGTCAATCCACGGAGCGGCGCCTGGAGGACCGGGAAGAGGGAGGACGGTCCGCTCTGTCACGAGGTGAACGAAGGGGCGACAAAGGTCGCGGTGCCCGGGGCTCAAGGAGGGGGGCACGTAGCCGGCTTGGTGACTCGCCGTAGGAGTCAGCGGGCTTAGAAGCTGGGGCCAAAACGCCGTGTTTACTAATAGGTGATACAGGTCGCGGTGCCCGGGGTTCAAGGAGGGGGGCACGTAGCCGGCTTGGTGATTCGCCGGAGGAGTCGGCGGGCTTAGAAGGAGGGGCCCGAAGGCCAACGTGTTTACTAAGAGGCGACATAGGTCGCGGGGCTCAAGGAGGGGGGCACCTAGCCGGCTTGGCGACTCGCCGGAGGAGTCAGCGGGCAAGGTCGGTGCGGACACCGTGGCAGAAACAGTCTTACCAGGAATACGAGGCGTGCGTTTCCCCAAGTCCGAGGAGGGAAGCTTGAACAAGTCCCGGCGTGCCGCGGGAGGTCCCATGGAAGGCGGACAGTCGCGGACCGGCGTGGGTCGCTCACGCCGGTAGAAGTTCCAGAGTTGAGACCAAAGATCCTCCGGCCAAGAAGAGCAGACAGTGCAGACGAGGTCGGAGGAACAGCCGGAACACGGTAGACACACTGTGTGCCATTCACTAGGCCACTGGAAGTCGCCGCAATGGGGGCAGGTGCGCACTTGGTAACTGCAACACAGACCCATACATGAAAGGCGACCGGCGGCGGGTAAACTAAACCCCGCCATTCCAAGCTACGAGATTTGGTAACGAGCGAGACTCACTGCGAAACGCGAAAAGAAAACAAGCAGAAGTCGAGCCGAGACCGACGTCCAGCCCAGCCGGGCGAAACATAGGCAGAGGCCGAGACCTTACCTTTTCATGGCGGAAGCGGCAGAGTGTCGACAGCACAAACCACCGCGTGCGACGGGAGTCTAGAAGGCTCCAGGCCCAGCAAGCTGCACGAGGCACAGACGAGGCTAGGCAGAGAAGGAGGCCACGCAAGAAAGAGGAGGAAGGAAGGCAAGGAGAAGGCAGGCCGGTGAGGAATGGTAGCACCGTACACAGTCTCAAAGTCAGGGTCCGTAGGAAAAAACGCGTGCGTACGCTAACAGCGAAGTAGACAACTGGTTGAAGGTTGCACCACGTGGCCGGATGGGCATGGGAGGCTACTCTCATCCCTGTTAGGGATTCCCGAGAGCCTCCTGGGGGGACCCTTCGGGTCTTAGGCTAAAATTGGTAAGCAAGTAGACTATTTCCTGACAGTCATGTCATCGGTAATGTTTTTGAGGAAACAAATTGATGTGCTCAATGACCAGAAAGGGAAGCATTCTAAATCAATTTGTTGTATGTGTGAGAGCATTTGGCTTCGGTTTCTCCACATTTTCATCAGGTATTCACAGACTGTCACTCGTTCAAAAAATAAAACTGATCGGCCTCTCAAGTTTAGACGCAGGATCACAGTGACCCTGTAGACACACTCATTTTAAGCCATTTTAACGTGACACTAAGCCGGAACTGAATCTCTGAACAGCAAACAGTCAACCTCTGCTTTGTGCATTGTTTTTAAACTGTGCTAAAAATTGTGATATTGTTAAAAACATTGACTGTATCGGTGAAATTCGCATACTTCAAGTCGGCGTGCTCTGAATGGATTACCGTTTTCACTTGGCCCACCAAACCGGCTTTAGCAAGACTCAGGTATGTGGTTTTGAAGATTTTAGCACGGGATATGCCAGTTAAGACATCCGTTGACAGCACTGACTTTGTCTGAACTTTTCAGAAACTTTAGTTTTTGAACCGTGATGTGATAAAAAGTATGATAAACTAACGGAAGGCTGCATCTAATCCATCTCCTAGTGATACTTTGAGCCAGTGCATGACAAACATCCACGCAGATTACCCCAGCATTTTTGGTGTCCAAAGATAGTACATTCTCCTCTACATGATGACGTATGTTCAAATAATCACTCACAACTGCAGGTTAATTAATTTACAGCTTATTCGCCGATGTATATAGCAGAGGCTTAGAAGAGCTAATCGGGGTCAAGCACAGTAGTACTGTAAACAAAGACGGTTGCTGCGCTATTCGCATCCTCAGCGGAAGCGAGACCGCATAGCTGGTGCCTTATCAGTGATCAGAGATGAGAATCCTAAAATGACAAAAAGGAGGAAAGCTTGGTGGATCGACGAAAACGAAGTGAGAGCGAACCAAATGACAACAATCCGCATGGGAACAACGAGTGGGAATAAGCTGCGAGATCGAAAATCAACAACTCACCCTAGTCTGTAGTAGTCATATACACTAAAATTTTCTCACCGGATTTAAACCGATCTCAAAAATGACCCTGGGACCTTCTGAAAGAGCGGATTTCCGCTAAAAGGCGGAAGATTCTCATCTCTGAGTGATGGTATTTAGCGCGCTGATAGTAAGGGGAAGGATTGATTGATTGATTGTACATTGCTTAACGTCCCGACAGCAACAAGGCTTTCTCAGGACGTGTTTGCACTGCTTGTGAAAACATAAAAAATAAACAGAACATTGAATGTATGTCGCCAGCCGGTCAAATACGTTAAATAAACCTAACACATGGGGCCTAAATAAAGCTAAGACCATTTAGCAACACACATCCAATATCAAGAGCTACAGGCAGTGCAAACAGTAGGGAGAGTTTTAAAAAGGCAAATACAGGTGAATGGATTGATTGATTGATTGTACATTGCTTAATGTCCCGACAGCAACAAGGCTTTCTCAGGACGTGCCTGCACTGCTTGTGAAAAAAAACACTAAACAGAACATTGAATGTATGTCGCCAGCCGGTCCAATACGTTAAATAAACCTAACACATGGGGCTAAATAAAGCTAAGACCATTTAGCAACACACATCCAATATCAAGAGCTACAGGCAGTGCAGACAGTAGGGAGAGTTTTAAAAAGGCAATTACAGGTGAATGGACCTCAGGTAGACAGAAACACATGCCCCAGAATAGAGAGAAAAACCCACCCTGTGGGGCTGACCAGGGTGACCCTGGGAACTAAAAAGTACCTAACCCCACCCAAGTCCCCCAGGGCAGACCCGGGTACAGGTGAATGGACAAAGGGTAGACAGAAACACATGCCCCAGAATAGAGAGAAAAACCCACCCTGTGGGGCTGACCAGGGTGACCATGGGAACTAAAAAATACCTAACCCCACCCAAGTCCCCCAGGGCAGACCTGGGTGGGGGAGTAAGGGGAAGGAGGCTGACTCGCTATCTCAGTGCTCCCGCGAAGCCGATCTCTAAGTGTGCTGGCGCGCGCTGGCGGGCAGCCAGCTGAAAACTAAAGAGCATAGGCTAAACTGCCGTGTTCTGGAATAGCCTGGCACCTGAGGCACCACGCTATTCTGGCACCACCCTTGAACTATCAGTCAAATATATTTCAAAAGGGTGAATGGATGGAACTGGAAGCACAAGTTGCTGTTGTTGACCTGATTGTCAGTTAGCAATAAAACGTATTCAGACCTTTCCAGGGATGAAGCAGCAGAGGTCCAGCTCTATGTACTTGGAGTAGGTCATGGACAACGACGACAGACGGGTTTCCACAGCAGACAGGATGTCCGAGTGACGGGCCAGTTGGTGGTTGCGACGCTCCGACTCCCGCCGTGGCAGCTGCTGCTTGACATTACGCTGAATCTGACTGTGATAACGGTCTACGCGGGAAAAGGCATTGTTCAGCATCCGCCAGCAAACTCTGTTGAAAGCTTGGCTAATCTGCAATTCATATTATTTTCCTTTTCATATGCATCTTTTTTATCTTCTTCCTTACACTGTTACAGGATAGGTTGTCAGGTACACAGCCCTGAAAATGGCGAGTAATTTACTCGCCATGGCGAGTGAAAAAAAAATTTGGCGAGTAAAAAAAAATACCCACTCGCCAAATGCGAGTGCGATCGTGCGTTTTCCAATCCAACGGCTAACCGCCGAACATCAGGTACTCCGGCGCGTGACCTGCCACCGCGAGCCGCCTCTATAACATCACATTGCAGCAGTAGCCGAACACGTCACTCAAACTGTGTGTACCATAACAGAGGTCGGTGACAGTCGTTCTATTTTTAGTGACGACTGAATTGTTTCATTTAGCCGCTCGCTCAATCGCGGCTGCGTTCAAAATCGACCCGACGCCGGGGTCCGTGTGAGTGTAACAGGGCGTGCAAACTGTTAGTTTATGTGTGGTGTCAGCATGTTATTACAAAGTGCGCGCTGCATGTTGAACGCGTTACTTGCTGTGACGTCACCATAATACTATCATGGGATACGGCATCGTGCGTTTCGCTTTCGATCTTGAACGAAGTTGTACATGGCGGAGAAAAAGCAAAGGAAGAGCTGGAATGCTTCGGATTCTTCAATCCGGCACCGTCTGATCTTGATAATCGCTAAGAATAAAGTTGCACTTCAACACCGCCATCTCCATCGACAAGCGACAGTACCAGAAATGCTACCCCTGGGCCGTGTGTGGAACCACCGCTACGACACAGTTTTCAGAGGTCATGGCTGTGCTGAGTGTATTTTCATGGCTAAAGCACGACGGCGCTCGAATGGCATGCGCAATGAGCACTGAGGCAAACTCAAAAGCAAGTCCAGAAATTTGAACAGAAATAAGTTTGTCAGGTTTTTTTTAATCGTGGTCAATCCATCTTCTGGTACACAGTTATTAGGCCAAAAATTGAGAAACGCGTCTTTCTGAGTGGTTAAACGGGTTGAAACAAACTTTTAAGTACATCAGTTCACACACACACACACTACACACACACACTTTAGACAAGTCAAACGTTGGTTGTCAATCTGCCGCGTTCAGCAGAAAACGCTACATTCTCTGTTACAATACATTATCAAACAATCATACAAATAAATAAATAGATATGTTTTTCTGTGTGTGAGAGAGCGAGGGAGACAGGCTTTTGCGCGATAGCTCACCAGTTAAAGAATCAGTATCATGGAAAAGACACACACACACTGTCACAACACATTTAAAGAGGAGAGAGTGAAATGAGATTTAAAATTTATTTTAATGATTGATTGATTGTACATTGCTTAACATCCCGACAGCAACAAGGCTTTCTCAAGACGTGCCTGCACTGCTTGTGAAAAAAAGAAAAGAAACAGAATATTGAATGTATGTCGCCAGCCGGTCCAATACGTTAAATAAACCTACGCCATGGGGCCTAAATAAAGCTAAGACCATTTAGCAACACACATCCAATATCAAGAGCTACAGGCAGTGCAGACAGTTGGGAGAGTTTTAAAAAGACAAATACAGGTGAATGGACCAAGGGTAGACAGAAACACATGCCCCAGAATAGAGGGAAAAACCCACCCTGTGGGGCTGACCAGGGTGACCCTGGGAACTAAAAGGTAGTTAACCCCACTCAAGTCCCCCAGGGCAGACCCGGGTGGGGATAATTTATTTTAAGGAACATACAGATGATGCAGTTTTTCTTAAATAAATCTGCGGACCCTCTATAATGCTAGGATCTGTGTACCCTCTAAAATTTATACATGGGGGTCTACAGACCCTTTAACCTGTTGTGCAAACAGAAGCCCAGCTCTACTTACAAAAAATTAATAAATAAAAAACCCCACCACAGTTCACATGGGGACTTTGTCAGTTATTTCTCCACTTGATACTAACAAAAGCTTGAAGTCAGGACATAAACATGAACTTGGTTATGATTGTCTGTTCAAATATTTGTTCTCAATGCCTCTGGGCAGAAAACACTCTAACATTGGGCGTCAAACACTTGTGGTACATTATATTGTTGAGTTGGGCTATTTTCAGTACTAGTAAAATTTTCAGTTTTGGCTAGTAACATTTTCAGTTTGGCTAGTAAAACTTGGAAGTCACTAGCCAAAGGCTGGTGGGCAAAATTTTAGACTTTCAGGGCTGGTACAACAAAATGAAGTAAATGTTCAGTGAAATGCAGGAATGTGTGAACTGTAATACAGAACAGGCTGTGTAGCGGGCACATAATGCACAGGCAGCAAAGAACGATTTGCCAACTGGTTCTAAACATGATAAACGAAAGTTCTATCTTGTATCATAAAAAAAACTAGAACAACTGGCAAATCGTCCTCGGTTATCCGAGGATAATGTATCCGCCATTACATAGAGGGATTCCGTCAGGCCTGACGACCCGCAAAACAGTGTTGTACAAAGCGAAAACACACTTCTTGAAGCTATCTATAAGATATAAATACGCAACAAACCCTTCTGCATTCGCTTATTTCGCTGTAGCTCAGATACGACAGAATTTGGGACAATACGTGCTCCGGCAATTGAGTCAAATTGAACGCGCTGCTTCCCGCGACCTCCATTTTGACTGAGATTCAAGGGAAGATTACTCTCGACTTACACATTATTTGTAGAAGTCATTTTTTGGAAGAGTTGTCTCCCGTAGACCCAGCAGAGCTTATCACAGGCACCTGATTGTCAGTGCGCACACAGGCGTGTGATTTTGATTAAACTGCGCATGGTTTTAGCTACTTCTGTGAGGAAAATGTCGATACACCTTCTAACGACCATCCTTACGCTTGCTCTATTACTTCCTTTGTGTCAATGTGCTCCTTCCATTTCTCTAACTACAAGCACGTCAGTATCCGTAATCTGCTTTTTTACCCCTTTGGCTGTTGGTTGCGGTATGTATTGCAATGATTCCTGCAGGAATCATCCCGACAAAAATCGCTACTGACAGCCAAAGCTTTAACCCATTACAACCTGAGGCTGTTTTTTGTTGTTTTTTTTTTAATTTGCTTATTGTCCTAATCTACATTACAGATTAGGAGATAAATCAACTGTTTTAGGTCAAGCTTGGTGCCAGAATAGCTTGGCGCCTGACCCATATCATTCCGATACACTGATTGCTTGAAATAAATTTGAATAATAGTTCAAGGGTGGTGCCAGAATAGCTTGGCGCCTGAGGCGCCAAGCTATTCTGGCACCACCCTTGAACTATTAGTCACATTTATTTCAATCAGGCGCCAAGCTATTTTGGCACCACCCTTGAACTATTAGTCAAATTTATTTCAAGCAATGGGTGTATCATAATGATAAGGGTTACTAATAATAATAGCAACACAGTGCTTCATGTGTGCCCAAATCAGCTCAGTCAAAGGGCCTGCTAAAACCTGGAATAACCTTCTCTAAGCTAAAATAATTGTATCTACAACTATTATTGAGTACCTAGACACAAAATAATCAATTGTTAGAAGTTTGGTTTGCATTAAAGTTGATTTAGTTGTATTAGTACGCCGTCCCCCCCCCCCCCCCCCCCCCTCCCCCCAACTAAGACACGTTGACAAACTTGGTGTCAGTGGCAAGCTCAAATTCATAAGCTACTGAAGTTTGGAAATTCAGATTGTATGTACATGTACGTACTTAAATTTGACATTGAGAGCTGAAAGTGGTACCAGCAGGTTTTGTGTGAATCTTAAAGCTAACGTAATTTTAACAGGATTTAATACATAAAACCTGTTTAGCCCCACAGGTGCATTTCCCAAATTTTGGAAGCGTTACTTAACGACTATGTACCAGTTGCAGGAAGTGGATTGACCATGATAATTCAAGGGTAGTGCCAGAGTAGCTTGGTGCCAAGCTAACCTGACACTACCCTTGAATTATCATGGTCAATCTCCTGCTGTAGAGTTTTGGGGCTAAAAGGATTAAGCATTTAAAAGGGTTTAGTTCTTTAGTTCTAGCCCTTTCAGTAGTTCACTGCAACATTGCTGACACCAGAATCCAGCACAAGGGGAATCCACCATAAGTGTTTCTGATGCCAAAAGTGTTACAAAGTTAACAATACGTCTGTTACAGTTCATCTCTTTAATTGAGAGTTATGGGCTTCATGGTCAAGACCTCCATAGCGACTAAGCTGGAAAACCTACCAACGGGTCACTCTGACCGCATCATGTCCATGCGCCTCCCACTGAGACACCAGCAATACGTCACCCTTCTCAGTGTGTACTCCCCAACCCTCCTGGCAGAGCCTGCAGAAAAAAGAAAAAAAACAAACAAGTTCTACACTGACCTTCGCAGCCTCATACGGACAGAACACCCCTGCAGACGACAAAGTCATCATCGTTGGGAACTGCAATGACAATGGCCGCCTACTGTTGGAGTTTTGTGCAGAGCAGCAACTTGTCATCACCAACACTACTTTTCAGCAAAAGGACAGTCGTAATACCACCTGGATGCATCCTCGCTCCAAGCACTGGCACCTTATCGACTATGTCCTATAGTGCGTCAGAGGGACTGCAGTGATGCCCTCCTCACCAGAGTGATGCCCAGCGCAGAATGTCACACTGACCACCGCCTTGTCCGCTGCAAAGAGATCTGGAAACATGGAGGCCCAGCACTGCACAACACGCTCCACGACCTCTTTCTCTGCTGCTGGGAGAAAGGAACACTACCAAAGGATCTCCGTGATGCAGTCATCATCACCCTGTACAAGAACAAAGGAGAGAAGTCTGCCTGCTCTAACTATCGTGGAGTTATCCTGCTGTCCATTGCCGGGAAAATTCTCGCAAGGCTGCTCCTGAATCGGCTGGTACCTGCCATCGCTGAAGACCACATCCCAGAAGGCCAGTGTGGCTTCAGAGCCAATAGGAGTACCACCGACATGGTCTCTGTGCTGAGACAGCTTCAGGAGAAGTGCCGCGAGCAAAACAAAGGTCTGTACGTAACGTTTGTCGACCTAACGAAAGCGTTTGACACTGTGAGCAGGCAAGGCATGTGGCAGATCCTGGAGCGACTTGGCTGTCCCCCAAAGTTCCTCAGCTTGATCGTCCAGCTCCACGAGGACCAGCAAGGCCAGGTCAGACTCAACAGTGACCTCTCAGAACCATTCCCCATTCTCAATGGCGTGAAGCAGGGCTGCGTGCTGGCACCAACCCTCTTTACCATCTTCAATAGCATGATGTTGAAGCAGGCCACAGTGGACCTTGACGATGACGATGCAGTGTACATCAGGTATCGTCTCGATGGCAGCCTGTTCAACCTCAGACGACTGCAGGCCCACACCAAAACCCTAGACCGACTGATTCGTGAGCTGCTCTTTGCTGATGACGCTGCCCTCGTTGCACACACAGAGAGAGCTTTGCAGCGCATCATGTCCTGCTTCGCAGATGCTGCCCAGCTCTTTGGACGAGGTCAGTCTGAAAAAGACAGAGGTCCTTCATCAGCGGCACCCAAGGAAGAGCATCGCCCTCCTCACATCACCATCGGCGAGTCCGAACTGAAGTCTGTACACCAGTTTACCTACCTTGGCTGCATCATCACGTCAGACGCCAAGCTGGACAAGGAGCTGGACAACAGGCTGGCAAAAGCAAACAGTGCTTTTGGGGGACTATTCAGGCGGGTGTGGCACAATCAACAGCTGAAAAAAGGCACCAAGATCAGCGTGTACAGAGCTGTCGTCCTCACCACCCTGCTGTATGGTTCCGAGTCCTGGGCCCTCTACCGCAGCCAACTACGCCTCCTCAAACGCTTCCACCAGCGCTGCCTGTGTACCATCCTCGACATTCACTGGAGTAACTGTCACCAACATCGAGGTCCTTGAAAAGGCAGAAACTGTGAGCATCGAGGCTTTGCTGCTGTGGACACAGCTTCGCTGGGTGGGGCACGTCTGCAGGATGGAGGATCATCGCCTACCCAAGATCACCCTGTTCGGCGAGCTCGCCACTGGACACCGAGACAGAGGGGCACCAAAAAAGAGATACAAAGACAGTCTCAAAAAGTCACTCAGTGCCTGCCAAATTGACCACCGCCAGTGGTCTTCGCTTGCTGCAGACCGCGACACCTGGCGCTCCACCATTTACAAGGCAGCCGTCTCCTTTGAGGACTCTTGCAGAGCTAGCCTTAAGGACAAGCGGCTCAGGAGAAGAAACAGAGATGTCGAAACTCAGAACCCTGGCCAGACCTTCCCATGCAGCCACTGCGGTCTAACCTGCCTGTCCCGGATTGGCCTCCGCAGCCACGAACATGCCTGCAGACGTCATGGGCAACCCCTATAGAATCTTCGTTCGTGAAGTCAAGCCAAGAGAGAGATGGGCTATTTAATTATTTCACTGAGTGAATGATGATGCCATGTGTTGTATGGGCAGACAGCGAATTTCCCCATGAGGGATTAATAAAGTATTATTTTATTGTATTGTATATCCATTTTGTGATTTTCCTGCTTAAATATTTCTGGTATTTTATATCTTTGACCCACACACACATATTTACACCCCTCACCAGTATACCCCAAGCCCCTTTATTCCATGAAGTTTTCATGTCCACATTACAAATACATACCGCTGGTTTGATGCCTGACTGCAGTGGTTTCATACATGACAGTACAAGATGCAACTACTCGACATGTAATTCATTTGTCTCCCTCCTTCTCTTGAGCATGTATGCATGTGTGCGCACGTGTGTGTGTGTGTGTGTCTGTGTGTGTTTACAACAACCAGTGTACAAGATATGCATTGTATTCTTTGACTGTTCCCTTTTTAATAATTAATTTTAGAATATTAGCAACAAGTGTAGTTTCTTCACCCCTTAGCTGTTGGTAGCGCATTTTGTCCTGATGATTCTGGCAGGGATTATCGCCACAAAAAGCGCTAGCGACAGTCGAAGGGTTACTGGCTTTCACACTAGATGTTTCAAAATGTTGGAAACTATAAAGTTTCATTTCATCCTTTCTCTCTCCTATTCTCCATAACACAGATTTAAACAAACACCACCATTCAAATAAATTTCATTTAATATTTTTTCTTAAAACACTCATCCAAAGTAAAACATGAATGAACAAACATGTGTTCAAAATGCCATGAAAAAAGTATGTTGTAGACAAAAGTTAGAATCAAATGCTCCGACACCAACTAAATACAACATAAGCTGAAAAACGCACGACTTTGGAAATCTTATTCACTGTTAATGATCTTAACCCATTCAGCCCTGACGCACTACAGCAGGAGATGGGTCGACCATGATAATTCAAGGGCGCCTGTCGGCGCCAAGCTTATCTGGCACTGCCCTTGAATTATCATGGTCGATCCATCTCCTTCAACTGGTGCATAGTCATTAGATGACGCCTCCAAAATTTCAGAAATACGGCCGTCGGGCTGAATGAGTTAGTCTTTAAGCCATTGTGCCTGAAGGTTGTAATTCCTCAAATTTGGGAGTTGTTCTCTTAAAACTGTATTACAATTCTGGAGACAGGTAAACCATGATAGTTCAAGGGTGGTGCTAGAATATCTTGGCGCCTATGGGCGCCAGGATATTCTGGCACCACCATTGAACTATTAAGGTCGACCCATATTTAGCTGTGGTGCATTGGGGCCAAATGAGTTAAGTTGAAGGTACAATGTGTACTACTTCCAGGATTAACTCGTTTGAAAATACCACATCACACTGATGCTGAGTTGGTATACCTCACCCTGTACCTAGGTTAAACGCACCAGCGGCATCATTGTTGCACCGTCGTAGTTGAAGTACGAGAGATGATCACACTACAAGTACGATAGATTTGATTGTGGGGCGTGACACGAGCCTCCGCCAGCTCCGAGTCTACACAAAACTGGCGTGCAGTTCTGGAGCACCTGACCGGTCCAAGCGACCTATCTGCTGCGAAAATAGCAACAATGGCGCCGCTGGTGCGTTTAACCTAAGTACAGGGCGAGATATACCAACTCAGACATACTGATACTCAGAAACTGAAATCCACATTTGAGATATGCAGCACGAATGCTGCAATGTCTCGAACAATAACGTCGTTTTGTGTCCCATCTAAACTTCATGGTATCTGTATGCAGCACATCTTTCATCCGTCTGGTCATCAGTAGCAGTGTTCGTCATGGCCATTCCTGTAGGAACCATCGTGACACTGACACGCAGAGTGTTAATGCTAACATCACCCACCGCATATTTGTCGTGTCTCAATATGAGTTAATGTGCGGGGCTCTTGGCTCAAAATTTCCAAAGTTTGAAGATGTTCTCTAAGGACTACAACACGCTTCTGATGACAAATCGACCATGATAATTGCAAGGTAGTGCCAAATTAGCCTGACACCTACAGGCAACTAGTCATTCTGGCTCCACCATTCACCCATTTAACCTCAAGACAGCATTTCCCATATTTTGGAGGCGTCACCATGGCAGTAGATGGATCAACCATGATAATTCAAGGGTAGTGCCAGATCAGCTTGGCACCGGAAGGCGCCAAGCTAATCTGGCACTACCCTTGAATTATCATGGTTGATCCATCTCCGGCTGTAGTGTCGGGGGTTAAATGGTTCAGTAACATGGTTGTCCAAATCGAGGTGGCTGAATGGGTTAACAGCGACAGATATTTTCCAATAATTCTGATTTGACTTCTTGTATAATCACAAGCAGATGGTGCCCTAACCCACGCACCATCAATAAGCCGTGAATCAAATCCTGTGCGCCACAACTGCCTGCGCACCACAATGAATGCCCTTCTGTTTGAAAGAGTAAAATAACTTTTGCACCGCAACCCATGGATCCTGTTATTTCTTTGCCCATCGATAGCGCTTTTGGTCACAGCGATTCCTGCAGGAATCACCGTGACCAAAAGCACTACCAACAGTCAAAGGATTAATGAGAGTCCAGTAGGGATACACGGACGGAAGTGAGCTGTTATTATATTATAGACCATAGACGACTACCCTGTGAGAAAACATAATATTTTGGTCTTTTCTCCATCAAAAAACCATTCACAGAAGATTCCAGCTAGTACTGGTTCTCATCAGAATTTTAGCACACTCAGATAAAATTTACACTTGTAATTTCAAAACATATTTGACATGTACACACTCTTGTAACAACAGAACACAATTCAAACAAAGACATATTCTGCACAAACCTGATCATAAATCGAAGAAAACTGTCTTAACCCTTAACCTTGAAGTCAAAAACAAAAACATTTCTGACTAACCAACATTGATAACGAAAAAAGGCCAAAGTTCACAACAATGGATATGCTAATAACTGACTATTTCTTTGAAAATGAAAACTGAGTGAATAAAGAGCAAGGGGATCCCAGTCAGTGAATAGTGAGCTGGTCGACATCGACCGCAGTTGGCCGTGCCATGGACCTTTTGTTCCTTGGAGTTGGGACGGGTGGGTGATTGGATGGGGAAAGGGGGGGGGGGGGGGGGTAAGGGGGTAATGGAGGGAGTTAACTCATTCGCGGCCAACCACATCCGGATGCGGCTGGTCACGATTGAGTTAAAGGAGTCATAATAGACTTCATCATAGCCCACGTACTTCTATCCCATTGTGCATGCAGTCACTACTTATACCGTAGACAGTACCAGTGGCTGCATGTGCAACGGGGTTAAACTAAGTTATTTTGGCAGTGACCATGAAACTATCTTCTGCTAGAATGAGGTGGACATTTAAGTGGCATATCGAAGTACAGTTTATCACTCCTACAAGGCTTACGTTCTTATCAGGTTTTGTATTCTTACGCACTTTGAAAAATAATACTTGTGCGACAAATGTGTAAGACATTAATTGTTCAGAGAAATCACACACACACACACACACACATGCACAAACACTTATGGATTGGACACAGGGAAGTATTTCATTAGCAATTTTTTTCCAGGAAGATAGATACAATTTACAGCAGCATTAAATCAGACTCTGAAAATATTCATTTCGGCTTTTAAAAAAATGACAACAACAACAACAAAAATCAATAAATATATTCATTAACCATTTTAGCCCCAAGGTCCCATTTCTCAAATGCTGGAGGTGTTGCCCAACGACTATGTACCAGCTGCAGGAGATGGCTTGACCATGATAATTCAAGGGTAGTGCCAGATTAGCTTGGCACCTGTCGGCGCCAAGCTAATCTGGCACTACCCTTGAATTATCATGGTCAATCCATCTCCTGCTGTAGGGACTCGGGGCCTAAAGGGTTAGACCAAAACACATAAATAAATGCCAGATGATAAAGACCAGTCAACACCTCCCTCAGTTCGCTTGCTCTCTTTCTCTGTGATATTAACCCATTTAACCCCACAGAGGTGTCACCTAATGACAACGTAGCAGTGGCAGGAGATGGGTCAACCGTGACAATTTAAGGGTAGTGCCAAGTTAGCTTGACTAATCGGGCACTACCCTTGAATTATCATGGTCGAACCATCTCCAGCTGCTGTGCTCCGGGCTAAATGGCTTAAAACCCACTTGTTCACTCAGTTACTTCAGTCACTTACTTCCATCAATTATTCCAGTCGATTGATGGATCAATGGATCAATCGACAAATCAAACAATCTCTGTCTTACACACACATACACTTCATAAATATTATTTCTGTGTTGCCGCATCAAGTGACTTGAGGAGCAGTGAGGCGCAGCTATAAAATAAAGGGTATCAAAGCTTTCCTATTCTTCGGATAGTCTTCAAATTTCTGTAGGTACCACCTGCACACATACAAACAAACATGCCTATTATATAACCATAAAAACACAATACAAACACAACACACAGAAACACGTAAAATACTACACGTGTACGTGCCATCATTCAATGGCATATCATTTTTCAAAATCCAGACTGTAAGGACGACTGCTGCCAACAAAGTGTTCAAAGATCTAACAAAGAAAGAAAGAAACACACCCTGAAAGGGAAAGCATAAAGATGTTCACTATATTTTCAGGTGGAAATGTTAACCCTTTAGCTGTGTATAGTGGTCTTTGTCGCGATGATTCCTGCAGGAATGGTCATGACAAAAACGGATACGGATACGTCTGGGTGCTCATCCCTTCAAAGTAGAAAACAAGGAGACCAAGGCAATGTGCCACTTGTCTTTTTTCAGGCAAATGGTCCCTTCCTTGCCTGTTCACTCTGAAAACCTACTATTATCCCTTATCATTTGGAATACACCAGTGTGTGAAATAAGTTTGACTAAAATAGTTCAAGGGTAGTGCCAGAATAGCTGGGCGCCTCTAGGCCACAAGCTATTCTGGCACCACCCTTGAACTAAAGCCATTGGTCTGTGTCCTTAACTGTAAGTACTATAATGTAGCTTGCATATGGCAGTGTGCAAATTGGAAGCTTTTAGCCTCAGTATGATATGGATTAACCCCTTCACTGCCAGTGGACGCAGACTGTTTCTGAAATGTTTGTAAATTCATCAAAGATCCTCAGCATTCAAAGGAACACAGATACAAAGTGGTGTCAGCAAGAGGCATAGATCCTCATGAGCCCCCGCAATTGCGGGGGCTCATGAGGATCTATACCTCTTGTAGGTGGGCGGTGTTCAATTTTTCTTGGCAGTGAAGGACTTAACCCGAAAGAGTAAACTATTTTGTCTCACCCTTTCAAAATGTGTTGTTTTTTTTTTTCTCCTTGGTCATTTCATTACATTTTTCATAAATACATGTACATGTGTCAAAATCAGAAACAATTATATCACGTTCGTACGCATCGCAAGATCTATATGAAATCATGATCATGATCTTGCATAATAATATTCTGAACACCCTCCACTGCTAGAGGCAATGTAAATGAGCAAACACGTGTCAGCATTAATTTCCTTTTTCATGTATGTGAAATGTTAATTTTATACTGTAATGTCCTGTGGTTGAACCTATAGCTACCACAACACTTAAACGCATGACTACATAGAGATGTCCATATGCATGCAAAATGCCAGGCATGTTACAAATCATACCAGTTTTGCTTTCTGCTTCTTTTTCTTACACCAGCAGTCATCTTTATCTACGGCATTCTACATAAATCCAGACCAAAAAGGTGACTGCTAAGCATGTCAAATGCAAATAAAAATCCAACAAAGAAAGAAACATGCTTTCAAAAGACAGTTACCACACAATTTGTTAATAACCCTTTTTCAAGCTAGACATGCAAACAAGTACACAAGTTAGAACTTATCTTTTCGTGAAGAGAAGATTCAGCGAAGCATCTTCCCTTCACGAAAACACAAGTTCTAAATGGTATAATTCACTACATGTTTGTATGTCTATTTTCAGAGTACTTGTTTTTTGGCATAATGTGCTGCACTACTATTAACTCATTCAGCCCGACGGCCGTATTTCCCAACTTTTGGAGGTGTCATCTAATAACTATGCACCAGTTGCAGGAAATGGATCGACCATGATAATTCAAGGGCAGTGCCAGATCAGTTTGGCGCTGACAGGCGCTAAACTAATCTGGCACTACACCTGAATTATCATGGTCGACCCATCTCCTGCTGTAGTGCGTCAGAGCTGAATGGGTTAACATTATCCTCACCTATGGTGCTGGTACGCCCGAGGCCCAATGTTGCACACTGTGAAGACCGCAAAGGCAAACGTGGGGAGGGTCCCACACATGACTGCAAAACCACTCCACTCCAGCGCCTCACCAAAGAAATTCGCCCCTGACACGTACTCAAACATCCCTCCTGCAAGACAAAAGAAAATCTCACATCCCTCCTGCAAGACAAGAGAAAATCTCTATTGAAAACTCATTTAAAGGGTTGGGTCCCAAAGGTGCATCTTCTGTTTAGCTGTGGAGCAGGCAGCACTATGCTTTTGCACTGACAGCTACGATTCAAATGACTCATCAGGACTGCGCGCACGTTTATAATAATAAGCCGGTTGATGGTTGAGGGCACTCTGCATCAACAGCTGCGAAAAGTGTCAAATAGCATTGCAGCCGCAATGCCATAGGACACATATTGCAGATATTGATGCAGGGTGCAATGAATGAGTTAACCCCAGTGTGTGAGCGTGTGCGTGTGTGTGTGCGTGCGTGCGTTTGTGTGCGTGTGTGTGTGTTGTGTGACAGAGAGAGAATATACTGTTTACGGTACCAGTGACTGCATGCACAACAGGGTTAAGGTTTACATGGGTCCACAACAAGCTCAACTTTCAGAATATGACACAAAATTCTAGCTGCTAAAATCATGTATATGTCGGCTACATGTAGTTTGTGATTTTTGACCTTACGGCATTAGACCGTAAGGTACAAAAGCACAAACAAGCACACAGAGACAGCAAAACCATTCCAGGCAACTACTTTTGTAAGACCACCAACTGTCAAAAGAACCCTTATTTGTCCATGCCTATAATGACAACTTTCTTTACAGTTTCTTGGGTGGTCAGCTTACAAGTTAACTTATTCAGCCCCGACACACCACAGCAAGACATGGATCGAGCATAAAAGTTCTCGGATGGTGCCAGAATAGCTTGACGCCCATAGGCGCCAAGCTACTCTGGCACCACCCGAGAACTATAACTGTAATACAGTCCTTCAGAGGGCAACTTCAACTTCAACATTTGGGGATTTCGGACCTGGGGTAGAATGTGTTAATGTATACACAGCTGTTCATGCATCTGGAAAATAATGAATGCAATAAATCAAGTAAACAGGGACAAAATGTATGCAGATGGCGTAAGTAGTATGAAGTTGTATGCAATTAACCCTTTTCATCCTGATACACTATCGCTTGAAATAAAATTGACGACAGTTCAAGGGTGGTGCCGGAATAGCTTGGCACCTGAGGCACCAAGCTATTCTGGCACAACCCTTGAACTAAAATGGTTGATCTATCTTGTAATCTGTAATGTAGCCTTCATAGGACAATAACCACTTTCTTTTTTAATCAGCTGCAGGATGTAATGGGCTAGGCACAGTGTAAGCAATGAGAAGTGAAGGAGTGCCTTTGCATTGATGATGTTAGTGAGATTATAGTACCCAAAGTACTGGGTATGATTAAAGTTCTGGTGTTGCAGTACAACCATGTAGCAGTTTTTGCTGTGGTTCAGATCCAGTTAACCCTCTTGACCCCACGGCCGCATTTACCTGCATTTACCATGTGTTACAGCCCTGCTGTGTGTGTGTGTGTGTGTGTGTGTGTGTGTGTGTGTGTGTGTGTGTGTGTGTGTGTGTGTGTGTGTGTGTGCGTGCGCGTGTGTGTGCGTTTAGTTTTATGTATAGTATATTTTTTCAGTTATCAGTTTATGTTGTTGTGATATACCCTCCATGATTTTACAGTTACACATGTAGTTATTTTAGTCTAGTCTTAGCCTATTGTTTATTACATTTATATACGAGTGAGTTTCGGTTGTTTGTTTGTATGTATGTAAAAGGGTATGGGGGGAGGAGGGGGGAAGGGTGTTGCGGGATGACGTGGACATGTAACGTTTATTACTTTTATTCTTGTTTCTTTGTGTATACCGCTGCGCCAAAATTTCCCCTCGGGGATAATAAATAAAGTATTATTGTATTGTATTGCATTGTATTGTATCTCCGAACGTTTGGAGGCGTTGTCTAACGACTATGCACCAGTTGTACTGTAGGAGATGGACTGATCATGATAATTCAAGGGTAGTGCCAGATGAGCTGGGCGCCTTTAGGCGCCCAGCTCATCTGGCACTACCCTTGAATTATGATGATCAAATCCATCTGCTGCAGGATCCCGGGGCTAAAAGGGTTAATACAGATTTAGTTTGATTACCATAAGGAATTTTGTAGCCCTGTTCACCATCTTTTCGCAGATTCCGCAGGATATGGTCAGAGTAAATGTTTGTGGACATCCCAGCAAAAAAGACAGCCATGCCTGCAAACCAAACACACAGAAAATGTTCATGTGTGGTCATCGCATTGAACAATACAGCCATGCCTGCAAACCAAACACACAGAAATAATGTCTGCCCCATCGAGGTTTAGCTTGTGCTGTCATAATAGAACGTGTCACAGTCAGCCCGAGTTGAAGCAAAAGGTCAGTATGCCAGGTGGAGCGCTGCTCATATATTACGCAACAGCTCATCCAGTTCCACCCATCTGCAAGAGGCAGACGATCAAGATTCCCTTCAGACGTTAAGAGGTAAAGATTCTCGTGAGCCCCTGGTGCTGCAGTGGCTGATAAGAATCTATACCATTTGCTGGCCAAAAAACTGGCTCAATTTGTACAACTGTAAATAACTTGAAACACTTACGCCTACACCTGTTTGGGTCATAACCCTTTTTTTTTGTTATTCCCGTGAGAGTCATGGATTTTGGAGTCCTCTCCCGCTTCACATGAGAACCCCAGGTGGCTATCACATCTTGAATCACAGAGATATAATAACTCATATAATTAACTCTATGTAATGAAGTATTAACCGCTTCCCTGCCACCGGATGAACGTTTTGTTTCTTAAATGTTTGTTCATTCAACAACCTGAGAGCCGCAACCGCTCAAGGAACATGGATACAAACTGGTTACAGCAAGGGGCATAGATCCTCATGAGCCCCCTGCAACTGCGGGGGCTCATTAGGATCTATGCCTCTTGCAGCCGGGTGGTGTTGTGGGGACCTCAGAAAAAGTGTTGTTATCTATTCAACTGTTGTTGTATCCGGCCCTGTTATAAGCAAAGTAGACTGTATCCACCACCACATCAAGGATGGCATCAGTAAAACCTGGGGGCTTTGACCCTTTAAGCCCCAAGGTCCGATTTTTCAAAGTTTGGAGGTGTTGGCTGACAACTATGTACCAGTTGCAGGAGATGTCTTGACCATGATAATTCAAAGGTAGTGCCAGATTAGCTTGGCGCCTTCAGGCGCCAAGCTAATCTGGCACTACCCTTGAATTATCATGGTCAAGCCTTCTCCTGTGGTGGGGATCCGGGACTGAAAAGGTTAAGTCTTCTGGAAGACCAAAACTCACTGGGCATGTGTAGAGATTTCAGACTCAATAGGAGTTAACCCATACCATACTAAAGCAAAAAGCTTCACATTTGTACACTGCCGTATGCAAGCTACGTTATAGTACTTACAGATAAGGATATAGACCAGTGGCTTTAGTTCAAGGGTGGTGCCAGAATAGCTTTGCGCCTAGAGGCGCCAAGCTATTCTGGCACTACCCTTGAACTATTTTAGTCAAACTTATTTCACACATTGGTGTATGCTGAATGATAAGGGTTAATTATGCCTACTTTGAAAAGGCAGTAGGGCTGGCCCCTTTAATTATAGTTTGGAGAGACAGTACCTTACTCTCCTTTATATCAAGGACTAACGGGATAGTTTCGCTGCCCCTATTATTGCGACATTGCACAGCAGTTGTGCTGTTAACCCTCTGTGTGTCGGTAGCGATTTTAGTCGCAATGATTCCTTCAGGAATTATCACAACTAAAACCGCCCCCAGCACGCATAGGGTTGGTTGGTTGGTTGTACATTGCTTAATGTCCCGACAGCAACAAGACTTTCTCATAACGTGCCTGCACTGCTTGTGAGAAAAAAAACAAAAAGAATATTGAATGTATGTCAACAGCCGGTCTAATACCTAAATAAACCTAAGACCATTTAGCAACACACATCCAATATCAAGAGCAACAGACAGAACAGACAGTAGGGAGAGTTTAAAAAGGGAAAATTCAGGTGAATGGACCAAGGGTAGACAGAAACACATGCCCCAGAATAGAGAGGAAAACCCACCCTATGGGGCTGACCAGGGTGACCCTGGGAACTAAAAAGTAGTTAACCCCACCCAAGTCCCCCAGGGCAGACCCCGGATGGTGGCAGCACACAAAGGGCTAAGTACCTCAAACTGTGGATGTTAATGAGGCAACTCCTTGCGAACAAGATTCATGCAGCTGCAGGGGCTCATAAGAATATACGCCTCTTGCAGATGCTGCAGGTTGGATGAATCCATGGAATGTTTGAAGACCATGCAACATTTGACCTACTTCTGGTTTAGGTATTTAACCTATTCATTCCCCTGTAGTTGGTCTTGGAAATGATCCTCATTATGAGTCAGAAAGTTGCATCAACATTGCAAATTTTTTCATCATGAAACGATTCTTTTATTTATCATGGTCTTATCTTATTAATGATGTTATTAGTATATATCATAGATTGTATATATATATATATGTGTGTGTTAGCACGTGAGTGTATATTGTCATTTGTCTGTGTTACATTTAAAGTTCAGCTTTAAAAGATGTTCTGCTAAAATGTCTTAAGCTAAGTTTAATTGTTGGTATATTACATTATAAAGGACTGTGATATTAGTTTTGATACATATTTATACTCTTCTTAGCTATGTTACCTGTGGTGTGCATTATGATTTTATCATGTATGAATGAAAACAACATCCTTTCTCCACGACATATGGCACTAAAAGAGCGGTATTATCATCTTACCTGCATAAAACTGTAGCAAAGAGACGCTGTTGTCTAGATCTGCATATCGAAGTATGTAACCACCTTGCAAATAACCGTTGAGCATACAGAAGATAAATGCCATGACGAAAGGTACAAATGGTGTTGGTTTGCCTCCCTTGATGAGGAATGGGAATATGAATGTTCTGAAACATAGACAATCTGTGTGACAATTCTTAATCCTTTTAGCCCCAAGGTCCCATTTCTCAAATTTTGGAGGTGTTGCCTAACAACTATGTACCAGGTGCAGGGGATGGATTGACCATGATAATTCAAGGGTAGTGCCAGATTAGCTTTACCCTTGAAGGTGCCAAGCTAATCTGGCACTACCCTTAAATTATCATGGATTGGTCAATCAATCTCTTGCTGTAGGGACTCGGGGCTAAATGGCTTAACACAAAAAGTTCATCAGCTCCGATGAAAACTGACTCTCCTGTGACTGGGACTTCACATTTCAAACCACTGAGCCCCAGCGCACAACAGCAGAACGTGGATCAACTACGATTATTTAAGAGTAGGCAAAGATTAGCTTCACGCAATCAGGCATTAAGATAATCTGGCACTACCATTGATTTATCATGGTCGGTCCATCTCCTGCAACTGGTACACAGTCACTAGGTGACACCAACAAAATTATGGAAAGTGGCCATGGGACTGAATGGGTTAATCCACTGAGCCATGATATATTAGAACAGACTCTGGCTCCACACTGATAGTTCAAGGCAGTGCCAAGAGATGTACAGAGGCACCACCAAGCAATCCTGACACCACTCCTGAACAATCAAGGTGGACATAATTATATGTCTTCAATCTAAACTGTAATGCTGTCTTCACTGAATGTTTTACCAATGTTTCATACTAACCCATTTAGCCCCGGGACCCTGCAGCAGAAGATGGATTGATCATGATAATTCAAGGGTAGTGCCAGATGAGCTTGGCGCCTGAAAGGCGCCAAGCTTATCTGGCACTACCCTTGAATTATCATGATCAATCCATCTCTTACAACTGGTACACAGTAGTTAGACAACGCCTCCAAAAGTTTGGAAATGTGGCCGTGGGGTTAAGGTTAACATTTTGATAGGCTGTATTATATATAAAAAAAAGTGCTCTGTGCAACGTGTCCAACAAATATACTGACTCTGGCCAACTTAAGCTGCTTTGTCTGGCAGGACATTGGGTAAGAAAACAAAGCCAACTGATCATACCATCACTAAAGCGTCTTCAGGCCCACGACGCCTCATTAGACCCGCGCACAGCCATGCTCAGGCCCACTGTGGTTGTCGTGGGTCAGAGGATATTTGCTTACTGGGATCAGACATGTCATTCACATCATAGGATGAATCTACAGTGACCTCCTTCACCACATAAATAGTGAGCCCTGTCCAGTCTTGGCTAACACTATACACAGGCTTTCCGTTAAAGGAAAATTCTCCATATTTGATGGACAAATTTTAACAGGTATGGAAAGAATGGAAGGCCGTTCGTCACCTGGACGGGCAAATCTTGGAAAAAGAATCAGTTACTTATCTGGACAATATTTCAAGTAAACGACAGACAGTAGAGTGCATGGGACAGATTTTTTGTCACGCTGTCAGTCCCTATGCCGGACAATTTTAAATCCTAGCGAAAAACCTGACTATATGATAAATCAATGAGGCTCTGTGATTTATCAAAGTGCTGGCAAAAAACGGACATTATGTATTTCCTCTGCATGATCGTTATCATTTCAAAGGGACTATGCCTCAGACTTGCAGATAAAAGTAATTCATTGTTGGGAAGGAAAGCATGCTGGCCCGGAACTGCGCAATCTAATAATGAATCCCCAGGATAATCCCCAAGGATTTGTTGAGTATACAGTGTATTATAATCCCATAATACTGCCTTCAAGTCTGGCTGATGTAGTGGGTATGTACCAGTGTCTGCAGCTACCAACAGGAACAGTGTTGATATTGCCCAAAAAAATGTCATCCTGCAAATCCAGTCTTTTCTTTGTTACTTTAACCCCTTCAGTACTTTAACCCCTTGGCCTTCAGTGCTGAGAAAAATTGAACACCACCCAAATGCAAAAGGTATAGATCCTCATGAGCCCTCTGCAGTTGTGGGGGCTCATGAGGATCTATGGCTCTTGCTAAAATATGGGATGCCTCTTTTTAATTCTTTTTTTTATCCAAATCAATTTTTATCCATGTTCCCTTGATGGCTGGAGGTCTTTGATATAGAATTTACCATGATTTCAAAAACACAATCTGCATCCACTAGCGGGGCTGGAGTCGACAGCGATGCCCCATTAGCAACACACACGGACACACATACATCCTGTCAAGTATGCAAAATATCTGCTGATAACTTGGCACTTGAGTTAAATATGTGATTTCAATCACACTCTGAAGCATAGTGTGGCCATGCATGCATGACCTAGCTTTTAAAACGTATGGTAGCCTGGGCTTCCTTCCTATCAAATAACTGAAATGTCAAGGTACTCTCAATTACTGGGTACCCCCGCCCACTAATGTACGTACTATAGATATATACACTTTGATCTACTTCTGTGCTTTGAATTGGGTCTCTTGAAAAGTTAGGTAACAATCTCTAGTGCCCCAACAAAATGATTGGGCCGGTAATATGTGATATCACACACCTCTGTAAGTAGTGCAGCAGGAATAGTCCAACGGCTATCTGATTTCGCCTCTGTCCGGCTCTCGGACAGTTAGTAAACACGAGAAGGTAGACAGGCACAGCGAAAGATGGTAGCTCCTGTACAAACCATGCCAGTTTTACCGGGACTTGAACGCCCCATCCTGTTCGTGAATATCTTCCGTATGGTGCACTGACAAACTGCAGCAGGAACACAACTACGATGCCCCAAAACAAAAATATATAGCTCATCGACTCCATAGATTTCTCTTCATTTTGCAGAACGTTCCTTGCGAAGTTCAACGCGTCGTCTGCAATCGCCATGATGACAGCAATGTGACTCGGGAACTAATCGTATGTCGGCTTTTATAACTGTGGGGTTCTGCCAATCAGAAAGGTTCTCTTATTCTACTCGTACGGGAAGGGTAGAGAAGCTATGGCTAATCATCTGCCGCCTCTGAACCAGCCGCTTTTATCAGAAATTGGAAAAAATGGTGTGTGCATGTCTGCTCGCTGTGGTTTTCACAGAAAATATTGATCCACCCTTGTCACAACTTTCTGTTTGCAGCCTGGGGTCACTCATTTTCGTTTCAATGAGCTGAGGTCAACATCAGTTGGTACACAGTTTCGTTTATCAATGGTAGTGCTAGATTAGCTTGGCGTACTGTGAATACGGAAAATCAGCCCCTTGTGAGTGAATAGAAGGAGATAAAGAGAGTAAGACTGAGGCATGAAGCTGGAGGGGTTCTTGAAAATCAATGCCTTAGTCTTGATAGCTCAGATACTAATCAGTGAGCCCCACTATTTCACAGCCTCAGATTGAGGAAATGATAGGGCAGAATTGTGCTGCTGGCGTCAGTCAAATGAGTGAATACCGACTCAAAATACGCGCGCTGGAGGAAGAAAGGGGTGGGGGGGGGGGTGGAGGTGCAGGGGAGGGGGCGAGAGGGAGGGCGGAGACGGGGTCGGTGAACGGAGGGGTGTGCTCTTTACTCAACGCATCCGTGGACGGTCGGAAAACTGAGTCATTTCTCAGTGCGAAAGTACCGTCTGATTTAGCTCGAGGTCATTTGAAGTCATTTGAGGCCCTTATTTGGTTCTATTCATTTAATACGCCATCATTGTCAGTTTGTTATTTCGACTTAGTCCGAATCACTGAGTTATTCAGTATTATTTGCTCATCGTTAACAATGTCACGTCACAAACCGATGTGACTCAGTCACAAAGTGGATGAGAAGATAAACTTGTTTATTTCCGTGACGGAATTGACTGAGGCGAGTCATTATCAAACAAAACTCAGGAAGATAATTTCCTCGTTTTTTTCAGTGTCTTGGCACTCCTCTCTGTCAAGTTCAGTGTCAAGTGTTCTCGTGCAGTTCTCGATCAGCGGTACGAGTCCTAGTTTAACTCATTCGAGACGTGCCGCCTCTGGACTGATATGCGGCTAAGCCAGACTCAGCGAAGAACCTAGATCAAAGAACACACTGACGCACCTTACAGCTGGGCACAGTTGTAAATCGCCGGGCTTAAGCGGCAAGACATACGGCGTCGATCCACATTAGACGTATGCGATCATCGTTCGTATGGATCTACGCACCTTGTAAACGGGTTGCGCCGCGGGCCATGGCTGCCGGCGGACTGACGATTTGCTACAGGAGTGGGGGCGGGTATTACCCGATTAACCTCGGCCGGAAAAGGAAATGAAGATGTGTCAGTACGCTTATTTTCTGTGTAGGGGTCTAGCGGCTTTTCTTCAAGTCGTGCGGCGTATCATGTACCCCAGTCTATGAGTTGGTACTGTAATTATTTTCTTAGTCACTGTCGGAGTTACTAATCCAGTCCGGCTCTCCGTCGTGCAGGTACTGATTGACTGAGGTTGCTGTTAGTGACCTTTTTTTTTTTTTTTTTTTTTTTTTTTTGGTAGAGGAAGCGCGGGGATAGGGATACACTCGACAACTTTAAAGATGGGATAAACCATAATCGACAAAGTCCCTTCTATATGAGCTGTCTTCGCTGTCAAGGGTCTCTACCTTTTGTCTTTGACTTGATTCTCGTGTTCAAATCATGATCTCCTTTTGAAAAGCCTCGCCTCGCAGATGTGCCAATGCGTCATCGGTGAACTCTATAACGGGCGCGCGCAGTGCATACGCGTCATTGGTTTGTCAAACGTCATTTATCATGACGTATATTTTTGTTTTTACGTAATCTAATATTTAACGTGATATGAGATTCGCTTTTGCTTCAAGACTGGGAAAATGGTGACAAAACTAGAATTTCACGGTACAATTTCAGTCTTGCTATAATTTGTGTGAAATCAGGGGTTAACTTTACCTAGCTACATGCTATAAAGCGCATCGATGCAGTGTGCGTTTACATGTGCGTGCGTGCATGCGCGCGCTGCAAACATCCTCAAGAGGCATAGTTGTTCATGCGCCCTCCTGGCACTTGAGGATCTATGCCACTTTGCGATGCGCGCATAATATTATGTGATATTGGTTTGTCAAACGTCATTTGTCATGACGTGTTTTTTTATTATTATTTTTTTTTACGTAATTTTATATTTAACGTGATATGAGTTTCGCTTTCGCTTCAAGACTTGCGAAAATGATGACAAAACTAGAATTTCACGGTACAATTTCAGTCTTGCTATAATTTGTGTGAAATCAGGTTGACTTTACCTAGCTACATGCTATACTAAGTACACCTGCATGCTTTTCTGAAAGCGCGTCGATGTGTGTGTATGCGTGTGCGTGAGTGCAGTCGCACTCTGCAAACATCCTCAAGAGGCATAGATGTTCATGCGCCCTCCAGGCACATGAGGATCTATGCCTCTTGGAGATGCGCGCATTTGTGAGAAAGAGCGAGCGAGCGAGAGAGAGAGAGAGAGAGAAAGAGAGAGAATTACGTCATATTTTGTGTATGCGTGGAGACGGAGTTGCTTCTTTTACGTCACCGGCACTGTCTGACTTTCTCTAGAAGTGAAGGGTTTTTTTACTGTTTTAATTATTTTCTGAAAAGAATTAATTTTTACTAAAGAAGTTGAAAGGATACAAAGCTGGCTAACGAACTCATCCAGTGTCTTTCTCCAAACTAGCTAGGCCTATACGCAAAAGTTCAAGAAAATAATGACAACAATTAGGGACTAACCTGGGTCAACCGACTTCCTATAAACGGTTTGTTAATGTCTTCAATGAGACATTCAATTACAATCGGCTCGGAGGCTTTCTTAGCCACCCACTTAAGAAAGTATTTCGCCAAGTTTCAAGCTTGTGTGTACTCAGTGAAATATCGGAGATTCTCTTGTTTACATACATACGCACACACATGCATACATACATACATACATACATACGCACATACGGCGCTTGCGCCAAATGTACGTTCAGCAGCGAGGTTAGCGTAACTAGAAATGACGTAATTTTTATCTTGTTACATCATTTGTTAGAGGTTTAGCCTGCCCGTCTTTGACATCATGGATATGCTATTAAATTTGCCGCACCGCGACCCGTCCTAAACAAAAAAAAAAAAAAAATCCCTTCTATAAATAGAAGGGACTTAAAAAAGAGCGGCGCTAGGCTTTTAGCCCAGCAAATTTAGTGCCGCTGTCCGGGTCGCGAGACGGGGAGCTAGAGGTTCCGATCCCCTGCCCCCCCACGTCCCCCCCCCCCCGCCCACCCCCCACCCACACACACCCCCCGTCCGCCCCCCCCCCCCCCCCCGTCCCCCCCCCCCCTCTTAAAAAGAAGAGGGGGTGTGAAAGAGACTCAAGGAGGTATACGAATTAACGGACGGCTGTGCCAGGTATAAAATTGAACAAGTGTATGAAGATGTCGACAGACACACTGAAAAATGCTATCACTGCCACCACCACCCCCCTCGCCCCCGCACTGCCCCCTCCCCCCAAACCTCCTACCCACCCACCCACCCACCCCTACCCCACACACACACACACACACGCCACCCCACCCCACCCCCGCCTTTAGCCAGTTTTCAACCATTAACCCATTATATCCTGAGGCTGTTTTTGTTCTTTGTTGTTGTTTTTAAGTTTGCTTATTGTCCTATGAAGGCTACATTAGGAACTAGCTCAACCTCAGGCGCCAAGCTATTCTGGCACCACTCTTGAACTATCATAGTCAAATTAATTTCAAGCAGTAGTGTACCAGGATGAAAAGGGTTTAAAAAAGGTAGCGGAACTGCATTACAGTACTTCCGGTTTCCATTTTGCACGATATGTGTAGTTCTTCCTATGTTCAAGTCACACCTGTCTAGGGGTCAATAGCTGTAACTTACGTTCGCACAGGTAGCGCTCAATGAAATCTTTAACCCTTTTAGCCCCAAGGTCCCATTTCTCACATTTTGGAGGTGTTGCCTAGCGACTATGTGCCCGCAGTTGCAGGAGATGGCTTGACCTGAAGGCGCCAAGCTAATCTGGCACTACCCTTGAATTTTCACGGCTAAGCCATCTCCTGCTGTAGGGATCCGGGGCTAAAAGGGTTGACCTTGCCTTCCCTGCCACTGGACGCAGATGTTGTTTCTGCCGAAATCTATTCATTCAATGAACAAAGGCCGCAGCCGTCCAAGCAACTTACATGGAGCCACATTGGTATCAGCAAGAAGTATAGATCCTCATGAGTCCCCCGCAACTGCGAGGGCTCATGAAGATCTATAATTGTATATCTCTTGCAGTTGCCGGGCGGTGTTCATTGTTCTCGACAGTAACGGGGTTAAAGAATGGAAACTTGACTCGGCATCTGCGATCTGCAATAATTATCGTAAACCGCACTGGAACACCTGTACAGCTGGGCCACAGTTGTAAATGGACTTCAGCAAGATGCGTAGATCCACATAGACGGGTTACGCTGCCGGTTTGCCGCATTGTGTGCATCTGCCCCCTCTGCCGGTCCAATGCCTCTACAAAACTCGCCGAACAAACATTGGATGGCGATACATTTATGTCGTTTGGGCCAAACCGGCGTTAGCGATGCTCTACAGGTGACTGAGGTAAAACTTGAAGCATTATTTAGAGAGTCCGAAATAGCTCAGGCGGTTATGCGTCGAAGCAGGAGAGCGAAGGGAAACGCCGGGTCGTGGGTTCGAATCCCGTCCCGGCCCCGGTAGCTGGACTCGCAATCCCCAGGGGGAAAAAGACGGGCTTGTTCAATAGCATGTCCGCCGTTGAAAGGTCCTGTTAAATCAAAGTGGCACAGTTGGAGTGCGCCTGAGTTGATCAGTGTTCAGGTCGTACTCCATAGGTAATAGATTTCCCTGTTCCTATAACCCGCCCGTCAGGGCCGTCCATGATCACTTCGGTGCCGTGGACGTTAAACCCCGAACTAACCACTGGATGGCAATACATCTATGTCGTTTGGGCCAAACCACTAGCGATGCTCTACAAGTGACTGAGGTAAAACTTGAAGGTATTATTTGTGATTTAGGAAGGGCCCGCCAGTGAGTGATAAGCCCACGGCAGTGGAGTGTATTTAACTTACAGACTTAATTACACCCTACGCAGAGTCCGAAATAGCCCAGGCGGTTAAACGTCGGAGCAGGAGAGCGAAGGGAATCGCCGGGTCGTGGGTTCGAATCCCGTCCCGGCCCCGGTAGCTGGACTCGCAATCCAGGGGAAAAAAACGGATTTGTTCAATAGCATGTCTGTTGAAAGGTCCTGGTAAATCAAAGTGGCACAGTTGGAGTGCGCCTGAGTTGATCAGTGTTCAGGTCGTACTCCATAGGCAATAGATTTCCCTGTCCCCCATAACCCGCCCGTCAGGGCCGTCCATGATCACCTCGGTGCTGTGGACGTTAAACCCGAACTAACCAACCAACACCCTACGCACCCGGTAAGCGTAGGTGCTCGGGCCGAGGTCGGCTGCAGTGGGCCCGCGCACGGCTGTGCCAGACACAGGCTACTGCGGCTGACCTTGGCCTGAAGGTTTTCTGCTTACTGGCTACACACAACTTGCTGACCGGATCAGTCACAGTCCGCCTCGTTTGACCACAGGCACTCGATGGAGAATCAGTCCGGTAGTAAATCGGTCTGCTCCATAGAGGGATTGGATTGCTAAAGTTTGCAGATACACTGGGTTATTCATGTTGTCTTGCGTATAATAAGTCTTTTATACCCTTCTTTTCACAGTCCGTGTGAGTAAGTACACGCAATTTAGGTTTTATTTTCTTTTTTGATGTCTTTCTTCGAAAAGGAAGAACGCTTCTGCCGTAGAAAGAGAAAAAGAGCAGAAAAGTCTTTCATTTCGTTTGGGACATTTACTGTCAACAGCCTGTTAATTCATTCGAGACGTGCTGCATTCGGATAAGCGGCATAAAGCCGCGTGTCCGAATGCAACACGTCTCAAATGTGTTAAGTTACCCCTTTTGTACAGCTTTTTTTTTTTTTAGACATACTAAAACAGTTTATCAAGACTAGCAATTAGCATGAGCCCGTGCTGCGTAGGGTGCCTCAGCGTCACATGGGTTACTCTGATAAGATATTATATATATATATATATATATATATATATATATATATATATATATATATATATATATATATATATATATATATATATATATATATATATATATATATATATATAGATAGATAGATAGATAGATAGATAGATAGATAGATAGATAGATAGATAGATATATGTTCCCTGGACCAGCAACGCTCGGAAAAGGCTAAACAATTAACCAAGGCAATTTTTATTTTTATGAAGAATGAAACCCTTTCAAGAACACCTTTTTCACGAATTTTCCCAACAAAGCGGAATCTCGTCATGAGCTTGCGAGGGTGTCACGTACAAGCTAGCACGTACATCCTACCAGGAGATACAGAAGATGACACATTTCCCGTTATCGTATTAACTAACCCCTTCTCTCCCGAGGAAAAAAGTGAACACGATCCAACTGTAAGAGACATAGATCCTCATGAGCCCCCGCGATTGCGGGGGCTCATGAGGATCTATGCCTCTTGCTGAGACCAATTTGTGTCCATGTTTGTTGGACGGTGTTGGCTTCTGGTCGTTGAATGAAGCAAAGATTAAAAAAACAAACACAAAGATGTACGTACAGTGGCAGAGAAGGGGTTAATATATACATGATATTAAACTATTAACCCTTATTTTCAACAGCATGACGCTTTTAACATCGGTGGACATATCAGCTCCGCCTTTTCTTTCTTTTTTTTCTTTTTTTTTTCGGGGGGGGGGGGGAGGGGGGAGGAGGGAGAGGCAGGCTCACTTTTGAAAAAAATGATTAAACTTGTTTTGGCCACCCGTACTTCAGCCCACTCCCTGGCACTGTGGGCTGTCCAGTCACAAGTGCAAACCTTTCCCTTTCTCTACCTGCGCCGTGCCTGCTTCACGCGCCACAGAGCCTGCCCACACCATATGACGAACTTCGGCGCTCAGTTGGCCCACACAGGTAGGCTAGTCAATTAAGTAAACACCTCCGTCTGACAAGGCACAGATTCTCAGAGGCCTCTGCAGCGCTGGGGCTAATGAGAATGTGTGTCTTGTTTCCATTTATTTACGCGTAATCTCCTTCTCAGCCGTGGGGGGAGGGGGGGGGGGAGGGTGTGAATAAATTATACTCGACGTTCACCTTGATAGTTCAGTCCGATCCATCTATGTCCTTTGGCCCCAATGGGCCCCTAGACAATAAACGTTGTTCTTGTTCTTGTCCCTTGGTACATACAGAATTAGGTCTCGGCTCAGAGAGTGAATTATCGTTGACCGATACCCTTTTAACCTCGTTCGTACGGTAAACACGTAGTTAAACAGGGTTGTAGGATTGAACCCTGATAAGAAGAGGCTTAGATCTGCATGGTTCCTTGCAGGCTGCAAGGCCGCTGTTGAGGCCCTGTTGCTCATGTGGCTGGCCAGCTTTGGCTGAGGGCCTGCCAACGTACCGTGTGTTCGGATTAGCGGCGAGCCTGTTTCCTACGCTCTGCTGACTATCTGTATCAAGTACGCGGACTGAGACAGTTTTTTTTTTACCTGTACTGATCTGCAAGATGCATAGATTCTCATGAGCCCCTGCATCCGCAGGGCTCATGAGAATCTATGCCTCTTGCCGGCCTCTAGTCGAGTACTTGCTATTCTATAGACGGCGCATCTGAGTTAGTATTGGATTGTGGAGTGTGTAAAGAACTTACAAGATCGCCGATGATTTTACTCTTGAGTGGTATTAGAAGCAATTCTCGGCGTTAGTGAATTATAGAGAGACTGCCGTCGCCAAAACCTGAGTCATCGACTACGATTGTACTGTAAGTCAGTGGGTGGTTTGCTAAGTCTTTTTTTTTTTTTTTTTTTTTTTTTTTTTTTTACTTTAAAGTTAAAGCGATCTGCTCCCAGGCAGGCTGTGATTGCTAAAAATTCGCCGGTACAAACGGGTTCTCAATGTTGTCTTGACTCAGCTAAGACTTTCCTGCCCTTCTTTTCACAATTCATGTAAGTGGCACACGTAACATAGCTCTTCCACTGCCTTTTGAGCGTAACAGAAGGAGCTCTCTTACGTACAGAGCGCCGGAGAAAAGAGCAGAAAAGTCTGTCGTTTTACCACATTCAAACTTCATAAATTTAATGAAGTCAAGCCCTTCATTTTTTTTTTTTTTTTTTTTTTTTTTTTTTTTGTCTAGCATTATTGTAAGATATACTGAGGACATTTATAAAGGAGATATTGTGAACTGTTCACCCTTTACTGCCTGGAGAAGGTCGCTTTAAGTTCACATTGGTGCAGAAGGAATGTGCATCTGAAGATAAGTAGCGGCTAATGTCTCTGTTTGTTTGTCTATTTTGACAAAGGGTATTTACCCGAAATATTAATAAATTGTGTTGTACCGTTTTTTCTAAGCGTGTTTCTTTCTCCGTTGGGTACTTCTTTAGAGAATCAAAACTTGAAGTTATTAAAACGTTTAACTCATTCTGGACGTAGCGCATTCCGGTACGCATCTCAAGTTCACAACTGAGTCACGTTATGCTGCGTATCTGAATATGACACGTCTGGAATGTATATGTTATTATTATTATTATTATTATTATTATTATTATTATTATTATTATTATTATTATTATTATTATTATTAAGGCGTCTGCCTCCAATGCCAAAGGTGCGAGGTTCGATACCCGGGTTCCGGCGTTGGATTTTTCTCCTCTGGTGTCACCGTCTGGGCAGTGGGCAGATGTTCACATCTGCACGGGACATAGACGACCCCGGCTCCCAAGAGTCCCCTGCTGCCTTGCAGGCCTGGCCGCTTGGCTGCGGAAAGGCTAAGGGAGGAAACCCCTGACATCAAAGCCCCCGTGTCTCCGGGGAAGGCTTTTGAGCCAGAGACTAAGACAAGGACAGTCTGATATAAAACCTACGACCCGAGGACCTCGATGCCACCGTCCCAGCTTGCTAGGCCATGGCAAACGAACCAAGGGTTTAAAGGGTGGGGCCAGTACTGCGCACACTGCACTCCACCAAAAAGCTCCACCGCGCAGGCTTTAGGAAACGCCCACAGACTATGACACTGAACTTTCCAAGTCCTGTAGCGATGGGCAAGGGGCAAAACGGCAGGTGAAAGATGTCACTGGAAGCCGCAGTCTCAAACCTGCATGCAGGCGGTTCATGATATTGGTCGCCTGATGTTGACCTGGGGATGACAACGTCACTCGGCACACCCTGAACGACCAAGCAGCCTTCTCTAGGGACAGCACTGCTTGCTCCACACGGAGAGGGGCCTAGAAAAGGTGGCCTAACCAAAGCTCATCCCCTCGTAACCCCAGTTGGCTAGCCGCGGTCAACGGGCATCTTCTCATGCGGTCAGAAAACAAGAAAAAACAATGAATCCACTCTCATGACGACCACGACCGGACTCAACGTAGCATGCTGGAACATCCGAACCATGCTCGACACAGCAGACAGCGGACGCCCTGAAAGTCGCTCCGCCCTCATTGCCCATGAATTGCGGAGGTTAAACATCGACATCGCCGCGCTCAGCGAAGTACGCCTTCCGGAGGAAGGCAGCCTCCAAGAACTTGGCGCTGGCTACACCCTCTACTGGTCAGGCAGGCCTGCACCAGAAAGACGGCTCTCAGGCGTGGGCTTCATGGTGAAGACCCCCATTGCGACTAAGTTGGAAAACCTACCAACGGGTCACTCCGACCGCATCATGTCCATGCGCCTCCCACTGAGACACCAGCAAGACGTCACCCTTCTCAGTGTGTACTCCCCAACCCTCCTGGCAGAGCCTGCAGAAAAAGACAAGTTCTACTCTGACCTGCGCAGCCTCCTGCAGAGCACCCCTGCAGACGACAAAGTCATCATCCTTGGCGACTTCAACGCCAGAGTGGGCCAAGACTCTGAAGCCTGGAAAGGAGTCCTCGGCAAGCATGGCGTTGGGAACTGCAATGACAATGGTCGCCTACTGTTGGAGCTCTGTGCAGAGCAGCAACTTGTCATCACGAACACTACTTTCCAGCAAAAGGACAGTCGAAAGACCACCTGGATGCATCCTCGCTCCAAGCACTGGCACCTTATCGACTATGTCTTAGTGCGTCAGAGGGACCGCAGTGACGTCCTCCTCACCAGAGTGATGCCCAGCGCAGAGTGCCACACTGACCACCGCCTTGTTCGCTGCAAACTCAGGCTCCGCCTCAAGCTGAAACCCAAGAAAGGGGGCCCTCCCAAGAAAAAGCTTGATGTTGCCAGCCTTCAGCGTGACGACAAGAAAGCTGCCCTTCAGGCCGATTTACAGTGCATGCTCAAAGACACAGTTGATCCAGCAGACTCCTCTCCTGAAACACTCTGGGAACAACTGAAAACTGCTATTGTAAAATCCTCTGTGGAAGTCTTGGGCTTTGCTAGAAAGAAGAACAAAGACTGGTTTGACGAAAACGACGTAGAGATCCAGGAACTTCTAGCAAAAAAAGGAGCCGCCCACCAGGCCCACCTAGCCCAGCCTTCCTGCCCTGTGAAGAAGTCTGCCTTCCGCCTCATCTGCAGCAGTCTCCAGCTCAAGCTTAGAGAACTCCAGAACGAGTGGTGGTCCAGACTCGCACAGAGGATCCAGCTCTGCGCTGACAACGGTGACTACAGGGGCTTCTACGAAGCACTGAAAGCAGTGTATGGCCCTAGGCACCTGGTACAAAGTCCCCTGCGAAGCGCTGATGGACAGGCACTCCTCACAGATAATACCTCCATCTTGAACCGCTGGTCGGAATACTTTCAGGACCTCTGCGGCGCTGAACGCACTGTTCAAGAAACAGTCATCCTCCAAATCCCACACCTTCCACTAAAGGTTGAATTGGACGAACCGCCCACCGCCGAAGAGACCCTCACAGCCATCCACCAGCTCAAGAGTGGCAAAGCAGCAGGCATGGACGGAATCCCGCCAGAGATCTGGAAACATGGAGGCCCAGCACTGCACAACAAGCTCCACGACCTCTTTCTCTGCTGCTGGGAAAAAGGAACACTACCAAAGGATCTCCGTGATGCAGTCATCATCACCCTGTACAAGAACAAAGGAGAGAAGTCTGCCTGCTCTAATTATCGTGGAATTACCCTGCTGTCCATTGCCGGGAAAATTCTCGCAAGGTTGCTGCTGAATCGGCTGGTACCTGCCATCGCTGAAGACCACCTCCCAGAGGGCCAGTGTGGCTTCAGAGCCAATAGGAGTACCACCGACATGGTCTTTGTGCTGAGACAGCTTCAGGAGAAGTGCCGCGAGCAGAACAAAGGGCTGTACGTAACGTTTGTCGACCTAACAAAAGCGTTTGACACTGTGAGCAGGCAAGGTATGTGGCAGATCCTGGAGCGACTAGGTTGTCCCCCAAAGTTCCTCAACATGATCGTCCAGCTCCACGAGGACCAGCAAGGCCAGGTCAGACTAAACAGTGACCTCTCAGAACCATTCCCCATTCGCAACGGCGTGAAGCAAGGCTGCGTGCTGGCACCGACCCTCTTCACCATCTTCTTCAGCATGATGTTGAAGCAGGCCACAGTGGACCTCGACGATGACGACGCAGTGTACATCAGGTATCGTCTCGATGGCAGCCTGTTCAACCTCAGACGACTGCAGGCCCACACGAAAACCCTAGACCGACTGATTCGTGAGCTGCTCTTCGCTAATGACGCTGCCCTCGTTGCACACACAGAGAGAGCCTTGCAGCGCATTACGTCCTGCTTCGCAGATGCTGCCCAGCTCTTTGGACTTGAGGTCAGTCTGAAAAAGACAGAGGTCCTTCATCAGCCGGCACCCAAGGAAGAGCATCGCCCTCCCTACATCACCATCGGCGAGTCCGAACTGAAATTTGTACACCAGTTTACCTACCTTGGCTGCATCATCACGTCAGACGCCAAGCTGGACAAGGAGCTGGACAACAGGCTGGCAAAAGCAAACAGTGCTTTCGGGCGACTATTCAAGCGGGTGTGGCACAATCAACAGCTGAAAAAAGGCACCAAGATCAGCGTGTACAGAGCTGTCGTCCTCACCACCCTGCTGTACGGTTCCGAGTCCTGGGCCCTCTAACGCAGCCAACTACGACTCCTCGAACGCTTTCACCAGCGCTGCCTGCGTACCATCCTCAGCATTCACTGGAGTGACTATGTCACCAACGTCGAGGTCCTTGAACAGGCGGAAACTGTAAGCATCGAGGCTTTGCTGCTGCGGACACAGCTTCGCTGGGCGGGGCACGTCTCCAAGATGAAGGATCATCGCCTACCCAAGATCACTCTGTTCGGCGAGCTCGCCACTGGACACCGAGACAGAGGGGCACCAAAGAAGAGATACAAAGACGGTCTCAAGAAGTCACTTAGTGCCTGCCAAATCGACCACCGCCAGTGGTCTTCGCTTGCTGCGGACCGTGACACCTGGCGCTCCACCATTCACAAGGCAGCCGTCTCCTTTGAGGACTCTCGCAGAGCTAACCTTAAGGACAAGCGGCTCAGAAGAAAAAACAGAGTTGTCGTAACTCAGAACCCTGACCAGACCTTCCCCTGCAGCCACTGCGGTCGAACCTGCCTGTCCCGGATTGGCCTCCGCAGCCACGAAAATGCCTGCAGACGACGTGGGCAAGCCCTATAGAATCTTCGTTCGCGAAGTGAAGCCAAGATTATTATTATTATTATTATTATTATTATTATTATTATTATTATTTATATATATATTTTTTTTTAACTTTGATAGTGACAAGACAAAGTTCAAGCTGAAGAAACTTCGCAAAACAAGCAGAAATAAATATCAATGGAAATTAAATCCTTCACTGCAGAGAGATTAAAAGTGATCAGAATCCAACTGCAAGAGGCATAGATCCTCATGAGCCCCCGCAATTGCGGGGGCTCATGAGGATCTATGCCTCTTGCTGAAATCACATCGTGTCCATGCTCCTTTTGACGTCTGGGGTTCTGTGACGTGGAATTTACGGGTCTTCAAAAAAAAAAAAAAAAAAAAACAGCCTACGTCGAGTGGCAGAGAAGGGTTAATCAAAAACCGATCAGTAGCAGACACTGTACAGCAACGTTAACCCATTCAGCCCTGCTACACCACAAAGACATGGATGGACCACGACAGTCCAAGCGTAGTGCTAGAATAGTTTGTAGCGTCAGTTAGCGACGCCACCCTAAGGGTAACTGTACCGCGACTTTTCAGTCCGTCTCCTGAACTGAAAAACGTCTTCAGAGAAAACCTCCCAGATTTCTTTTCAACCCTTCGGCTGTCGGTAGCGACTCGTGCGGGAAACATCGCGACAAAAGTTACGCTACCGACAGCCTTAGGGTTAATTTTGCCCTTCAGGGCTCAACGTCTTGACGACTTTGTCTTGTAACGCCTCAAAAGTGCTCAGAGTGTAGTCCTTTAACGCCTTCACTGCCGAGGATAAAATGAACACCACCTAGCAGCAAGATGGATAGAGCCTCATAGAGGGATAGAGGGTCTATGTCTCTTGCTGACACCATTTTGTATCCATGTTTCTGGGCCGACTGGGGCTACGTGTTGTCGCTGAATTAACACAGATTTTAGAAACACGGGCAGTTTATTGATTGATTGATTGTACATTGCTTAACGTCCCGACAGCAACAAGGCTTTCTCAGGACGTGCCTGCACTGCTTGTGAAAAAAACAACAACAGAACATTGAATGTATGTCGCCAGCCGGTCAAATAAGTTAAATAAACCTAACACATGGGGCCTAAATAAAGCTAAGACCATTTAGCAACACACATCCAATATCAAGAGCTACAGGCAGTGCAGACAGTAGGGAGAGTTTAAAAAAGGAAAATACAGGTGAATGGACAAAGGGTAGACAGAAACATGCCCCAGAATAGAGAGAAAAACCCACCCTGTGGGGCTGACCAGGGTGACCCTGGGAACTAAAAAATACCTAACCCCACCCAAGTCCCCCAGGGCAGACCCGGGTGGGCTGGGCAGTTTATTGGCAGGGAAGGGGTTAAAATATATATATGGTTATTAACGGCATCACGTTTCAATACACACGTATTGACAGCGATTGCATTAAAACATTGTACAAATTTGACTTGCTTGTCAAAGCCCTTTAAAATCGTTCGTCTCGCTGTCTGGAGCCAACCTTGTTTTCTGCCATAGGCGCCTGATGAGTGCCGTGTTGATAATGCTACTCATAACTGAATACGATTTCCCGAGCTCTCGACATGCACGGTATGTACACAGTAATACAATACAACGTTTGAATCGGTGACAAGAAAGGTCAAACTGACTTTTCGGAAGTGATGTGTTCACCACAAGCTCGCTGATAAAATTAATACATTATTATTATTATTATTATTATTATTATTATTATTATTATTATTAGTATTATTATTATTTACAAAATATCCAAGGTCGCTTAAAACACAGCTTATCAGTTTGAAAGAAAAAAAGAAAGTATCTCACAAAAAAATATAATCGCGGAAGTCGACGTGAAAGGGACAACAGTTACTCTTTTCTGACTGTTCATGTAACCCGTCACAGCCGAGAAAAAAATGAACGCCGTTCTTACTGCAAAAGGTATAGATCCTCATGAGCCCCCGCAATTGCGGGGGCTCATGAGGATCTATGCCTCTTGCTGAAACCACTTCGTATTCATTATTGATGGGCCCGGCTGCAGCTCTTTCGCGTTGAATGTACACAGATTTCAGACGCGTACAATGTACGATCAGCAGCAGTGAAAGAAGTTGGTTGGTTGTGCATTGCTTAACGTCCCGACAGCAACAAGACTTTCTCAGGACGTGCCCGCACTGCTTGCGAAAAAAAAAAAAAAAACCCTGAACAGAATATTGAATGTAACTATGTCGCTAGCCGGTCTAATACGCTAAATAAAGCTAAGACCATTTAGCAACACACATCCAATAATTATCAAGAGCTACAGGCAGTGCAGACAGTAGGGTGAGTTTAAAAAAAGGAAAATACAGGTGAATGGACCAAGGGTAGACAGAAACACATGCCCGAGAATAGAAGGGAAAACCCACCCTGTGGGGCTGTCCAGGGTGACCCTGGGAACTAAAAAGTAGTTAACCCCACCCAAGTCCCCCAGGGCAGAACCGGGTGGGGGAGGTAGTGAAAGGACTAGTCTGGCAGGTCAAAGATTCAGCTTCAAATTGAAAGCAGAAGCACAGTTTTCTTCCTAGTTTTATGTCTGTTGCCTTCTCAAACTGGTCAGCTGTGTTTAATCCATTACATCCTGAGGCTGATTTTGTAAAACTTGCTTGTTGTCCTATGAAGGCTACATTACAGATTAGGTGAGACAGATCAACTGTTTTAGTTCAAAGGTGGTGCCAGAATAGCTTGGCGCCTGAGGCGCCAAGCTATTCTGGCACCACCTTTGAACTATCGGTCAAATTCATTTCACGCAACGGGGTGTAACAGGATGAAAAGGGTTAACTAGCTTGGGTAGTTATTGCAGTGAACGTGACATTTATTTACCAGAGAGTTTGTAGTTGTGAACACGTCACTTCCGTCCACAACTATAATTAGTTGACCTACTTCGTCACCGTTCATACATTATACTATCAAGTGCTATTGTACCGTGCATGTTGAATATTGCACGCCTAATGCTCACCAAGAGAAACGTACATGAATACCTTAATCTCCGGATATAGTAAATCGCCTTGTTGTTTTATCCGATGTTTGTTATAAATAAATAAATAAATCAGTGCATTAAATAGGCGCTTTATCCCAATCGAAAATCGGCTCAAAGCGCCGCCGCGAACTGAGCCCAACAAGCACGCTCACGTGAATCACGCGCATTCACTCACACACTGTACACAAACACAGAACATCCACGTGGTGCTAAGGCCAAGCTCAAGCGAGCTACTGAAGTTTTTGGAAATTCAAATCGTTTATATTTTAAAATTTGAATAAGTGGGCTGAAATTGATACCAAAGTCGTGGGGGAGGAAGAGCCGTAGTACCCGGAGAAAGAACGCCCGATGTTATAAGCGAAGTCATTGACGTTGAAAAACTGCTGTTGGTACCTTTGCAAAAGTGGTGTTATACCCGACTTGTGTTACATCTGACCTTGCTATAAGCGGAGTAGACTTTTTTTTTTTCTCTCTCTCTCAAAAATCGACATGCTGGCTTTTGACATTTATATCAAGAGCCAGTATGTCAATTTTTGAGAAACGCGAGATTTAAAAAAAAAAAATTGTATGACAATGAAAAATCACGCTTTTCTAAAAAAAAAAAAAAAACCCGGACTTAATGGCTTTTGCCATGTAAGGGTAGAAATCGTTTTTGTCGTGTTATCAGCTCGCGTCAAGCGCCAACGTTTTTCGCCTCTTCCTCCAAGGCATGTCCGGGACAGTCAATCTTACTCGCCACATTCCGGGTTAACAGCCTCGCGTCTTTCCTGGATACAAGCACGCTTGTGACGTTCGCTGCAGATCTGAGCAATCAAATCATTGATAAATAAATACAGTAACCCCCTTGTGCATGCAGCTACATGTAAGTACACTTTAACCCCCTTGTGCATGCAGCCACCGGTGCTGTAAACAGCACCGGGGGCTGCATGCGCAAGGGGGTTAACGGATACACTTGTGCAGAATGTTTAAAACCCGCACTGCTGGAGTCGAGTGTTTTGTAATAAGGAAACTGGACAACGTGCATCAAACGCCCGCTCTACACTTTATGATTGATTGGTTCCAGCGCCGGATCAATCAGTTTTTAAGAGGGGGGGGGGGGAAGATGTGCTGAACGACAATATAAAAACTGTATACTGTTCAGGAGCGAATGGCGCGTGCTTCCAGGGTCCGAAAAAATCGAAGAACGGGGGTGGGGTGTAGATTAATTGATTGTACATTGCTTAACGTCCCGACAGCAACAAGGCTTTCTCAGGACGTGCCTGCACTGCTTGTGAAAAAAAACCAACTAAACAGAATATTGAATGTATGTCGCCAGCCGGTCCAATACGTTAAATAAACCTACGACATGGGGCCTACATAAAGCTAAGACCGTTTCAGTAACAACACACATCCAGTATCAAGAGCTACAGGCAGTGCAGACAGTAGAGATAAAACAATAGAGTCCCGATAGACAATTAATTCAATAGAGCCGCATCAGTCATTAATTTACATCATTTTTTAATATCATATTTTTGACCCCAATTTTACCCCCGTTAATTCTGAATCAACCCTTTGATTTTAAAAACTGACAAGCATGACTGATGCGGCCTTATTGATCTGATTATCTATCGGGACTCTATTGTTTTATCTCTATAACTATTGTCTCTGTCAACACCTAATGACCTTAATTAATTACTAATTACGGTCATTAACTTTTACATGACCGTTTCTCTCAATATTGCCAGAGTCGATTTCCGAAAAACTCACATGCTCTGTCCCGCACATATCATTTCAGTTCACGCATGACAAGACTCAATGCCAAACCCTCTTTCAATGAGTTGGGTAAAAGCTTTCACAGCGCCATTCACACGTCACGCGTCAAAAGGCCTATAGAATTGTGTTGTGCAGGGGGACCGCTCAGTGCAAACAATATAGAATTGGCTCTGTTTAAGCACGACTCTGAAACATAACAAGTCAAATATACGTGCACACGCACAAGCACGCAAACACTCACACACACAGATTGTAAGATATTTCTTTTGGGTGCATAACTGATGCCTGACTCGAGCTATAGTTCACGCGCCCGTAAATGGTGTACTTGTTTTAGTCTGTTACTACGCTTTCAAGCTGAAAATAGACACATTACTCACTGCTTTAAACAGACACCTGTCTGAGTACATAAACAACAGATCCTCAAGAGCCCCTGGGCTCCCGGGCTTGACTTCCGTTGTACAACAATTCAGTCAGCTGTACTCCCAGGGCCCTCATTATGAGTAAGTTTTGAAACTTGGCGACATGCTTTTGACAGATTAACATTTCAGTTTCGAATACTCTGCCGAGCTCATAGGGCTCCAAAATTTATGAATATAAATTTTGACATAATGTTCAAGCGATAATGTCGTCGCTCTTTTGTTTGGCTGAATAGGCCTGACGTCTGCTTACTAATGTTTGTGTTGTTACCCCTGGTACCGTCATGAGTCACGATCACCTGCCTGTTTGCACTGAAATCAGCCTAGTCATAATTTCTCAGGAAAAGCAGTGCCTATGCACGCAAGGGTTTATGCCGCATAGTGTATGTGTGTTGGCACTGTGAAAAGTTAGCTGGCTGGTTTGGAAATTGAAAAATGTTTGAGAAAAACCAGCTCTGTCTGTGTGTCGCCATGCCGGGATGTTACGGGTGTACGTGTTTAGCAAGGTAGGCTTAATGTTTTTTTCTTTATGTATAAATATGTTAATATGCATGTTCGCGCGTGTGTCTGTTCGTCTGTTTGTGTGCATGTGTTAGTATATGTACAATGTGGTGTACTGTTCAGAAATTTAACACACAGTCTGGATTTTAGTGAATAATGTAGTCAACAGGAAGGCTTTTTGTCATACAAGACATATACTCGAGAAAGGATATTAGTCGTGTTCACACATGACTGAACCGTCTGCACTGAAAATTCTAAAGGTGTGCGATTGTGCGCAGTTATAACCATGCTCATACATGACTAATTAAGTCGAAACAGCTCCCCCCGACTTTGCTCAAAGGTAAGTGTTCCATTTTTATTTTACTTGTCTGTAACTGCGTATCCAGGCTTTTGAAAACTTATCTCGGGCTATATGTGGTGCGGCACAGGCCGTGTGTGATAACTAGTATGTTACATCTGATGTTTCATTTGGCTCTCACTTGATCAGGGTTGTGATTTATAATTTACTGCAAAGCCAATAATCGCCAATACTGTGTCAGGTTTGTTTGCTTAAAAGGACAGGGTTATTGTACATGACATTACAATTGAAATCTGTGAAACATGTCATTTATAAGCCCACTGAGAGAGACACAATATTGGTCTGGGGTAAACTCAAAAACTATTGGCTACATTTTGCTGAATGGTACAAACGTATAAAGTTACTATTAATGTACTTCCTAGGAAACATGATTTTGCTTGATAACAATTTTTGTTTTTTGTTTTAATTTTTTAATTACATTATAAATGAACCCTGATGAAATCTTTCTATTGAATGATATCAATGCTGTAGAGAACAAAGACTTAGACTCAAAAAAACAGCGGCTTTTGTCTGTGATTGTCTCAGGCAAATCAAAGGCTTATCTGGGTAGACAATACATGACAGAGGATATTGAATCTCTAAGCTCTGACGAACTAATCAAGCTTCATTCAAAATATGAAAACCACATCGCTTCACTAATGACACGTGATTTGAGTCGATCTCTTGTTTGTCTATACACAAAAGCAGTGAGTCACTTTCTACCTGTGGATAGTGACAGCCTATCACACGACCTTGAAAGCAATCCTATTGTTTCAAGTTCAATTGGCAAATTAGCATGTGTCATGTTTTACAAGTTTGGAAATTACCTTGCGCCTGTTGTAACATTGCTTGTTACCGGGAGTCATATTGATTTTTCAAAAATAAATTTTACTGCAGAAGAAAATGGACGAAACCCAGACGACTCCACAACTGAACCCCGACCCTGTTTTGACACAGGTTCAAACTGTGACGAAGACTAAAAGTCCAGGCAGGGTTGAGGCTGGAAAAAGATTAGCTGAATATAATAGGCAAAAAAAATTACAGCTTAAGGCACAAACAGAAAAGACTCATGTAACTGACCAGGTGTCACTACCGTCAGAGCCTGTGTCAATACCGTCAGGGCCGTCACACCCTCATCAAAGTGAGAGACAAACAACTAAGTCTGACCCCCGCCCTGACCCCGACCCCGAACCTCAATCAACAAAATATATAGTTGCCGGATTTGTTGTCGGATTTGGTTACGTAGGTTATCAATTATACAAAAAATACAAACCACAGACTCGTACAGTGACCAAAAAATCAGACACTCCAAAAACAAAACCAGAAGTCGCCACATTACCAGTAACATCCAAAGCCGTTGACCCATTTTATATGCAGTAAATAAAAATATTATTTTAATTTTTCTTGCCTTAGAAAATGAATGACTCAAAAAATTTAATGAACCTTGTGTATCACTCTGCCGTAATCAGTGGATTAGCAGTAGCTTATTCTATGCTGGGAAAAAGTCTACTCAAAATGAAATCAGCAGACTTGAGTAGATTAGATTTCGAAGACAGTGCTAAGCTAATTGTAGTTGTCACAGCATCAATTGCGACAAAAGATTTTCTTGTCAAGCAAGGAATTATTCCTGAAAATGTTTCTATGTAAATAAAAACTATGGCGACGATAGCTATTATGATAGGAGGAGCGATGGTCAACGCCCTTGCGTTTAGTGGCTCTAATTATCTTTTTTCAAAAATGGGTAGAGAGGAATCAGCGGAAGAAATGAAACGTCACAATGAAGCGTCAGAAAAACTTGCTCAAGCCCAGCAAGATTATGAAAAGAATAGAATTGAGAAACTTGATTTCATCAATGAAAAACTCAGGCTTGAAGGCCACGCACAACATACATTTTCAAATACAGACGAAGCAATCAGGGAATATTTTCTTGTCACAGGTGAAGACATGTCTATACCGAAACCAAAACTAAGTGACTATTACAAACCAAGCACACAACAAAGAAACGGGGAGATAATCTTTGTTCTAGTGGGAATGACATTTGTTTATTTTACTGGAGTTTTTATTGCTAGAAAAAATGGCAGCCGAAAATAAACTATCAAAAATATATTACTCTCCATCAGGCTATTGGAAAGGAGCAACAGCTATTCAGAAATTACATGCCGCTGTGGGCGGAGATATATCACTCAATCAGGTCAAACAATGGTTACAGAGACAAGCAATTTGGCAGATATATCTTCCTGCTCCAAGAAAGATAACAAGGCCTCATTTTCAGAACACTACCCCAAATGACACACACCAAATGGACCTCCTGTTCCTACCACATGATACAATAAGAAAGAAACGATACAAGTATGCATTAACTGTTGTAGACATTGCTTCAAGATACAAAGACGCTGAACCCATATCTGACAAAACAGCCAGTACAGTTGCTACTGCTTTATCAAAAATATATAGTCGAGGCCCCTTAAGATACCCCAGACTTGTACAAGTTGATGATGGATCAGAATTCAAAGGTGCAGTTAATCAGTTATTTGCTAAGCATGGTGTACTGGTCAGACGAGGCATTCCAGGTGTGCACAGATCACAGACAATTGTAGAAAACTTTAACAAACAGTTATCAGAAAGACTTTTCAGTTACCAGTATTCTAAGGAACTCATGCATGACACCCGGAACACTGAGTGGGTTAAGAGATTACCACATGTGATAAAAGCAATGAACAATGAAGGACACCCTAAACCTGCTGATGCTATTAAATTGAAAACAATTACAGAGCCAAAAACAATGTCACCCAGGCACCGCGCACCCGACACAAGTTTATTTACCAAACAGGTGAGATATTTATACCAACTAGGTGAAGCTGAGAACGACGACAGACGCAGGGCGACAGACCCCATCTGGTCCACATCCGTTCATAATATAAAAAAAATAATTCCTGGCGCAGACGCAACAATATATTATCTGTATGAGCCTGCACCCCAGAGGGCATTTGTCAGAGAAGAATTACAGATTATTCCCCCAGACACCGTTACTCATTTCAGTAACTAAGTCGTCAATTAATTCATCAACCAGTTCATCACAAATATCTTCAGATAACTTGAGCCTGTAATGTCCAGGTGCATAAGCTTTTTCCTTAGTGTGAAACACTCTTTTCGTGTCTCCAACTGCAAGTGATTTCTTATGTGTTTGGATCATTTCAAGATTATGTTTGTTTGATCTCAGTGACTTGTTTGGATAATCAGGCATTAATGCACCATCTAACACTTGCTTGTAATGTTCATGACGTATGTCTTTATTTTTTATTGCTGTTTTTTTAATTCCTTTGGCTTTTGACTGACTTCCCTTTTGGTGCAGTATAGAATACATTTTGGATCTCAGTCCAACGTACTCAACTATTGGCACACCATTTAGTTCATCCTTAAACTTTCCAGGCACTTTCTTGTTTTGTGTGCTGAACAGTGGATGATCTTTAGGATAGTCAGACGTGTCATACATGTGTAACTCTGTTTTCATGTCTTCATAAAAGTCTTCAGTACACACATCAATGATCATAGAGTCAGTGTCAGTGTATAACAGACGACACTCAGGATATTTTGGTTTGAAGTAATCATAATAAAATTCAAGCATCAACAGTTTTGACAACTCAAGAATTGCCATACCAATGAATACTGGCTTGTCCAGTTTAACAATCTTTTTTTTGAGTGACACTGCATACAATGATGAATGAAACTCTTTGTACCCTGTGTACTGAGGCTTGCCTGTAAGTTTAATTGCGCCCAATTCAGTTGTGACCAGTCTCACATCTTTTCTGTGATGAGGATTTTCCATAGTCTTGCCAAAACAGGCATTGTTCATAAGCTTAAAGAAGTCTTTGTCAAATGCAGTGTTGCCGTCTCTGGCACGAAGGGTTGTGTTCTTCATTATGTAATCTTTCATGAAAGCACTCTGATCAAATTGAATTCCTCTGTGAACTTTCTTTAGTACTAACCCGTGTCTGATGTAAAACTGCAACAAGCGGTAGTGACAAACGTAATTGAATTTGTCATTTAGATTTGGTACAAGTTTGGTGTCTTCTTTTTTCCCTGTCATACTCATTTTCTCAACAGCTAATGGATAATCATTATGATAATCATGTAGATGGTGTGGGTACTCCAGGTCGACTTCAAAGATCCAACCCTTCGGATCGTTTCGGTCAAGATTCATAATATAGTTTGCTAACCCTGAGTCTGTTATGTCATACTGTGACAAATCATACAGACAAAAGTTTTTCAAGGGCAATAATTCACACATCGCCCAGCCATAAGGTTATTAGCGTCTACATAGGTAATAAATGACCTTGACCTTGAGGGGTCAAACCCCCGGCCAAGGTCACCATGGGCGTCCATATATTTATTGTTGGCTCTGGCGTAGTTATTTGCTGCAATACTAATGCCTCCTCTCAATCCGCGTTCTACCATTTCACCCATCGTACGATCAGACAACAGGTCTATAGATATCTTACTGGATTTCAAAAATGCATCCCATGTCATGCCAGGACTAGTTATGTAACAAGCAGGGTCAAGCTTGTAGTGTAACAAACCCTTTTCACGGTAACTTTCAAATACGTCTGCTAGCAAACAAACGTCAGCTTTCAAGTACTGATCGTGATAGTCACCAATTGTCTGACATCCTAACTTCCCCCACGCATCAAGTGCGTGTTGATATTCAGAGTCGGAAATGCCTTTTCCAGTTAGTGTGGAATAAAATTTCTCTTTTGGTGGCAGTCTTGTTTCCTCAAACACAACCCAGTGATCAATGTACTCATACGGATACACACCTTTCTTAACCAAGTCTGGCTCAAAATATTTACTTGTTATTGGATACTCAGTCAGTCCTTCTGCCAGACTAGCCAATCCTAAAGACAAATGTTGCATGGAGTCATAAAATGCTAATTTATCTAACCTAAAAGTCAAGTATTTCTCAGTTGTCTGGGCAATACAACTTATGTTTTTGTACGACTCATCTACAGCCTGCATGATAATGTGTGAATCATACCCTTTGAGATTGTGGAAAAAGATTGGTAACTTATATGTCTTGGGATCTGTTTTTAATAACAAGTTACAATTGTTATGAGCAGCACCTCTGTAACGTCCAGTTATGTGATCATGGTCACGAACTTTATCACCCCCCAGAGGTTGTTCACAAATCCAACACATCTCAACTGTATCAAATTTTAGTTTGTCTTCTTCTGTCATCACCAGAGGCATCTGACATGTTGTGAGATACTGTACTACCTGACTATACAGATGTCTCATTTCTGTTAAAAACAAACATGCTGCATTTTCACCCCTGTAGATAACAGGTTCTGAATGCAAACCGTCTGACCTAACAAGAATGTATCCAAAAGAACACACCACTTGGTCACTTAGTTTTATAGTCTTTGGTAATGATTCTGGAACATGACCTTCATACGGAACAACCAGTGATTCGAAATCAGCGTACACTACAAACGGCAGCTTTTGCTGATTCCCATAGTTCTTAAAATACACTTGACTACCAGGATCTGGATACTTAAGTACAGTCTGTATGTCATCAGCTGACCTACAGTGCAGAACATGTTTATGTGCCACTGCAATAGAGGAAAACCTCTGTAAACATCTATTACAAAATTCCTGTTTGCCCTTGTGTTTTGTTGTATGATTATGAATTAGACGTGACATATTTCTGATAATTGTGTAGTGAAAGTTATTGTTATCACCGATTAATAACATGTCAACGTGTTTATCTTCTGACTGCCCATATGTTGGAGCCAGTGTTGATACTCTAATGGGTTGTAACTTGTCAACAGACACATTATCCCACACAAACACATTTACAGATATGCCAGGATTTAATTTTTCAAACAAGTCTATGTCCTCTATTTTAACAGGGAACTCAATGCCACTAAAATCGAGTTCGTTTACAAATTTGATGTAGTTAGATACACGTTCAGGCTTTGACTTTACAAAGTGTAGTTTAGCAAGCACACACCACATGAAACAATAGTTGTCATTGTTCTGTATGTTGACGACAGCCTTTTTGTTTACTACTTCTGTTGGCAGTGGCAACCATGCTTTACCTAATATAGGATGATACCTAGACTGCTTTAGTTGTAGTTCATGTACATGTCCTTCGTGCCAGCCAGACCCCTTCATTTTTGCACTGTCAATTGCCTGTAGAAAGTCTGGTAATAGTCTGTCTCTAAACACGTTCTCCAATTCCCTTCTTGTGTTAACAGTGTGTTGTCTTGTTGATATATACGATACAATTACCTCACCGTCCACCCTAGTGAATTCTATTTTTGCAACAATCTGAATCTTAACACTGCCTGTGATAAGATTTTGCTGTATGACAGAAAAAGAGTTTTCTATTGATTTGTAAACATTATTAGTATTGGATATGGGTAAGTTTGTTGTGTGAAACACGTTTCTTAAACCAGATGAGCCAGGGTTTTGAACATTGTCCGTCATTTTTATTTGTCCGACAAAATAATAAATGAAAAAATATTACTGCTGGCTCACCTTGTGTAATACCACTTTATTAACTGTAACACTGTCAATATAAACATTTAGTTTGCGCAGTTGTTTAAATATGCTATAACAAACTTCCCCTAACCAACCATAGTTGGTATCATCAACTTTTAAAGTAGGTGTCTTTAAATCAACTGTCATGCACTCCACATCTGGATGCTCATCGACATAATCCAAAGTCACACTATATGTAACATATATTTCTGATGGTGCTGAAAGGCTTATGTAAGTCTGTTTGGGTGTTATTAAGTCAGTAAAGTGCATAACGTCTTTGAAAAGGTGTGTGAGATCAAGCACTTGTATGATTTGTCCATCTGTCATTTTTATTGGACAAACAAATGTATAAATTAATTTACATCAATTTACTAACCCATACCCTGTGGGCTGATCTGTCTTTAAAATGAGCTTTAGATGCTTAGTTGATTTCAGTTTATTTTTTACATCATCTCGTTCATGTTTATTTGGTATGACATCATTCTCTCTGAGACAGTCTTCAAAGCTGTCACGATCCTTACAGTAAAACAAACAGATAAACTTTAACTGTTCACGAAAATCTTTCAGTACAGCATTATATTTCTGAGTGAGAATCCATACACTAACATTTGCATGTCTGCCACTGAAGGCAAGTTCTGCTAGAGTGTTTCTCTTCTTGACAATGTCTTTCTCTGCTGAGCAGTCATCAACAATAAACAATGTTGGCTGTCCTTCAAATTGCTTGTAAAAATATTGTAGGTAGTCATTCAGTTTTTTCTCAGGGTCAACTAAGTATATGTTGTTGTCAGTCCAAATGAATAAACGGTTGTGATAAGCTTTGTTGTGTTTGATTGTAGGACAAAATATGACAATGTTTTCAAAGTGGTGTATGTATCTTGTTTGTAATAGGTTAAGTACAAATTCAGTTTTCCCACACCCTGTGGCACCAACAAATAAGCCACAGTGTGGGTCGAGTGTCATTAAGCTACGGTTCATTTTAATACACAATATAATTTTAATATATGTGTCCACTCAGTCTGCTTTCTGCAATATTGAGTTGTGCGTCATATATCAGGTACAAATATATGTTTATGGCTGCAGCAGTTTCAACCTTCTTTTGTATCTGAATTGTTATTCCATCACTACCATTCTCGACAGTTCGTCCTGACCCATGAAGGTAGTCATCATCTGTACTACGAAGGTCTAGCCACAGTGCGTATTTGTTTGTAAGGTATTGTCCAATCCTAACATCATACAGATGTAGATCTTTGCACGCAATGTTTGCAGGTTTATCTCTAATCCTTCCTCCTGCAAAATACTTTGTGATCTCATCGTAGTGTTGATAAGGTAACATTCCTGAAGCGTACACTTGATTAGGACGGCCTTCGATTGTGCAGGACAAGTGTGTAATCTTAGGATTGTAGAATTTTTCTGAATCCCGTTTGTATGGTTCTGCTGGTTCAACAAACAACATAAGAATACCTTTCAGTGACCTAGCAGGCGTGTTTAAGTTTATGTTCCACATTGGGTCGCTTTTGTCTTTGGGTATTAAACTATGTCTAATCACCCTGTCATAATAAATTGGAAGTCTTGACTGGTACTGATTTTGAATGAGTCTGGCTAGTTCAGTGTGTGTGACAATTTCATATTCCAAGGAAATGTTAGAGATCTTGTATGTTGCATCTGTGGCAGATGATTTAATAACTTTGGAGTAGTCATTGAAAGTTAGTTCAAAGCTCAGACGGTCATTCAGTGCCCCTTGATAATAAGGCAAATGAGCTGTGAGGATTTCAAACTCAAGTGGAATGTAAAATCTGGTTCCATATGTTTCTGCTATAATAACTTCCTTTGGTACCCCAGTAGTTGTTTTGTCTCCGGCATTGATTCGAAGTTTACCAACATTATCTGGCTGTATGCCTTGATAAATACGATCTTCTCGTTCTTCTCTTGTGAGCCAAAGGTCTTTGTAACAGTAAAATACATCTGAGTCGTCAAGACTAAACACTTCCTGTCCTTCAAGTTTTACTTTAATAGTTCTAACAATTGCTCTACCAAGATTGTTAACTAGTGTTCTGTTTACGTCTGCGTCTGATGATAGTTCAATATTAAATGCTAGGCGTGCAGTGCCAGGAACAATAACGTCACTGGGACCTAGGTTTGGAAACTTGACTGTAAGTGTTTGGTTCTGGTCTATGGTACTTGGATTGTTTGTGATGACGATTGATTGTCTTATGCCCTTAACACCCAGAGGCTCACGTAGTTTTCTGTATGGGTCTAACTTTGATCCGTAAGACTGTGTCATTTTTATTATGCACAATAAAAAATAATAAATTAATAAAACAATGGCAGCGGGAGGATTTAATCATGAAGATTTTGAAATGGATGACACGTATGATTTTGGTAATACAACAGATATGACAGATATGGCAGATATGACTGGTACAAGAAATATTTACAGTTTACGTCATGAACTTTTAGAAACCAAAGTGAACTCGTTTTATGATCATGTTGGTAATCGCCCAGACAACATAGACCCTAATCAGTTTGAACTTGATGGCAAGGGTCATTTATATTTAAATACTGTTGACAAAGGAAAAGTACTATTGACTAACAAAAAAGACCCTAGTAGGTTTAGGGCTTTAAGTACAATAAAAAATGAAGGTGGTGTTGGTGCCTTGCGTCAACTTGGTATTGGTGGGTCTCCTGTCACGCCAAGACTGGCTAGTGTGCTTCATGACACGCAAACAAAGTTGCCAACAGGACAAGAGATTGAAATGGCACCTGTAACAAGCCTACCAGAAATAGCAAACACAGTGATACAAGAAACCTCATTTACTGAAGGGCAATTAAATGACGCTATGAAAACAATAGACGACCCACCTTTGTCAATGAGGGAGATTATGGGATTGGATAAATCACTGCAGACAATAAGAGGTGAGATGGTTAATAATGTTGCCAAACTGGGTGAGCTTGATAAACACATAGAACGTGAAAAAGAGAAACTGGCTACCGCAGACAATGGAAATCTTGACACAGAAATGAAAGAAAGAATCCAACACAGATTAAATGATTTGCAGATAGAAAGATCAGGACGGTTAGAAACAATTAGTATTGGAAGACAAAAACTAAAACACAGGTCAACAGAATTAGAGAAACTATTCAGAAAATACTTCACGAAGACACAACTCTGGCTGAGAGACTGAAAACACTTTTCAGAGAACAGGGTATTACAATTGCTAGTTTAATTACTGCTCTTGGGTTTATTATCAGTACTGTTGTGTTGGCTGTCTCCGGCAGTGGTGGTGGAGCACCTCTGGCACCAGCACCACCAACCCCTGGCCCCCCGGCTCCAACAGACCCAAAAGACTTACAGTCATGGGTAAAGAAACAACTGTCTCACATATCAAACTTGCTTAAGAAATTGGCTGTGAAAGCAGTGGACGCTTTGCCTGGCATTATAGGCACTGTTGTCAGTTGGCTGATTAGTACAGCGGCAAAGGCAGTAGGGTTTATGGCAGAGCATGTGTGGGTCTTTTTGGTTACAGTAGGAGGGTTGATGGTGGGTTATTTAATGAAACAGATAAAGAAGTAATACTCCTAATCCAGTGAGGCCTATTACCAATGCAGTTCTCTCTGACTCATGAGTGTCAGGGGTTGGTGTAGGGGTTACCGCTTGTATGAGTGCCGGTGTTGGGGCCGGGGCCGGGGCCGGGGGTGTTACCGTCTGTAATGATTTTAATGACTGTACGTGTGTGGTTGTTGCTCCCAAGTTTACAGATTGATTGAGACCGAGTTTTTGACCAACACCTGCAACAATGATTTCATTATTATAATTTGTTATTGTCCCCATTTGGAGTTGAAGGTCAGATGGTAACATGTATAACCCGATGCCAACTACAAAGTCAACTTTTGATCTGGCATATCTGAGTACGTCTTGATAGCGTTGTATGCTAGATGGGAGATCAACTGTTGAGTTAATTGAATCTTCAAGATTTGCAAGAAACTGTTTTTGTGCTTCAAATTTACCACTTCCATTCAAAATGTTTGATTTTGTTAGTGATTGTGCTCCTAGTAAACACCAGACATATGTTCTGATAGACTCATTGACGCGCTCGACTCCTGCTTGAGTAAACCCGTCAGATTTATCTAAAATAAATGTGGTCCATGCATTAGACTGTTTCTGCTCTATTGATCCTATCCAGACTTCAGATTTTGATGAGAATGAAGTGTAACCAGGGTAGTAATCTTGAGGGTATTGCCTGTGACTCAAAGCGTAATACAATGTACCCATGCCATGGTGATCATCAAGTTTTTGTGTGAAGTCATACTTAGTGCTTATGTTAAATTCATTACAGATGCGTTCAAATGCTTTCATATCCATGGGGTTATTAAACCTGTTGAAACTGGATTCAGTTGGTAGTGGTGTATGAAGTTCTGACAGTATACGTCTAAGCTGGTAATAAACATGGAAATGATACACAGACCTAATCAGTTTGTTTGAGTGATTCAAGTGGTCTGTAAATGAAACACCACAGCCTGTAGTTGAGCATAGTATTGCAAAGTTGAGTTGGTTTTGAAACATCTGTAGTGGACTTGAAGACCACTTTCTTGCAGTAGAGTCATCTGTTATTGGAGGGTTTAGGTAATGGTCAAACGGATTCGGTACTTTGACTTGGAATAGATCTTGTTCAGACACAGCTATGTCGAGCTGGTTTAGTTGAATTATTTTCTGTTCATAAGTAGGTGCAACATTATATTTGGCATCCACATTAAATTGAAATGCGTTTGTAGTGGTAATGGTTGGTGATTTAAATTCCATCCTTTTTTATATGAGATAATAAAAATGTTTATTACCTTAACAAATCTTGACACAAGCAAACCAGTGTGGTTAACTAATGGGATTGATAATCGTGATGGTAGCAAGGCTGTAGCTATCCATGAAATGTTCTACACAGTAAAATGGTTTAATGTAGAAGATGATATATATAATAAAGTAATTTTTGGTGGTAAGACTGAAGCTATACCTCCTGGGTATTATGACTTTTGTACTATAGCTGAATGGTTTCAAAGTAAATTTTAAAATTAAAGCAACTTTAAATCCAGCTAACCTACTTGTTACATTAGAATTTCTGACACAAGATTGGTTAAAAATTTCAGATAGATTTGCATATTTACTTGGATTTTATATTGACGAAGATTGGTGGAGATCAGATGATTTAGATGAAGCTATGTCTGGTATTATAACAATGAAGACCAAAAAACTTAAAATAACTGGAAAACGCCCTGTCAATTTGTCAGTACACACAGTGCTAAATGTTTATTTGAAAGAACTAAACACATCTGAGAATGTTCACAATGGAAAGCCTTCAACTTTGTTGAGATGCTTACCTACTGGAACTGCTCCGTATTGTGAAAGTGTAGTTGTTAGATTTCCTAATTTGCAGTTTAAGAAATTAGGTTCTAGTTTCTTTGAGTCACTGAGTATATCTGTAACTAATCAGGATGACAAACCAGTTCTTATGCATGATTTTAGTGTTGTGTTGGAAATTAAATAATTTTATTTTTGTTTATAAAAATGAGTGGTCTTGGTCCAAAGCCTAGAATCATACCAGTTGCGTGTCCAGTAACAGAGTTGAAAGATTTGGCAGACGTACAGGATTTTGAGAAGGAAGGGGAAATTGGAGAAATATATGGTTTTGAACTTGATTCAAATGGCATGTACAAGAGGAAAGTAATTGTCGACATGAAAGACGGTGAAAGACAGATTCCTAAACTTGGTCAGCTGCGTGATGTTACTGTACCTACTCCACCTGTAAATAATTCGCCCTACAACTTAATACATGTGGGTAGTAAGTGGGTTGTTTCACCTGTGCCTGCACCACCTCCAACAATTGACTGGGACATAAAGATTGAATTTATTAGTCCTTATGTATACACTGATGACGAAGGTGCCTTAGTGTTTAGGAAGGTTGTTAACTCGGGGCCGCTTATTGTAAGTCTTGTTCCAAGCTTTGCCCCAGACGACAATAGCAGAGAAAAACTGAAAGTTGAAAATTATGAGAGACGGAGATATCTTCTTACACATAGGAAGGGTAGGTCTGATGCAAAGGTTGTGTTTATGCCAGCAAACTTTACCATCGCAAGAGAAGTGACAATAGTATTTGAAATTATCATGAGATCAGTAACTACTGCTAAAGAGGCTCAAATTGCACAAGGAATTAAACTTACATGGAATGAAACAGTGACAGAGTCATCAAAGGTCTTTATTGCTATTACAAAAAATAATGATGTTATTAATGTTTCGAGCAGTGTTCCAGCTGTCAAGGTGGTGGTCGACAAAACAACTTTTGTTCGTCTAACTTACATAAACCTTGAACACATTGATCTTGTTGCATTTTATTATGCCAGCAAATTGTATACTTTTGAAGAGTTGCAAAATGTAATTGCTGATTAAATAAAAAAAAATATTTGTGAATAAAAAAAAAATGGTAAACTTCTATCCGCAACTACCAACGCTTGATCCGACTGAAACAAATGTGATGACTAAAACAACGCTTGCGCCTGATCCACAGGTGACAGCTGTGCCAATTGCTTCAGATAAAACATTACAGGCAGATGTATTCAGATTAAATAATATTACAGAAGCTTTGAAATATTTGGAGAGTGAGGAGGCGAAATACTCACGGTGCAAAAGACGGTATAAGACCGTTTTTAATTCTGTTCAAAACACTTCTATGGCTATTGGTGCAGTTTCAGCTTCATGTTCTGTAGGGGGTATTGTTCTGTTCGCCACAGGAATTGGGAGTTTGGCTGGAATAGCAGTTGAGGGTGTTAGCGTTGCTACATGCCTAGCTTGCTTTGGTTTGGAAGCCTTGAACAAGAGGTTTCACACAAAATTACAGAAACATGAAGCATTGAGTACGCTTGCTGGTGCAAAGCTGAGCAGTATGAAACTTATTATCAGTAAGGCATTAAATGATAATTGTATTGATGACGAAGAATTTAAGCGCGTCCAAGATGATTTAAATAATTACAAGAAACAGAAATCTGAAATACAAAATAAGATGCGTAGTCAATCTCCTGTGAATGTTGAAGAACTGAAGGCTAGTTTTTTAGCAGAGGGAAAAAGGATAGGGGTACAGGAAACCACAGAAAAACTACACAATCTTTTAAACAAATAAAAATCAGATTTGGTAATCGTTTATTAATGTCATACACTTCGCAGAAAAATGCCATGCCACTTACACCACTTGTACCTGATTATTTAACCCCATCTGCACCACCGCCAGAGTATTACTGAGAAAAAAAAGTTTTTTTATTGTCCTTGTATCTTGACAAATCTGACCGAGTAAGTTGTGACTTAAGACAAGTTGTTGTAAGAACTTAGGGTAAGTACTTGTAAGAACTTAGGGTAAGTACTTGTAAGAACTTAGGGTAAGTAATTAATAAGTTCTTATGGCAACACACTTAAAGGTTACCTCTGCAGGTTCCTAAAAGTTAGTTGCAACTTGTTAATAAGTATTAAGTTTCACTTGGCATCACTTGATCAGGTAAATGATTGGGTATTGACAGAGACAATAGTTATAGAGATAAAACAATAGAGTCCCGATAGATAATCAGATCAATAAGGCCGCATCAGTCATGCTTGTCAGTTTTTAAAATCAAAGGGTTGATTCAGAATTAACGGGGGTAAAATTGGGGTCAAAAATATGATATTAAAAAATGATGTAAATTAATGACTGATGCGGCTCTATTGAATTAATTGTCTATCGGGACTCTATTGTTTTATCTCTACAGTAGGGAGAGTTTGAAATAGGAAAATACAGGTAAATGGACCACGGGTAGACAGAAACACATGCCCAGAATAGAGAGGAAAACCCACCCTGTGGGGCGGGGGGTGGGGGTAGAGAGAGAAAAGGCGCGTGCTCTTGCAGAGTCCGAAGAAATCGAAAAGCGGAGTGGGGGGGGGGGGGGGAGGCAGAGAAGAGACGCATGCTTCAAGGGTCCGAAAAAATCGAAAAGCGGGGGAGGGGGGGGGGGGCCTTTAGGGTCCGAAGATATCTAAAAGCGCGGTGGGGGGGGGGGGGTGTGTGTGTGCTGCAATACCATTAACCCCCCCCCCCCCATCTTCTCCGACCATGTTGTGGCCTGGCAGTAAATGATTTTTTTTTTTTTTAGCCGAGTAGTACCAAAGCACCCCACCCCCTGGATCCGGCCCTGGGTTCAGCTGGCTGGCTTGCTGGTTGGTTGGCTGGTCGGTTGGTTTGCTGGCTGGCTGGCTAGTGTGTTGGTTGGTTGGATGGTTGGTTCGCTGGCTGGCTGGCTAGTGTGTTGGTTGGGTGGATGGTTGGTTTGCTGGCTGGCTGGCTAGTGTGTTGGTTGGTTGGATGGTTGGTTTGCTGGCTGGCTAGCTAGTGTGTTGGTTGGGTGGATGGTTGGTTTGCTGGCTGGCTGGCTAGTGTGTTGGTTGGGTGGATGGTTGGTTTGCTGGCTGGCTGGCTAGTGTGTTGGTTGGTTGGATGGTTGGTTTGCTGGCTGGCTGGCTAGTGTGTTGGTTGGTTGGATGGTTGGTCCGACCGAAACTCGTTCAGTACCAGTTGAGTGTGACGCAGAGTGTGTTTCCGCAATCTTCAGTCGTTAACCTAACACACACAACACACACACACACACACACACACACACACACACACACACACACACACACACACACACACACACACACACACACACACACACACACACACACATACTAGCGCCGGTCCCGAGGACATGGATTTTAAATGGTGCCCGTCAGCAAGAGGCATAGATCCTCATGAGGCTTATGAGGATCTATACCTCTTGCACTTGGGTGGCGCTCAAAATTTTCTCAGCACTGAACGGGTTAAACGAACTGAAAGCGCACTGTAGGTTAACCCTTTTAGCTCCAAGGTCCCGTTTCTCTTTTTTGGAAGTGTGCCTAACAACTATGTACCAGTTGTAGAGATGGATTGATCGTGATCATTCAAGGATAGTGCCAGATGAGCTTGGCGCCTTCAGGCGCCAAGCTCATCTGGCGCTATCCTTGAATGATCATGATCAATCCATCTCAGTCCTGCTGCGGGGTCCCGGGGCTAAAAGGGTTACAGAGTGAACTTTCCTACGTCGCCACGTCCATCACCACGTATTGCAAAGACGTACTTGGCCATCAGTTGTTCAACCCGCAATAACAATAACACAACTCCGCCCACTGCACAGTTCTAATCAGAGTTGGCAGAGTTCACGAGTTCGAGAGAACAGTTTTACTCAGTTGTGGCCACAATCACGGAAGTGCATCAGTGGCCTCGCATGCCCCCCCCCCCCCCCCCCCCCCCCCCACGTGTTAATACCGTGATCTAAACGTTTTTTGGCCACACTGATTTGAAAAGTTCACGTCGGTTCGAGATAGCATCATCTATGCACTAGGGTAAGCCCATCAAACACAACCCCCACAGCCCCCCGGCCCCCCTCCCCCCCCCCCGCCGCCCCCACTTTGTTAACACATCCTCAACTGAGTCCACAGAGAGTAAGCAACGGATCATCAGGCCGAAGGTCGGCAGTCGTTGGCCCGCGCACGAGTCGTTGGCCCGCGGGCCAACCACTGCAGACCTTCGGCCGTAAGACCTTTTAATGGACTGATCATGATAATTCAAGGGTAGTGTCAGATGAGCTTGGCGACTTCGTAGCAACTGATTCGGCTACGATGTATCTTCAGTCATATCTGTCATTATAATCGAAATTGCGGGTTCAAAGACTGATTTCAAGATTTTTCATCCTACTCCCCGACCCGCCACCAGGCCACAGCCGGCTGCCTGTCCGCACTATCAGAGTCAGAGCGTGGTGACAAAGCCTTTCTATACAAACGTACAGTACCATTGCACCTAATGATATGGGAATAATTTCAGCACCATTTGTATTTTTAATTGTATGCCTTGCTGTCAAACGTAATGGAGTTGTGAGCAACGGTCTGGACTTAACCACGGCAAACGCACGCGCGTAATCACACTTGCTTACTCTGCGGGCGCAGCCCTTAGCGCATCAGATCTATGTTTAGCTGCTGTTTGTGCAGATAGCGTTGTATTCATAGAAAGGAGCGAAGTCATTATCACTGAAATTATTGGATATAAAGACGGCGTGTGTTAGACAAGATTCTGCCTGTGTCTAAATGAACCATAGCTAAAGCTATGCAGCGTTTCGTAAAGGCTGTCTGTGTCAGAGGTGCTCCTTTGAAAAGTTAACCCCTTCAGTTCCAATTGACGCAGGTTGTTTTTGCAATCTTCATTATTTAATTCAACGCACACAAAAAACAAACAACCAAGCTGTCCCATGAACGTAGATTCAAAGTGGTGTCAGCAAGAGGCATAGATCCTCATGAGCCCCCGCATCTGCGGGGGGGCTCATTCGAGGATCTATACCTCTTGCATGTGGGTGGTGTTCAAATTTTCTCGACACTGAACGGGTTAACTCATTGTACCCCAGACGAATAACAGCAAGATATGGATCGACCATGATAGTTCAAGGGTGATGCCAGAATAGGCGCCAAGCTATCACCCTTGAACTATCATGGTCGATCTGTGTCCTGCACTGCAATGCAGTCTTCAGTGGACAACGGCAAAATGTGGGGATTTCGGTCTTGGGGCACAATGAGTTAAGGCGGTATAGTGGGCTTTTAAAACAATAGTATACATATACCTAAGTTCTAACACACATCATTCACGCTCGCAAAATGTGCCCGAAACTTTGAATAGTAGTAATTGCAGCATGTGAAACAGAGCCCAAACTGAGCAAACACAAACTATTACGATGTTTTCAAAGGAAACGAGCTACGTGTACAACCTCCCAGCACATGCGAGTCTATACCGTGCGCAGATGGAATGGGCTTGATGGTGAACTGTATCAATTTCAGGGATCCTCCCCTAACAAACACACTTTCTATAGTGTTGCACGTAATGGTTCCAAAAGGTGGGAGGCACTGAACTCCGCCCTGTAATACAGGTCAGCCTCGATATTATTCGCTCCAGAATTAACGATTGGAATATTCATGAGGTGAAGGTCCCAAGGAGCCTTGCTTTCGATTTGTGAATTTCAGCCGTGCTGCGACGTAATTTTGAGTTTCACCACGTGACTGCAGGCCACGAATCTATGTATGTCTACGAATGTCGTATTTTGGAACAATAAAAAAAGAAAATTGCAAAGATAGGTCTCTGGCTCCAACGGCGGTGAGCAGAGGTCCTAGGGCCGATGTCAGCCTTAGCTTGCCCGCGCACGGCCGTGCGCGGGCAAGCTAAGGCTGACATCGGCCTTAGGACCTTTTAAATACCATTCAGTGCTTTTTTTCTTCACAACTCTATGTAAATTTAGCACTGAAATAACACGCTTGCGAATACGTATATATTTTAAACCATCATAAATGGTGATGCTTTACGAGCCGATACTTTTGACGCACACATTTCGGCTCCGGGGATCTGCCGAGTGCGTAGGATGCCATAGGCCATCGGCCCGGAACGTAGGGCATGGTTGCGGAACACCACAAAGAACTTTTGACATCTGACGCACGTCACAGGCGACTCAAATTGTACTCACGTTATGACCATGCAGAAAAGACATGTGTAAAGATCAAAGGAAACTTCGCCGACCGTGGGATGATGTTGTCAACTTCGCTTAAAACAATTTCGGATATAACAGAAGTCGGATAGAACATCTATTTTTTTTTACAGAGGTCCCGACAGAAGTCTTTCTATGTGAATTACTTCGCTAGTAACAAACTTCTGATATAACCCCCCCCCCCACACACACACACACACACACACCCATATATATATATATATATATATATATATATATATATATATATATATATATATATATATATATATATATATATATATATATATATATATATATATATATATATACACAAATAAATAAATAGCGCATAATAATAAATTTAAATAATAATAACAAAATATAAAAATACAAATAAATACATGAAGACATAATTTTTTGTAATGTAATCATAAACACGGTCTGAAGTTATATTGCTCCCGGGCACCTTAGTATTCTGAGAATGACCTGCACAGCCGTGCACTACTAATTAAAAGTTGTGTCCACTGTTTTAAGCGAAATTAAGGATTATCATTACTAAACACACACGTGTTTTACAAACACAGGTCCTTCCTTTTTCTTCCCGTTTCTTACGAGGTGTCCGCGAATAGGGCATGAGCCGGTTACTCCGAGACTGTACCATGCGGAGCGCCGGGCCTGACTAGAAAAAAAAAAATAATGTCTTAACCCCATCACTGACGAGAAAAAAAGTGAGCACAGAAACGAACCGCAAGAGGCATAGATCCTCATGAGCCCCCGCAGTTGGGGTTCTTTGGCGTCAGTTGTAAAAAATAAAATAAAAAAAAGAAGGTTTCAAGACCGCAGCCTTCCAGTGAAGGGGATAACCCCCTTGAACTATCATGGTTCGATCTATATCTCCAGGACTGTGACCTACACCTCAGAGAAAAACTCCAACATTTCATAATTTCTTTCTCAGGGCTTAAATGGTTAAACATTTTACATCAGCGTGCGCTTGAAGCGGGACGGTAAATCAGGGGAGGGCGTGGCGGTCGTCGCCGTGCTAAGGTACAAACAGCTCTCGCTGAAATGTCGCTCTCCCGGCCCTTTGATATTTGGCACACGAGACTGTCAATGACAAATTAAAATGCACTCCGGCGTACATAGCGGCCTTGTAGTCGCTTCCTCCCCGTCCGCGTGTATATTGCTGGTGCATAATAATACCTTCCACATTTCCCACCACTGACTCGGGCACGGTTTGTAGGGATATAGTCTATAGGGCCATGTAATAGTATAGTGTGTGTAGGGATATAGTCTATATGGCCATGTAATAGTATAGTGTGTGTAGGGATATAGTCTATAGAGCCATGTAATAGTCTAGTGTGTGTAGGGATATAGTCTATAGGGCCATGTAATAGTATAGTGTGTGTAGGGATATAGTCTATATGGCCATGTAATAGTATAGTGTGTGTAGGGATATAGTCTATAGGGCCATGTAATAGTATAGTGTGTGTAGGGATATAGTCTATAGGGCCATGTAATGGTATAGTGTGTGTAGGGATATAGTCTATAAGGCCATGTAATAGTATAGTGTGTGTAGGGATATAGTCTATAGGGCCATGTAATAGTATAGTGTGTGTAGGGATATAGTCTATAGGGCCATGTAATAGTATAGTGTGTAGGGATATAGTCTATAGGGCCATGTAATAGTATAGTGTGTGTAGGGATATAGTCTATATTATGGCCATGTAATAGTATAGTGTGTGTAGGGATATAGTCTATAGGGCCATGTAATAGTATAGTGTGTGTAGGGATATAGTCTATAGGGCCATGTAATAGTATAGTGTGTGTAGGGATATAGTCTATATGGCCATGTAATAGTATAGTGTGTGTAGGGATATAGTCTATAGGGCCATGTAATAGTATAGTGTGTGTAGGGATATAGTCTATAGGGCCATGTAATAGTATAGTGTGTGTAGGGATATAGTCTATAGGGCCATGTAATAGTATAGTGTGTGTAGGGATATAGTCTATAGGGCCATGTAATAGTATAGTGTGTGTAGGGATATAGTCTATAGGGCCATGTAATAGTATAGTGTGTGTAGGGATATAGTCTATAGGGCCATGTAATAGTATAGTGTGTGTAGGGATATAGTCTATAGGGCCATGTAATACTATAGTGTGTGTAGGGATATAGTCTATAGGGCCATGTAATAGTATAGTGTGTGCATTCGGCTGCATTACGTTTTAAAAGTCAGGGGCGAGGGGGTGGGGGGTGTTACAGGGGTTCCGGACCCCCTCCATCTCCCCCTCCCCCCCCCCCTCTCCCCGCGCCGACCCAAAATTCTTTAAGATGCTATAACAAAATCTCTTTTTGGCTTTTTGGGGTGTTTGGACCCCCCCCCCCCCTTCACTCCCCACTACCCTCCCCCCCCCCCCATCCCCCGTTGTTTGATAATTTGGCGAATGACGCACGCACCGCCTCTCTTTCCCCCCTTTTACCCCCCCCCCACCTCCCCCCCGCTTTTGGATTTTTCGGCACATGGAAGCAAGGTCGGTTTAGCGTCAGGGAGGCCGTTAGTATCAGGTTGAAGGTCCCAAACAAAAGGTTGGACCTCCCTCCCCCCCCCCTTTGAGGTAACTGATCCGCCCCTGAGACTGATTTGTTTTCAGGAGCCCAAATCACTGTTTTCTTGCTTATCGCTTTAGCTGTCGGTGGCGACTTTTGTCGCGATGATTCCTGGAGGAATCATCGCGACAAAAGTCGCTTCCGACACCCGATGTGTCACAACACAGTTTACAGAGTTTACCATAGAATCTCCACTTTGTTTGGGTACAAACAAATGAAAGCCCTAGGGCTAAACCGACTGTGAAATTTTGGGGTCAGTTGTCCTCTGAAGACAACATACCAGTTCAAGGGATAGATCAACCACGAGAGCTTAACTCATTCGCGGCAGCCGCATCCAGATGTGGCTGGCCGCGAATGAGTTAACTCATTGTACCCCAAGACCGAAATCCATAAATCTTGCCGTTGTCCTCTGAAGACTGCATTGCAGTGCAGGACACAGATCGACCATGCTAGTTCAAGGGTGATGCCAGAATAGCTTGGCGCCTATAGGCGCCAAGCTATTCTGGCATCACCCTTGAACTATCATGGTCGATCCGTATCTTGCTGTGGTGTGTCTGGGGTAGAATGAGTTAAAGGTGGTGCCAGAATAGCTTGACGCCTAAATTTGCAGGAAACGAGTTTATACCGAGGGAGTATACCCCCCCCCCCCCCCAACCCCATCATCGACCCCCACCTCGACATCCAAACCCCTCCCATGAATATTTTGGGGAGAAAATGATTTTTAAGTCCCTTCTATTTACACAAGGGACTTTTCAGGACGAGTCGCGGTGGGGCGAATTTAATAGCATATCCAGGATGTCAAAGGCGGGCAGGCCTAAATCTTTCACAATTGAATTAAGAAGATAAAAATTACGTCATGGATCCGCCTTTCAATTTCTTTAGTAAAAATTAATTCTTTTCAGAAAAGAATTAAAATAGTAAAAACAATATGGGATGAACCATAATCCACAAAGTCCCTTCTATATGAGAGCTGTCCTCGCTGTCAAGTGTCTCTACCTTTTGTCTTTGACCTCACGATTCTGATGTTGAATTATCTCCTATTGAAAAAGTCTCGCAGATCTGCCAATGCGTCAGTAAGTTCTATAAGGGGCGCAGGACATACGCGCCATTGATTTGTCAAACGTCATTTGTCATGACGTAAGTTTTAGTTTTTACGTAAGTTTATATTTTACATGATATGAGTTTCACTTTCGCTTCACAGGCTTGAGAAAATGGTGACAAAGCGCGTCATTGTGTGTGTGCGTGTTAGTGCGTGCGTGCGCGCGCGCTCCGAACATCTCCAAGAGGCATAGATCCTCATGAAACTTTATTTCTCAAGGATAAATGATTAGGTACATAGACCTGTTTTCAATCATGTCCTTGCGCACACACACACACACACACACACACACACACACACACACACACACACACACACACACACACACACACATGCACGCACGCACGCACATACGCACTACGAACGCACGCAAGCACTCACACAGACGACCCTTTTTTTCATGTAAATTTAGTTGTTCAGTATTTTTTTCTTAATTAATAATTACTATGTAGTAGTTTTGCATGTTGTATGTACATAAAGTTAGTTATTGATGTCTTGTTACAGTGATTATTTTACAATGTATTATAGTGAATGACAGTTTCGAAGAAAGGTATTTCAATGCCTAAAACTTTATCCTAATAAACGTTTCATCATCATCATCATCATCATCATCATCATCCATCTCTCTCTCTCTCTCTCTCTCTCTCTCTCTCTCTCTCTCTCTCTCTCTCTCTCTCTCTCTCTCTCTCTCTCTCTCTCTCTCTCTCACACACACACACATATGCGCGCATCTCCAAGAGGCAATGATCCTCGTGTGCGCGGAGGGCGCATGAACATCAATGCCTCTTGATGATGTTTGGAGCGCGCGCATGCACGCACGCACACGCATGCACACATATCGACGCATCTTCAGACGAGCATGCAGGTGTACTTAGTATAGCATGTAGCTAGGTAAAGTCATCCTGATTTCACACAAATTATAGTAAGACTGAAATTGTACCGTGAAATTCTAGTTTTGTCACCATTTTCCCAAGTCTTGGAACGAAAGCGAAACTCATATCACGTTAAAAATAAAATTAGTGTAAAAAAAAAAAAAAAAAAAAAAAAAAAAAGTCATGACTAATATATGACAAATGACGTTTGACAAACCAATGACGCGTATGTACTGCGCGCGCCCCTTATGGAGTTCACTATGACGCATTGGCGCATCTGCGAGGCTTTTTCAAAAGGAGATATTTCAACATCAAAATCAAGTCAAAGACAAAAGGTAGAGACTCTTGACAGCGAAGACAGCTCTCATATAGAAGGGACTTTGTGGGTTATGGTTCATCCCATCTTGTTATTTTCATGTGTGACTCTTCTTCAAGACTGGACGAATATCGGCCACTGCCCCCCCCCCCTCCCCCCTCCCCCCACCCCCCCCCCCCCTCGGACCCCCCCCCCTCCCCGCCTCACTCGACACTCTGCCTTCTCCGCCTTGCCTTCCTGACCCCCCCCCCCCTTTTCCGGCACTCCCCTCTCGTTCTTCCGCCCCGTCTCTCAGGATGAAGTCCTCAAGACCATAAAGTCCATGCCTTTCAAAACCTGCGAACTAGACCCCCTCCCAGCTTCTCTCTACCGGGACGGCCTCCCAAAACTTTTGCCCTTCATTACCGACATCATCAACACATCTCTAGAGAATGGCTCCGTCCCCGATATCTTCAAGTCCGCCATCATCCGTCCTCTCCTCAAAAAACACAACCTCGACCCAAACGAACTCAAGAACTAATAATAATAATAGTAATTACGGTATTTATAATGCGCTTATCTTATAATAATTATAACTCTAAGCGCGCACTCACAACTCGCACACGCATGCGCACGCTTTAGACAATGACTCACGTAACACAAATAGTGAAAATACATTACGACGGTCAGATAGGGGTGGGGAGTGTGGTGATATAGTGCTAGAGCTGTTGAAAGAGGTGAGTTCTGAGGGCGGACTGGAAGGAGGAAAGCGAGTGTTTCTGACGGAGAGAGAGTGGGAGAGTGTTCCAGGTGGATGGACCGTATACTGAGAAGGAGCGGGGGCCGAAAGTGCTGAGTTTGGTGCGGGGGATGAGGAGGCGGAGAGGGTCGGAGGCGGAGCGGAGGGAGCGGGGAGGAGTGTAGGGGTGAAGTAAGTTGGAGAGATAGGCAGGAGCGTAGTTGTTCAGGGATTTGTAGCAGAGAGACAGAATCTTGTATTGGATGCGTTGGGGGATAGGGGGCCAGTGAAGGAGCTTGAGCAGGAGAGTGATGTTGTCGGATTTTTTCTTTCTGAGGACGAGGCGGGCAGCATTGTTCTGGACTCGCTGGAGAGTGAGAGTGGTGGAGTGAGGAAGGCCGGAAAGGAGAGAGTTGCAGTAGTCGATGCGAGATAAGATGAGAGAGACAGCGAGTTTGGTGGCAGCTTCGGTAGTGAGGTATTTTCTGATCTGACTGATGCGGCGGAGGTGGAAATAACATACCGCCCAGTCTCCGATCTCTCTTTCCTGTTCAAGCTTCTTGAGAAGGTTGTCCTCAACCAAACTCAACCTCCACCTCGCCGACAACAACCTCCTCAGTTCCTTCCAGTCTGCCTATCGCAAACATCACAGCACTGAAACAGCCCTTCTACATATCCTAAACGACCTGCTTCTCTCCACTGACTCGGGCAACATCTCCCTTCTTACGCTACTCGATCTCTCTGCCGCCTTCGACACCATAGACCACTCTATCCTCCTCCACCGCCTTCACCACTCCTTTGGCATCACTGACTCTGCCCACTCCTGGTTTCTCTCCTACCTCTCTGACAGACAGCAGTCCGTCACCATCGACGGCGTCTCCTCCAACCCAGTCAGGCTCTCCTGCGGCGTTCCACAGGGGTCCGTCCTGGGCCCGGTCCTTTTCACACTCTACACCTCTCCCCTGTCCAACATCATCCAGTCTCATCACCTCCACCACCACCTCCACGCTGACGACTCACAACTACTAGATAAAGACAAACTCGACAACACTCAGACACTACTGACTCGCACGGCTGACTGCTATGAAGACGTGAAAAACTGGATGACAGCAAACAAGCTCAAACTGAACGACGACAAAACGGAAGCGATGCTGGTAGGCACTCGCCAGAAACTTTCCCAGCTCCCTCCCTCTCTCCACCTTCAACTCGACAGCACCCCCATCTCCCTCTCTGACTCGGTCAAGAACCTTGGCGTTATCCTCGATTTTTTCTCTTTCCATGACCAGCTTCGTCTCCGCCACGGCCCAGGCATGTTATTTCCACCTCCGCCGCATCAGTCAGATCAGAAAATACCTCACTACCGAAGCTGCCACCAAACTCGCTGTCTCTCTCATCTTATCTCGCATCGACTACTGCAACTATCTCCTTTCCGGCCTTCCTCACTCCACCACTCTCACTCTCCAGCGCGTCCAGAACAATGCTGCCCGCCTCGTCCTTCGAAAGAAAAAATCCGACAACATCACTCCCCTGCTCAAGCTCCTTCACTGGCTCCCCATCCCCCAACGCATCCAATACAAGATTCTGTCTCTCTGCTACAAATCCCTGAACAACTACGCTCCTACCTATCTCTCCAACTTACTTCACCCCTACACGCCTTCCCGCTCCCTCCGCTCCGCCTGCGACCCTCTCCGCCTCCTCATCCCCCGCACCAAACTCAGCACTTTCGGCCCCCGCTCCTTCTCAGTATACGGTCCATCCACCTGGAACACTCTCCCACTCTCTCTCCGTCAGAAACACTCTCTCTCCTCCTTCCAGTCCGCCCTAAAAAATCACCTCTTTCAACAGTTCTAGCACTACATCACCACACTCCCCACCCCAAGCTGATCGTCGTAATGTATTTTCACTATTTGTGGTACGTGAGTCATTGTCTAAAGCGTGCGCATGTGTGTGCGAGTTGTGAGTGCGCGCTTAGAGTTATAATTATTATAAGATAAGCGCATTATAAATACCGTAATTATTATTATTATTATTTTTCAGTCGCATGTTTGTCCGGGTTTTTAATCCGCTGTTTTTGTCGAAACGCGTGCAGTTTTGACCTACTTGTGATTTAAACATACAAAAAACAAAAAAAAAAAAAAAAAAGAAAACGTCCGCTCTTCTCGGCCCTGGCAAATGGCTTGCACTCCATCATTGCTTTTATTCCATCTGTGTCGATGACCAAAATCAAAATCAACTTTTTGACGGGGGAACCTGCTCAGTGTTACCATACTTACTTACTTACTTACGCCTGTCACCCCTCTCCGGGTATAGGCCGTCGACGAGAGACCTCCAGCGACTCCTGTCCTGTGCTTCTCCTTCGATTTTACTCCAGGTGGTTTCCAGTCTCTTGATGTCTGCTTGGAGGTCTCGACGCCAGGTGTTTCTCGGCCTGCCTCTTTTCCTCTTTCCCTGGGGGTTCCATGACAATGCCTCCCTAGTGATACTGGAAGCTGGCTTTCTCAGACTGTGACCAATCCATCCCCATCTTCTTCGCCCAATTTCATTCTCTGCTGTTATCTGCTCTGTTCTCTCTCAATGTCTGACGCTGCTGATCTTCTCTGGCCAGTGGATTTTCAAAATTCTTCTAAGGCAACTGTTTATGAAGATCTGTACTCTGTTGACTGTGGTTTTTATCAATCTTCAAGTCTCTGCTCCATATAGGAGAACTGCTTTTCAGTGTTACCATCGCAATGAATATATATAAGGAATCACAAAATGTGTGCTGGTCTGTGATTGTGAAACTTAACGGAGCACAGTTATAAGGTACAACATCACAGAACAGCACACAATTGCTAACCTTGCTGGTCAGACGACTTGAGTCGTTCATCTCAGCAGACAAGGACCGACGTTGCTCTTACAATGATTTATTTGGCACAATCCATTTCTGTACATCAATGAACATTTAACTTTTCTCAAAAATGTAAATATATATCTGTTTGTTTGTTTCTTTCTTTGTTTCTTTGGTTAGTTGCTTGTTTGTTTGGTTGGTTGGTGGTTGATTGCTTGTTTGTTTGTTTGTTTGTTTGGTTGCTTGCTTGCTTACTTGCGTGGTTGCTTGTTTGTTAATGTTTGTTTGATTGGTTGGTTGTTTGGTTGCTTGCTTGTTTGTTTGTTTGTTTGTTTGTTTGTTTGTTTGTTTGTTTATTTGTTTGGTTGTTTGCTTGGTTGCTTGGTTGGTTGGTTGCTTGCTTGCTTGGTTGGTTGGTTGGTGGGTTGATGGGTTGCTTGTTTGTTTGCTTGTTTGTTTGGTTGTTTGCTTTATTTATTTCATAACTTCAAGATTAAAGTAAAAGAGTTCACTTGGAGTAACTAAAATAACATGTTTAATCATCAAATGCCTGTTGTTTTACTGAAAGACTACACTCGGTCTGGTCCTTGCTTTTTTAAAAAAATTATTATTCAACAGGCCGTAAGTTGCTAAATCACAGACCAGGCCCTATATAAGCCATGGCGTGGGAACTGTACTCAGACACGGGGTCGCGAGACGTGCCACCACTACAGCTGAGCACGGCGCTATCGCAATGTACCGGGGTCGATCCAGTGAATGCACCCGAGGGTAATGGCACCTTGATAAACGACAATGTTAATCAATTTACCGCATATGTGCCGGGTCCCGTCTGGTACTAAGCGGTGCTCGTTTTGCTGCAAACCCCTTCAATGCCGAGAAAGCTAAATTGACTGACGAACCAATTGCAAGAGACATATATCCTCATGAGCCCCCGCAGTTGCGGGGGCGCATGAGGATCTATGTCTCTTGCGGACCCAACTTTTAGATCTATTTTCCTTGAATGTTCCGGGTCTCTTTAGCGTTGAATGAATAAAGAGTTTCACTAACACACACCGCCACAAAATTTGCCGAGTGGTGGGGAAGGGCAGTTCATCTCACCAGCGCTAAATGGTATGTTTTAGATTCCTACTGGCGTCTTCCCGGCACTAGAAACGGGCGTGCCAACCGAGTCATAGTCAGTCGTGTAAACCAGTTGCCGGATCGAGGCGACCGCACTGAAAATCAGAGACTGCGAACATAAGCATCGTGGGCTCCAAATTTAACAAGGGAGGGAATTTTAAAGGGCATGGCGCCTAATCTAACAAGGGAAGGAATTTCTATATCACGTCATGGCGCCAAAAAGCGAGGGAATTTCTGTCATGGCGCGGCCAAATCCAACAAGGGAGGGAATTTCTGTCATGGCGCCAAATCTAACAGGGGAGAGAATTTCAATGGCTTGGCACGAAATCTGACTGAACAATTTTTTTGGCGCCATGCTAATTAAGCGCTACCCTTTAGCTTTCCGTCGTCGACCCGCCGTCTCCCGCAGTTTGCGTACAGCAGGCCGGAGGACATCCAATGTTAGACCGATCCACTTTGTTTTTTGCTCCGCCCCTTTAGACGTGTCCGGCAAGCGTGCTACGCGTGCCGCTTCACGGAAAACAGCGCAAGTGTAGACTGTTAGTAAAGTAACGCGCGCTATTCAACGTTGATTTTTTAATCAATTTTTTTTTTTTTTAGGATGGCTTATCTTCTTAAGTATACCATTAATGGAGCTGTAAAATTATCAGTACAAACTATGTATTGGTTTTAATCAGTACAGCAAATGGGGATAATGTCAGTCAAGAGGTTTACTGATGTAGTTATGCGACCTTAAACTTCGAATTTCAAGTTATGAAATGCGCAAATCGTCTCCTTTTCGCCAAATTCAAGTTGTGATTTTTCACAACTGATCGAACTATAAAAGGTAGAGCTGTGAAATATTGCACGACCATACATTTGCCGGTATGCACTCAGTCATTCCGATGGTCAGATATCAGTTTTGTATGTCAGTATTGACGTTAGTCGGAGAATTTGACGGTCACTGAGGGGACATAACTGGCTTTCACATCCTGTGGTTTGCAGCCGCGAAAGCCCACGTACGCTGATCGTGAAATATGTAAAGGGTTAACTCATTCTACCCCAGACACACCAGAGGAAGATGAGGTTCGACCATGATAGTTCAAGGGTGATGCCAGAATAGCGTGGCGCCTATGGGCGCCAAGCTATTCTGGCATCACCCTTGAACTATCATGGTCGATCTGTGTCCTGCACTGCAATGCAGTCTTCAGAGGACAACGGCAAAATGTAAGGATTTCGGTGTTGGGGTAGAATGAGTTAAGCGCCGGTACGATTTTCCGGCAGTGATTTTCCGTCTGCAGATTCTGGTTGCCGCTGACCAGGAATGGAAACAGTATGGTGCGCTGCATGTGCCGGCAAACACGTATAGCAGCTGAGACCCAGAGGCCATCACGGGCCGACGTCGGCCGCTGTTGACCCGCGCACGTCCGTGCGCGGGCCAACAGCGGCCGACGTCTGCCCGATGGCTTTTTGTGCATTGTGGAATTCTGCCTTCTTTTGGTGACAAACCTGGTCAGTCCCAACAAATGATGGCAACTTCCTTGGCTCTGGTGTGGCCAGGATGCGCATTTCCGGCGCCGGGATTTCACTGGAACACATTTCAAATGCTTTACTGGCGTAAACAGGCACAGGGGTAAACGAACAAAGCTCTTGGTTATATCAGTGTCCATACTGGTTTGCAGTGAACCCCATTAGCTGTCAGCTCGCGGTTTTAGTCTCGATGATTCCTGCAGGAGTCATCCGGCGCCGCGACAAAGAACCGCTACCGATAGAAAACATGTTAAGTCATTCAAGACGTGCAAGCATTGGAACTTTATTGAAACTTTATTTCTGAACGGAAGAAGCAGTTAGCACATGTGCCATTTTTCACGCTTGCCGTTGCTAATCTACAAAGGTACAACTTGACTCTGCTAAAGGTACAAAGCTACTAACATACAAAGGTACAAAGCTACTAACATGCAAGTGCACATAATATGACAAGTCATTCAAAAAAGATGGGTAAGGCAAAATGGAGGGCACCAATTATGATTGCTAACAATGTCAGTGAACGGGGGAAAAAAAGATATTCTTTAGACTTCCTTCTTTCACTGAAATCAAACACGCGCGCACGCTCGCGCCGTACGCACACAGAAACACACACACACACACACACACACACACACACACACACACACACACACACACACACACACACACACACACACACACACAGCATACCGAAACGCGGCATAAAGCCAAGTTCCTATCGGAATGCAGCTCGTCTCGGATGTGTTTAACGTATCTTTTTTTTTTTTTTTTTTTTTTTTTTTTTTTTACAATGATTTACAAACAAATATAAAATAGATCCATTAGGAAGAAAGACATATTGTAGAATCAGATGCAGATTCTGTGAGGTATTTTAAGTTCTTCCCGAAATGTACCCAGTGGCTGAATCAGAAAAGATCTGGAAACAATTGCCATGCTTCTACAAATGGATCAGTATTGGACACACCATCATCTCAGAACTGAGAACTAGACCCGCCGGGGTAACATGCATTTGATGCCTGGTCTTTAGTGTCAAGTTACCGAGGCTGGAAAGTCTGCCCACCTGTCCCATCCCATTCGGCAATTCGGACCTCTCTAAGCCAATCCTAGCCGTTTGGGTTCAGTCTATTGATATAACACTAACTCCCTCACTGCTGAGTAAAAGGGATCGCGATCTAAGTGCAAGAGGCATAGATTCTCATGAGCCCCCGCGACTGCGGGGGCTCATGAGGATCTATACCTCTTGCTGAGACCACTTTGTATCCATGATCTTTGAACAGTTGTGGTTTTGGGTCGTTCAGTTATGACATGTTTCAGAAACAAAATGTACGTTGGTTGGCATGGAGGGGGTTAACCAGCAGACCGTTCTGTCCACACATAATTAACTCCTTCAGTGCCACGGTCTGAAAATGCGAACGGCATCTCACGGACTCTTTCTATCCCCTCCCCTTCCCTCCCCCCACCAACACCACTACTCACCACCACCACCACCACCACCACCCCACCCCCCTCTCCTTAGCTCAGTGCCAGAACAAAAGAATCTGGTGAGCCCTAACACGTGCCGGAGCTCATAATCGTCTTTGGCCTCTTGCTAGCCTAGTGTTTGCATATTCCTAAAGGTTGTTTGCTTTGACCGAACCTGTCATGATATTTTATATTAAAAAACAGCTGTGAAATAAAAATGCGTAGTTGGTGCCAGACTGGACCTCACTGTTAATACTGGATGAAACCGTTGAGTGTGTGTGTGTGTGTGTGTGTCTGTGTGTGCCGTGTGTGTGTGTGTGTGTGTGTGTGTGTGTGTGTGTGTGTGTGTGGTTACGTGTGTGTGTGTGTGTGTGTGTGGTGTGTGTGTGTGTGTGTGTGTGTGTGTGGTGTGTGTGTGTGTGTGTGTGTGTGTGTGTGTGTGTGTGTGTGTGTGTGTGTGTGTGTGCATGTACGTGTGCGGCAGCAGGCACGAGTGAATGCGAATGTATGCAGTGACGTGTATGTATGTAGACGTAAGTTTTGTGCTACGTGTTTTGTGCTGGTGTCTTTGCTTCATTCTTTTTTCTTTTTTTTTACGTCATTCTAAATTCTCTCTATACAGGATGACGTCTTTTCTTCTATCGTGTTCTTTTCTGTTCTACGTTTGTTTCCATGTCACCTGAAGAAGGATCTTTGGTCCGAAACGTCGTTCCTTGTTTCTATTTTAAAGGGTTTTCCACCACTATCTTCTGTTTTTCTTTCACATGAAAACCTAGCGGCAACAGTTTTACTACAGCTGTGAAATACATTAAAACAAATACAACGCAAGCTGCATATAACGCCACTTTTTCATATTGTCTACGTAAATTTCTTCTCTCAAAACAAATAAATATTTATGGTTCCGCAGGCGATTTGTCGTTTATATCATCGAAGTTGACTGCAATTTGTGTCCTCAGGCGGTCTGGGAGTAAAAATCTTTACCTCCTCATGGACAAAATTATATACTCTATTTTGAGACGTCCCCTTCCCCCCCCCCCCTTTTTTTGTTGTGTGTGTGTGTTGCCTCCCCCTCCCCCGCCACCATCAGCATCAATTTCCCTTGCAAACAGTGTGTGCTAAAGAGTCAGTCAGTCGTTTCAGGTGAGTTGCGTCGCTTGTTGGTCTAATTACCGCAATTGCCCCCACTGACGGGGCCGTCACGCGGCGCTGGCACCGTAAGTACGCAGTTTACGTCTCGACAGGCTCCATTTCCCACACCGGAAGTGAGGAAGAGTTGACTGGAGGATGGGAGCACGCACTTCAAGCAGGAGAGAGTCTCAAATGTAGCAAAATGTAGGTCAATACTCGTTTCATCCCTTCACGCCGAAAAGAGCAGAGATTCAGTCATAATAATATAATTCTAGACTAAATGAACGCCTGCACTCATGCTAACACCACCCAGCTGCAAGAGGCAAAGAACTTCTTTGCCCCTTGCTGACCCCATTAATATATGTGTTCCTTGGTTTAATGGAATCAAGTTATTCGATAGTGCTGGATTTGCCGCTCTGAAAGACATAATTTGGCGTCCACCGGCAGTCAGTGAAGGGGTTTAAGTCTTGTCTACCTAAACCACACAGATATAAACTGTATCTTGAACTGAAATTCCCAATAGAGAAAGAATCAGGCTCAGAAGGACAACAGTATAACACCATTTATAGACCGACATGCAAGCAGGAATGGACTATATAAAGTAGGAAGCAAGACTGAAGAAATTTATTGCCTCACTCAGGGCCGGATCAATCAGTTTTCAAGGGTGGGTGCTCAACTTTTATTTATATTTTATTGCCAGGGTCTAGTACATATCAAAACACCACAACCCAAACTGTTCTTGTGACGTTTTTGAAAGTTTCTAACTGGTGTTACGTACGGCACTGAAACACAAGCGTTACAACTCCATTTTAAACACACTTATTTATAGTTTGATGCCAGCCGAGGGGTGTGTGTGTGTGTGTGGGGGGGGGGGGGGTGCTGTAGTACCAAAGCACCCCCGCCCCGCCCCTCCCCTCTGGATTCGGCCCGGGCCGCACTGAAAAAGAATTGTAGGCAAACACGTGATCCATTTCTGTCTGTGTGCTTATTTTGAAAAGGGCAAGTTTAACAGAGACAGATTTTTCGGGTTAAAAATGCGGGGGGAAAAAATAATAAACCTAGATGTTATACTAGTCCTTTTTTAAGCGAGCTTCTTTTTTTGTTGGGAACTTTATGTCTTTGCATTAGTTAACTCATTCTAGCCCAGACGCACCACAGCAAAATATGGATCGACCATGATAGTTCAAGGGTGAGGCCAGAATAGCTTGGCGCGTATGGGCGCCAAGCTATTCTGGCATCACCCTTGAACTATCATGGTCGACCTGTGTCTTACACTGCAAAGCAGTCTTCAGAGGACAACGACAACATTTGGGGATTTCGGTGTTGGGGTACAATGAGTTAAACGTTTGTAATAGTTATCCGCTCTGCAGGGATTCGATCCTGAAATATGGTCGCTCCTGTCAAACTGTAACTGTTTGCATGTCGGTAGCGCATTTTGTCGCGATGATTCCTGCAGGAAAGTGATCACGGCGACACAAAAGGGTTAACTGAGCCAAAAGGTTAACTCACAGGCCTGAGTCGTTAGGTCGATCCGACTTTTTCACCGTCTTTTGAAATCACCTTTCGTGGGTGGACATAAGACGTTAAGCCCTAAACGTTCAACGTTCTCCCGACTTGTTCAGTTTGATACCACAGTGGCAATGATAGCAAATACGTAACCCAATATACGTCCTCTTTTTTTGTGTGTTGCTTGGCTCCAGGTGTTTCATTTCGAAATCTAATTTCGTTGCCAGTGTTGCAGCGTGGTTTGCGCGATTCGATTTCCGCGTACACAAGTTTGACAACATATTATAATACTAAACAAAAATGAAGACACATTCACTGATGACCTGGTGTTTCTATCCAGGGAACAAAGGACAGGCTTGTTCCATAGCGTGTCCGCTGAAAGGTCCTGGTAAATCAAAGTGCCACAGTTGCAGTGCGCCTGAATTGATCAGTGTTCAGGGCGTACTCCATAGGAAATAGATTTCTCTGTCCCCCATAAACCCGCCCGTCAGGGTCGTCTATGATCACTTCGGTGCCGTGGACGTTAAACCCCAAACTAACCGAACTAACCTGGTGTTTCTATGAGCAGGAACCCTTTTTAACACCTTAACTGTTGGGACAAGCGAACGCCACGCAGCTGCAAGAGACATAAACCCTCATGAGCCCCCGCAATGCGGGGGCTCATGAGGATTTATGTCTCTTGTTTGTCCTGTGTTCTTGATGCTTTTTTGGGGTCCCATTTATATATGTGTTCTTCGCGCGAATGTCCCGCAGTGGTTCTGACGCTAAATTCGTCAGTGTTTGCTGGCACCAAAGGGGTGAACTCTGATGTCCTTTTTTTAGACAATCTGTGCACCGCCGGAAAGGTCAGTATCTTTAAATGACAATCCGAACTTTTGTCGGACAGAATTTCCAATTAATTGACCCGATTTTTTTGGCGTGGTAGGCCTATACACAAGAAAGGGACTTTTTAAATCAGGTAAAAAAAAAAAAATAATGTTCATCGTTTTATATTTTATCTTGATAATACCTCATAGGTTTGTGACTGTGATTTTGGACTTTGCGTCTCTACACGGTAAGGTCCAAAATCACCGACATACACACGTTGAAAATACAACTTTACAAAAGTAGAGTCCATCCGCTGCCCCAGTCCGACTGCAAATGCTTAGAAAGTGAAAATGATGAGAAATATAATTATAGTTTACTGTACTATACACACACTTTTATTTTTGTGTTATTGTTACGTTTGTGGTTGTGTTATTCTTTGAGAGCATGTGTGTATTAATTATAGGAAAGATCCGATATTCATTTGAGTTATTTTGAATAGGAATTACGTACCTTTTTAGTAGGATCCATTTTCTTTTTGCACGGAGACTTGCGATCGAGTTTGTTGTGACGCGTATTTTCGCTACATTAGACTGGAAGGTTCGAGCATGGTCGCGATCTTTCTGGTGACCTCAGATATGCCGTCAAAGTGTCTGCTACATTTTGTATCAAAGACGCCTAATAGTAGTGGAATTTTATAGGTCATTCTAGTGTATTCTTTTTCATGAATATTAATGCGTTTTGGTTATGTTTTCTTTTCTGATTGGTTTTGTTGTGCGAATTTGCTGGATTGTTCTGGAAATCTGTAATAGTATAAAAGACCGTGTTAGGAAGTATGTGTGTACATTGTATGAGAGACGCAGTGTGTCAAAAGTGTTGATGCATTGTAGAAGTGTATCAGTGTTGGTGCAATTGTGAATTGCTTTGTGTGGAGATCGCATCGCTGCAATAAAATATTGTTGGAACTGTTACCCCTGAGACCTACAACTTTGTACGACGTGTGGCGAGTTGCAGCTGAGTGAAGTTTCTTTACAAGAACCCTACGTGCGTGCGTCTGGTGTGATATCATACTACGACTACGACTACCACGTAACAGTTACCAACAAGACCATCAATTCATAACCCAGAGATTTCTGTGTATTTCTGCAACAGTTTCGTCGTCGGAGACGGTCACATAGCTCGTTGTTTGGTGGGTAGGGGTGGGGAGAGAGAGAGAGAGAGAGAGAGAGAGAGAGAGAGAGAGAGAGAGAGAGAGAGAGAGAGAGAGAGAGAGAGAGAGAGACTGAGAGAGAGAGAGAGAGAGAGAGAGAGAGAGACTGGAGAGAGAGAGAGAGAGAGACTGGAGAGAGAGAGAGAGAGAGAGAGAGAGAGAGAGACTGAGAGAGAGAGAGAGAGAGAGAGAGAGACTGGAGAGAGAGAGAGAGAGAGAGAGAGAGAGAGAGAAGCGGAGGTGGGGGGGGGGGGGGTGTTGAAAAGCGCTTGTATTGAACACAATCCATCTGCAAGAGACATAAGACGTCACGACACCGAGCAGTCTGCGGGCGGGGTTCATGAAGATTTAAGCCTCTTGCGCACAGGTACGTAAACTGACGCGCAAAAGAAATGCAACATCATTCGCGTCTCCGGAAACACGCCAGTGTTTCCGATGACGCGAATGATGTCGCATTTCTTTTGCTCGCCAGTTTATCAATATCTCTTGTCAGTCCCGTTTTCATCTGTGTTACTCACGAGGTGGGTGGTGGGGGACCAGTACTAAGGTGTTTAATCTACGAGCGGGGGGAGGGGTTGGGAGTCATTTCACAGCCGACGAACGACAGTGAGATTATACAGAACACGGGCCCCTCAATAGCCAAGGCTAATTTAACCTGACTGCAGTGTAGAGCACGACAGCCTGCCTTTTCCAGGTGTTATTGCAACTCTCGCTTGATAAAACACGTGTATTTCCTCACTCCGACGCGAGATCCACATGAGGCCCTGCAGACGCAGGGCCTCATGAGAATCTATGTCTCTTGCAGGAAGGCTTCAAAAAGGCTTTCATCAAGTCAAATAAAATTTAGAAAGATACACTAGTTTTCAAGTCAAATATGTGTGTTAGTCTTCGCTGGCAATATAAATTTTGTCGATCTCAGAGGGTGGGTTTTGACGAGAGCGTCTGGGTGGCCCCAATTTACATCTTCGATGGTTCCTCAGGTGGAGGAAGCTTCGGCCGTTTAGTCGATTTTATCAAGTCAACATGAGCCCTACTGCTCTCAGCGACTGAGGTTTGGTCGAGTTTTTCTTGCCGACACCCCTCAAATTTAATTCCAACAGCCGTCGGGATGAAGTCACAACGGCTGCAGTCTACAGCTGAAATCCAGTTGTCTGCAAGAGGCATAGATTCTGAAGCGTCCCTGTAGCCGCAGGGACTCTCCAGAATCTTTGCCTCTTGCAGGCTGCGAATGGACTCATTTACCTCTTCAAATTCAGGGTAGCAATTGCAAGTCAAACCATTCGGGTTTAATTTCACGGGCGTCTATTGAAGCACATGAAAATGGGGGTGTGTTGGGATGTGGCCCCCATTGCTTTGAGTGTTGACCCACCCTATTTTTCCTTTTGAGTCGACGCTTTGAGCAGGGGAGGTCTCTCTGTGAGGTACGTAGCCTGGGCTCGCCTTGTAAACCTCCCTCATTTCCGAGCACGCCGCCCCTAAACTCATTCCGCCCCCGACACACCACAGCCAGACATGGGTCGAGCATGATAGTTCAAGGGTGGTGCCAGATTGAACTTTCATGCTCGATCTGTCGCTAGAATTGTCAGCCTGTAGAGGGCAACTTCAAAATTTGGGGACTTCGGTCCTGGCAGAATGTGATAAAGAGGCGTCCTAGGGAGGGAAGGAGAGGGGGGCGGAAGACGGTTGCCGGTGGTCGCACACCTCATAAAAGCTTTCCTGTCGCTCCCATCACAATGCGCGGTTTTCAATTTACTGTCGATTTCGTTAATAGCAACTTAAGGTCGCATAATTTGATAACTGGCAAAGGTCGACTAAAACAACGCTTTTCTGAGGCCTTCGGTTATAGCAACAAAACTTAAACTTAAAGTTTGCGTTCCCTGGCATTCGTTATAACCGAAGTCTACCGCAGTTTATTTCTTCAATTCCATTGTTTTCGTTTCAGGAACTTTCTCTTTAAACTGATTTGAAGGGAGGATGGGTGGGTGGGAAGGGGTCTGGGGGTGTGTATGTGGGGGTGGGGGGGGGGATGGTTGGGTGGAGTAGTGCATAGGGAGGTGGGGGCGTGATGGTTCAAAACCCCTGGAAACCTCCCCCCCCCCACCCCCCACCTCATCCCATTCGACTCTGGAAGAGTGCCCGGAATGAGGCTAATAGCCAACCTGGTTGTCTCCCTCGATTTTGCCATAGCTGCCCAGCGTTAGTGAATCGAAGAAGACAACCAATGTGGCTAATAGTGTCAGTCTTTCCGCCCCAGAAATTGCCGTCTGGTAGTATTGTCGCTTGCTCTTGTAACTGTCACATCCAGTACATGCGGACCACCACGAGCGCTGACTGCCAGCCCGCCTCCCGGCCCCCCCCCCCCCCCCCACCCCCCCTTCTATTGCCGTCCCCTACACGTGTCTCACTTTCAGTCGGCAAACATGCCATTGACTTCTTCATTGACGAGAACAAGTGAACGCAATTCAACTGCAAGAGACATAGATCTTCATGCGCCCCCGCGGACGCGGGGGCGCATGCAGATCCATGTCTCTTGCTGAAACCACTTTGTGTACATGTGCTTTGGACGGCTGAGTTAGTTTCGTTTTTTGTATTTTGTTTTTGGTTTTTGTTTGTTCTTTTGTTTGCCTGTTTGTTGGGTTTTGTTTTGTTTTGTTTTGTTTTGTTTGTTGTTTTTTTTGGGGGGGGTTGTGGGCTTTTTTTTTTTTTTTTTTGGGGGGGGGGGGGGGGGGGGGGGGGGAAGGGCGTGAAATTGACAAAGACTTCAGAAGCACAATCTGTGTCTACTAACAGCGAAGGGTTTGCCTCCAAAGCCAAATATCTAGCGTACCTTTTAGTGTCGTCTGCTAAACATAAATAGGAAAAAAAACTAACTAATACAGCTGAAGGGTAGTTCAGGCCAAGCTGATCAGGCGCTTTCATTCCCTTGAGCTACTCTGCCCGATGAAGGCAAAAGACAGTATGTCCATTTTTCTGAAAAGCGAGATACTCATTGAATTACACTTAAAATCTAGCTTTTTACAAAAATGGACTTGCTGACTTTTTGTCTTCAGAGGGTAGTACTACAAGAAGCAGTCTAAGACGAATAAGGGAGGACGTCTATTGAAACCCCCCTTCCCTTCCCCCCCCCTCCCCCTTTAAAAAAAAAAGTCGATTTTGATGGCACTGTTTTTTGGCCACATGCCTTGTCCGGGGTACGCACCCAGTAAATTGTTTTAAAATAAATCCTTGTATTGCCAGTTGACCGCGCGAAGATTGTGTGTGTGTTTTTTTCTTTTTTTTAAATATTTGTTCATTAACCCGGTCACTGCCGAGAAAATGTCAACACCACCCAACTGCAAGAGGTGTAGATTGCGGGGGCTCATGAGGATCTATGCCTCTTGCTGTAGCGACTTTGAATCTATGTTCCCTGGGAGAGCTAGGATTTTTTTGCAGTTGAAATAATGAAGATTGCAGGAACACGACTGGCACTCAACGGGTTTATTCAACGTAGAAAATTCCCATTGGTCAAAGAAACATGGACTGAGACAAAGTGGTTTCAGCAAGAGGCATAGATCATAGATCCTCATGAGCAGCTTCCGCCGGGGCCCACGAGGATCAATACCTCTTGCAGTTGGGCAGAGTTTTTTTTTTTTTTTTTTTCTCAGCCAGCGAAGAGCTGTTATGGTGCAACTGACATCTTCAGTCATCGTTTGGCGCTGAAAGTGAGAGGGTTCCCAGTATGCGAAGGTCCTCGGGCCCACGGGCGACGGCCGCAGTGGGCCCGAGGACGTTTTGCAGGTACTGGGGTCAGGGCTGGCTTTGGCAACGATGTCGGGGACTCAGTCTCTCGTCGAAAGGCTGCACGTGTTGTGGCCCAAGTAATGAACCGCGGAGTGAAATGGATTCGAACAGTCCTCAGTCACCACCACCATCACAACCACAAACCACCATTACCACCACTATTCCTACACCGTCACTATTCCACCCACAAGCACCCGGTACTAAAATAATAATAATAATAATAATAATAATAATAATAATATAACAATAAGTATAAGAATAAGAAGAATAAGAATAATGTAGAGCATTTATATCGCGCTAAATCTCCAGGGATCTGAGCTCTAATTGATGCTAGACAGTTCATTGTGGTGTATTAAAAAAGAATGATTCTGTTGTGCGGTGGCCGGTACGTGATTTTGGTGGCAGTCGGTAGCGGCTTTTTGTCGAGGTGATTCCTGCCGGACTCACCTCGACAAAAAGCTCTCCCGACATCCAAAGGGTTAAACCATAAAGCCCAAAATCACAGACCTGCACAACACACAGTCATACTGAAATACACTGATTTGATGACGGGAAGTCAACACATACTGTGCGGGGGGTGGGTGGGGGAGGGGGCGATGGTGGGGAGGGGGACAGCTCCACTTATGTAGTGATTATTCTTTCACTGGCATTTACCGTGTCTGCGTGCCTGACTTTTTCATTTCCAGCCTCGAAACAATCAACAAATGTTCTGCCAAACATTATTTTCTCCATACAATAACTACAAAATATAGCATTGTGATTCTTTCTCCTCGGACAATATTTTGCATCCCAATTGTTTCTTCAAACAATATTGTGTGTGTGTGTGTGTGTGTGTGTGAGTGTGTGTGTGAGTGTGTGTGTGTGTGTGTGTGTGTGTGTGTGTGTGTGTGTGTGTGTGTGTGTGTGTGTGTGTGAAGGGGGAGGGCTAGGCCCAGTAAGCAAAGGTCCTCGGGCCCCCAACGGCCGCATATTCTTTGACCGCCCCCCCCCCCCCTCCCAGGTCCTACGCCACTGAATATATACGTTTATTGCGGTATGACGATGTATTTCAGAGCAAAACAGCGGTTCATTAGGAAAAATAATCTCATTAGTAGTGTGCTGATTTGCGATTTTCCACCTCGTGCTTCTGTGGTGTACCACTCTGTGAGACGGTTTGAGCCTTACGTCGTACAGTCACAAGGTGGAAAGTCACATACGAACACATATTTATTGATGAATCGCTGCGGTAATCAGAAAATGTTTATTTGACAAACTCCGCCTCCCTGGGGGCGGTTCCGTGCGGGGCAGGGCAAATGAATGTGATCAGGCTAATAAATCAGGACAATGTTGTTAGCCCGGCGGGTAGTCCCCGATCACCTTGTGCCAGTGGGACACTAAACTGAATATAACGTAGACGTATCCCGGCGGGCGGTAGCCCACTGCCGGTTCCGGGGCGTCAGCGGGTCTGGGAAATTCTGAAATAAATACTGAAAGTAGTTTGCGGATGTACCAGTTACTCGTTATTGAGGTCAATGCGATTAAGGTTGTCCATAGAGGCTGTCGGAGTATTTTATGTTACCGTAATACCTGCAGTCCATTTAACGCTTTTAGCCATAACGACAAACGACAAGATATGGATTGGCACCCTCTTTGAACTATCATGTTCTTTCATGATAACACAGTGGACAACTTTTAACTCACATTGTTGTGTGCAATCAAGGGGGACAACTCCTGCGTGCTTCGACCTGTGTGAGTTTCATCTTTTTAACCGGATGTGTTAAACAAGGGAGAGAGAATCAGTTTGACCGATTCTTGCCTTCCTATCAGCTTCGTCAAGTGTGTTTTTTTTTTTTTTTTTTTTTTTCTCGACAACAAGACGCCAATAGGCCTAAACGGTGACAAGGCAGTCTAAGATCATACAACGCTGACTATGATTTTCATCACCATCGCCCTAAACAAACCGCCACTCCAATCCCCACCCCCACCTCCACCTCCACCCTCCATCCACCACCTACCCCCGCACACACAACCCATCCACCCACCCATCCCCCCACACAGAGAAAATCTATAGCGGGGAGAGTTATTAGTTATAATCATCTGCCCCTGGGGTCCCTGATAACACTGACCAAACATCCCTGTTTGTGGTCCGGGGAATGGGGGTGATGGCGGGGCGGGGGGTGGGGGGGGGCGGGAGGGGGAGGGGCAATAGACCACCACGGATTTGTAATAACACAGTGCGCGACGCTGACTAAAGACGGGAAGAACAAGCTACAACTACTTATTATATTTAGGGTCGTCTGGAAAGCATTCGCGGAAGGGGATAGGAAGAGAGATGGAAGGAAAAAGCCGCCCAAGATATTAGTTATAGCCAGTGAGCAAAAGATTCTTGGGTCGATGTCGGCCGCAGTGGGCCCGCGCACGAATGTGCGCGGGCCCTACCCTTGGGACACCGATAACACACAGTGACCACTCATCCCTGGCTATGCTGGATACAAATTGGAGGGGGGGGGGGTGTTAGATAAGGGAGGAGGGTTAGATAAGCAGGGTCGAGGGGGAGGGGGGGCGGGGCGGCGTTTTTCAGTGTTGACCGTAGAAGAAAAAAGCTAGAGTTATTAGTTATAGCCATCTGTCCCCCTGGGGCCCATGATAACACTGGCCCCGGCAAACATTCTGGCCGCGCTGGACAAATGTTGGAGGTCGGACCAATCGGTGTGTCGTTGGGAACGGTTGGTGCACGACTGAACACTCACAGAGCGGACCCCATTCATCTGCCAGAGCGGGAAAGAGATTTTCATGGGGTGGGAAACACTGGGTAAACGCGTCTGGCTGTGTGCACTAAACACCCATAGGGTGAACAGCCGCACTTCTGCAAAGGGCACTCAGGAGATGTTCATGACATGCAAGGAAAAATCCCAAAGAAGGAAAAAAAAAAAACATGCGTAGAAAGGACAGTTACTCCACAATGTATTTGTGGTGCAATTGTCTTTTCCAAGTGTGTTTCTTTCGTCGTTGGGATGCTCTCTTCCTGGGATGATGGGAGCACTTGGTGCGCGAGTCTGACAATTTGGACTGAACATCCATTAACGATCACTATTCATTAGCAAGAGAGACCGTAAGATCTTGACGTGTAGACAACTCACTCACAGAAGGAAGTCGACGATCTGCAAGAGGGATAGAGCTTCATGAGCCCCCGCGTTTCGCTGGTCACGCGGGGGCTCGTGCAGTTCTCGCAAGATGGATGATGATATATCAACCCCTTCACTGCCGATGATCACAGATTGTGTTTTTAAAAGTATGTGTTAATTCAACGCAAAAAAAGAGAGTTCATGACGTGGGCGCCTTGAACATCTTTAATTAGATGGATATGTGTGCCGCGGAGACACCATACCATACCATACCATGCCATACCATACCATACCATACCATACCATGCCATACCATACCATACCATGCCACACCATACCATACCATGCCATACCATACCATACCATACCATGCCATACCATGCCATACCACGCCGTCTAAAGAACATGAATACTGAACCTATATGAGCAGGAGGTATAGATCCTCATGAGCTCCCGCAGATGCGGGAGCTCATGAGGATCTATGCCTCTTGCAGCTGGATATCGATCCTGTTCAGTTTTTCTCGCCACTGAGAGGATTAATCAGCCTCCCCTTGATGCGAGGGTGCGTGAAGGTCTGCGTCACTCTGATCGGTGTCTCTCATTCCAGTCCAGTCCCTGCCTCTCGAGTGGATCTCTGCATGAAGGTCTGCGTCACTCTGATCGGTGTCTCTCATTCCAGTCCAGTCCCTGCCTCTCGAGTGGATCTCTGCGTGAAGGTCTGCGTCACTCTGATCGGTGTCTCTCATTCCAGCCCAGTCCCTGCCTCTCGAGTGGATCTCTGCATGAAGGTCTGCGTCACTCTGATCGGTGTCTCTCATTCCAGCCCAGTCCCTGCCTCTCGAGTGGATCTCTGTATGAAGGTCTGCGTCACTCTGATCGGTGTCTCTCATTCCAGTCCAGTCCCTGCCTCTCGAGTGGATCTCTGCGTGAAGGTCTGCGTCACTCTGATCGGCGTCTCTCATTCCCAGTCCAGTCCCTGCCTCTCGAGTGGATCTCTGCTTCTATGCCAGTTAACCCATTTAGCCCCGACGCCCTACAACAGGATATGAATCGACCGTGATAATTCAAGGGTGGTGCCAGATTAGTTTGGCGCCTTCAGGCGCCAAGCTAATCTGGCACCACCCTTGAATTATCACGATCGATCCACCTCCTGCTACTGGTAGATAGTGGTTGTGTGACACTTCCAAACTTTGGGAAAGGCAGCCGTGGGGTTAAATGGGTTAATCATTGGCCATGGGAATCTGTCGCGTGTAGTGCCATGTAGATCTGCACTCCTCAAGAAGACGAGGTGTGGGGCGTGCACTGGGCTTACCGGCGAAGTAAATGAAAAATGATGTGAGCGGAAAACAAGGATGCTGTTTAAATCATGTCGGGCAAAGTGAACGAGTACTCGAGACCCTTGTATTTGGAACGGTGCTTGTCGGTCTGGGCAGTTAAGCGAAAAGTTCTCGTGCCTATATCATAGTTTTGTTGGCCCCCGCACGGCTGACATAGGACCTAGGACTTGTTGTTTACTAGGATCGGTGCTTGTCCATTTTCTAAAAGTAGCGTGTTGGTACAAACCTGATTAGAGTGCGCTTAAGGTCTTGTGGGACAAACCCGGAAGACCTATCCAGCGAGACAAAAGGCACCACGTGCAAGCAGATAAAGGACAACGCAACACCGTGTAGGCAAATTTACTGATCTCTTCACCACTATGTGCATAGGGTCTCACACTGGTTGTCTCCTTCGATTTGTTGTCCTTGAAACACTGGTTGTGTTTTAACCCGTTCAGTGTCAGCTGACGCATGCTGTGTTTCCGAAATCTTCGTCAGCTCAACACCAAAGTGCCCTAGCTGTCCCAGGACCATGGACTCCAAGCGGTCACAGCGAGAGGCATAGATCCTCATGAGCCCCCGCAACTGCGGGGGGCCTCATGATGATCTATACCACTCGCAGTCGGGTGGCGTTCAAATTGTCTCGGCACTGAAAACGGGTTCAGTGCGAATATTCGCCAATAAAACGAGTTCTCAATGTTGTCTTACCTTAACAAAGACATTCCTGCACGTCTTTTCACAAAGTATTTGATATATACACGTGACACAGGTGTTGTTACTACACTTTCGCCCACCCAGGAAATCTCCTACTCAAGTTGTCAAAGGAGAAGAGCAGAAAGGTCTTTCGTTTTACGATCGATATTCAGACGTCATAAGTTAACCCTGTGCGTGTCGCTAGCGGTTTTTGTCGCGATGATTCCTACAGAAATCATCGCGACAAAAGCTGCTACCGACACACAAAAGGTTAAGCTTCATAACTAGTGTGCTCCAGACCCAAAATAAAATCTTAAAAGTTTGTAATATCTTCGTAATAATTGGTCTTAGTGTGTCTTTCAATAATACTGGACTTAAGATCAAACTTCATTTTTTCGACGTATAATCTGCTCCACTCTTTGCTCTCGCTGCTACGTCCGCTGGTACTGTGAGAAAAGGAAAGTCCCTTCTATCTATCTATCTATCTATCTATCTATCTATCTATCTATCTATCTATCTATCTATCTATCTATCTATCTATCTATCTATCTATCTATCTATCTATCTATCTATCTATCTATCTATCTATCTACCTATCTACCTACCTACCTACCTACCTACCTACCTACCTACCTACCTATCTATCTATCTATCTATCTATCTATCTATCTATCTATCTATCTATCTATCTATCTATCTATCTATCTATCTATCTATTTATCTATCTATCTATCTATATCCCGTAGTCTTGCCGACCGTTGGGGCACCACTGATGACTTGGCAACCAGCTCCCTCCATTCCTCTCTGTTATCTACCATTCTTAGCATATCGCCCAGCCTCAGTCCTGTCCACTCTGAGATATTGTCCTCCCATCTTTTCCTCTGTCTTCCTCTCCTTCGTCCTCCTTGCACAGTGCCTTGCAGGATTGTTTTGGCAAGCCCTGCTGAACGCTTGACATGCCCATACCACTTCAGTTTGCGTTTTTTCACAATGGCTAATAGGTCTTCATAGGGCCCGATGGCTTGCCTGATTCTTCTTCCCACTTCGTCGTTCGTGGTGTGATCTTTGTATGAAATGCCAAGCAGCCTTCGAAAACATCTCATTTCAGTGGCTTGTATGCTCCTTTCAAGGTCTGCTGTGAGGGTCCATGACTCGCAGGCATACAAGAACACTGAGATGACTAAGGAGTGCATCAGTCTGATCTTGGAGCAGAGCGTGATGTTTCTGTCCTTCCATATGGTCTTCAATCATGTCAGTGCTGTTGTCTGCGCAATCCTGGACAGTATTTCTGGTTTTGATCCCTCATCTGTCACAATGGCTCCTAAGTATTTGAATTTATTAACTGTTTCTAGTTTTCGGCTTCCAATCATGACGTCAGTGCCAATGCCACTGGTGTTATTTGTCATCAGTTTGGTCTTCTCTGCACTGATTTCCATCCCATACGAAATGGCTGTACTGTCCAGCTTTTCCACCAGCTCAACATTTCCGAAATCCCTTCGGAAGTCCCTTACGCTGGCCAAAGAACACAGTGCCGTTTCCGTACTGTCCAATCTCTTAGCCATAGTCAGTCCCAGTCATCCCATAATTTTTCAATCCCCTATAAAACACTACCACCCACCAGCTGCAAATTTGCCATGCACAAAACACAAAAAAACCAGCACATAGACGGTCGCATTTCTTGGCTATGAACCTGATTCCTTACCAACCCCACACCCAAGCACAGCTGAAATCAGCGTGCCCCTCAAATCACTACGTCAACAGCAACTCAACATAGGCCCACAATTGTCCACTGGATAAGCTCAGGATGGTATGAATCAAAGCACCCAACATCTCTCCTCTCATCTAACCAGAAATTTCCAGAAAATTCCAACATTCAGCCCTACTACAAATTATGTTCAAATAAGGCAAAAAAAAAATATTAATAAAAACACCGGTCCTTGCACTGCCTCAACTGCCCAATTTGAATATGTAACATGACCTGTAGCGCCACCAAACGAGCGCCAGGGGAGGCAACGCGAGACAATGCGCCAAAAGTCGCTCATTACACAGCGTGAATGTCGTGAAATAAAAGATTTGTTTGTCTTCTTCTCCTTTGTAGGTAGAGGAAGTTATTACGTTGCACACAACCGGCAGTAGAAAACTTCTTATACGTGTGCCTACTCACGTGGGTTGTGAGAAGCGGGGAAGAAAAGTCTTAGTTCAGGCAAGACAACATTGAGTTCAACCGGCTGTATCAGCTACTAACCATAGTCTTCCAATAACCAGATCTGGCTTTCAGTTGAGTTTGTCCTTTCAAGTTGCGCAAGAACAGTTATCATGGAGATATTGTGAACTGTTAACCCCTATTGCTTTAACTCATTCTACCCCAACACCCAAATCCCCTAAATGTTGCCGTTGTTCTCTGAAGACTGCATTGCAGTGCAGGACACAGATCGACCATGATAGTTCCAAGGGTGATGCCAGAATAGCTTGGCGCCCACAGGCGCCAAGCTATTCTGGCATCACCCTTGGAACTATCATGGTCGATCCCTATCTTGCTGTGGTGTGTCTGGGGTACAATGAGTTACGAAAATCGCTTAAACTTTTTGGGTGTAGGTAGCGTTTTTAGTCGCGATGATCCCGACAGCCGCGGGGATAGCGTTTTCATGGGACTGGAAGATGCATGCCTTTCTTCCTGATACCGTTCACATCTGTTGCAAAAACGTTTGTTAGAACTATACCTAATAAGCAAAGGACCCTCGGGCCGCGCCGTCCCGGCAGTGGGCCCGCGCACGGACATCGGCCACAAGACCAGTGCTCACTGGGCATTATAAAGTCGTGATGAATACAACATCAGAGGGCCATGCTCGGCGCACCTAAACAGCTTCATATCCGATCAGCCCACAAGTGAGACAATCACGCGGCAACAATGTACTGTTTGCCACACCGGCCTCGGGCGCTGTCAGTACCCATAGGGATGAAGACGGGCTGTCGAGAGACTTAAGGTCCAGAATCACAGACCAGCGCGCATGTGATCGCTGGATCAATAACTATTATTGATTCGCATCATAGTAGTGCCGTGCCATTATATACGACGTAAAACGTAGATTAGCTGGAACTGATATCTCACATCGGCGTTGTGAGTCATTTTGTAGTGGCGTGTGTGCTAGTCTATGATTTTGAACCTTACGGCGAGCTGGAACTGTCGTTGATCTTTTAACCCATTTAACCCATTGGCCGCACTTTCAAAATTTGGGATGTGCCACCTATGTACCAGTTGCAGGAGATGGATCGACCATGATAATTCAAGGGTAGTGCCATATTAGCTTGGCGCCTGAAGGCGCCAAGCTGATGTGGCACTACCCTTGAATTATCATGGTCGAAAGGCGCCAAGCTAATCTGGCACTACCCTTGAATTATCATGGTCGATCCATCTCCTGCTGTAGTGTGTCGGGGCTAAAAGGGTTAATCAATCGATTCTCTGCATAGTTCGCTCCCATCATAGCGAAATTAGCAGGAACTGATATTGCATCTGCACTAATTTCTTTATAAATTCTCTGATTCTATATTTTCTCTTAGCGGTCTCCAATATCACATTTTAGTAATTTCTTAAGGATGCACATTCCGTATCTCTTCAGTTAGCTGCTCCTGTATCACAGCTTTCTTAATTCATTCTACCCCAAGACCGAAATCCTTAAATGTTGCCGTTGTCCTCTGAAGACTGCATTGCAGTGCAGGACACGGATCGACCATGATAGTTCAAGGGTGATGCCAGAATAGCTTGGCGCCCATAGGCGCCAAGCTATTCTGGCATCACCCTTGAACTATCATGTCGATCCTTATCTTCCTGTGGTGTGTCTGGGGTAGAAAGAGTTAAAGATGCTCATTTCCCATTTTCACGACACAGCGAGCCGTGATTTGGCATCTGCATGATGTCCTAAAAGATACACATTTTATCCTTTATAAGGTCAGCAGGTTTGTGGAACCAGATGAACGAAGATTTAGAACTATGAAAACAGCGTCCATTCTTCCACCCACTCCGTTCATGTAGCCTGCTTTGTTCATGTAACAACGGCAACATTGTGTGAAACGCTGAACGGAACAAGAGGATGTTTTCAAAAGTAATTGCTTATGACCTCCCCCCCCCCCCACCCCCCACCCCCCCACCCCCGACCTCCCTCCTTCTCCGCAAAAATCGCGGGGTTTGCGTGGGTCATAATCTAGGCACGAGCGAGGGTGTAAACGTCAAACTCTCGTCTCCCTGTATGTCCTGGATTGGCGCGATATGTCTCCGTCCAAACTGGACGATGTAAATGGAATCAAACCTTGAAAACAAGAGACATAGATTCTCATGAGCCCTTGCGACTGCAGGGGCTCATGAGAATCTATGTCTCTTGCAAATGACGTGGGTACAACTTTAGTCTACCCCCCTCCCCTCCCCCCCGAGGCGTGCGTTTGTGTTTGCCAGAGTGTGTGTCGGGTAGTCGCAGTGTTTTGTGGGGGGTCTAGAACAAAGCCTGAGTACGTCAACGTACGTAATGATGGGCCATAAATCCCATCCCGCACGTATGTTGTGTCGAGCTGAGTGACGCTGTCACAAATGTTACAAAAACTCAACCAAAAAAATGAACGAAAACCTCCTTAGGGTTGGTAGGTTAGTTCGGGGTTTAACGTCCACGGCGCCGAAGTGATAATGGACGGCCCTGACAGGCGGGTTTATGGGGGACACGGAAATCTATTTCCTATGGAGTACGACCTGAACACTGATCAATTCAGACGCACTACAACTGTGGCACTTTGATTTACCAGGACCTTTTAACGGACATGCTATGGAACAAGACCTCCTTAAGGTTGAACGTCCGCACTTTTTATCCGCAACTGACGTGTTGTCACACAGCCTCGTAACCTTTGTGACATGTTGTCACAAAGGTCGTGGAGTCTCCACAAGCTTCGTAGTAATTGTGACAATTAATTTGTAGTAAAACGATTACATAACTTGATTTGACGCCAGTCAGGCCGGCTACAGAGAGCGTAAGAGCAGCCACACAGATGTCTGTGGGGAGCGACCACCTCAACACGCGCGCGCGTCACGCGCTTGTTGATTTACTGTCCAAGCCAAAAGACGGGCTCTAAAGGCCATCGGTGCGCAAAAGGCCATCGGGCACAAAAGGCCATCGGGCCGACGTCGGCCGACGTCGGCCCGATGGCCTTTTGCGCATTGGCTCTGTAGCGTGTCTGTTGAGAGGTTTTGGTGGATCACAGTGGCACAGCTGCAGTGCGTTTAAATCGATCAGTGTTAAGAGTCGTAATCCACAGGCACTAGCAGCGCTGTCCCTAAACCCAGTGATCCGCCCGTCCATCATCACTCCGGTGCTATCTATCTATCTATCTACCTGTCTGTCTGCCTGTCTGTCTGTCTATTTATCTATCTATATCCCGTAGTCTTGCCGACCGTTGGGGCACCACTGATGACTTGGCAACCAGCTCCCTCCATTCCTCTCTGTTCTCTGCCATTCTTAGCGTATCGCCCAGCCTCATTCCTGTCCACTCTGAGATATTGTCCTCCCATCTTTTTCTCTGTCTTCCTCTCCTTCGCCCTCCTTGCACAGTGCCTTGCGGGATTGTTTTGGCAAGCCCTGCTGAATACGTGACATGCCCATACCACTTCAGTTTGCGTCAGTTTTTTCATAATGGTCCCGTGGACGTTAAATCCCCAAATAACCAACCAACCAATCATTGCTGATTGACCACATTACGTGACGTAGCAGTCCGATCAGTTCTGTTCAGATAAACCGCAAGTCTGTTAACTATAAAGAGGTCTACAGGCAACATTAAAGTACCATCACACGTCAAGACGAAGACAATTTTCAGCACCATTTGCGTGTTTGCCTTGTCGACAGATCTGATGTAGGCAGCAAACGCACAGGCGTAATCGCACTTGTTTATTCTGCGCAGCCGTTAGCATGTCGATCTATTTTTAGTTGTTGCTCGTAAAAACAGGGTTGTATTAATTATAGAACTGAGTGGAGTCATTGTCAAATTACTGGATATAAAGATGAAGTGTGTCTAAATGGACCATAACTAGACCTGTGTGTAGAGTTTCGCAACCATCTGTTACAAAGGTGTATATTTAAACAGTTACGCCTGTATTGGACTTTGCATGTCTACTACAAGTAATTCCGAATATCTACAGTCGAAACAGAGCACTGCTACCCGGCTAGAAGGGGGACCGTGTTTGTGCGGCGCACGTTCCAGGTCATGGACCTCACTGATCAAAGCGCATGGCCCAATGTCACAGAGCAGTATGCATCTGAGTAATTTGTAACAGGATATTGAAAGAAATTCCTAGAGCTTACTCAGGTATGAATGACTTCTCGAACATAAATTTCCTGAAGCGTGCCACGTAAGCTTGTCCTTCATCTGCCCGTCGTAACCACTTAGCTGCAGAAAGAAAGAGCAAAATTAATGCTAGACAAACAAGTGCAAGAGACATATATCTTCATGAGCCCCCGCATTGCGGGGGCTCATGAAGATCTATGCCTCTTATGTGCATTAGGCAGACGAAGTTTATCCAGGGTGGAAGTGACTCCAGTAGTTTCGGAGACATATCTGGGATCTGGGCACTGGCGCTGAAGTCGTCAAAGCGATCTGCTCCACGGCAGGCTCTGGTTCCTAAAAGTTATCAATGCTGTCTTGCCTCAGCTAAGACTGTTCTATCCTTCTTTTCACAACCCATGCGAGTAGGCTTAGGTTTTCCACTGCCTTTTGAGCGCAACGAAAGAAACTTGAACTCTCCTGCGTACAAAGGTGAAGAAGAGGGAAAAAAAAGTCTTTCATTTTACGTCACCTCCTTCAGTTGCCACATTCCTTCTGCCAATGAAGATAAGTAGCGGCTAATCTCTCTGTTTGTTTGTTTGTCTATTTTGACAAAGGGTATTTACCCGAAATATTAATAAATTGTGTTGTACCCGTCTTTTCTAAGCGTGTTTCTTTCTCCGTTGGGTACTTCTTTGCATATTACACGCTTGGCAGTCACCTTTTTGGTCTGGATTGCTTTTTTCAGTGTTACTATAAGACATTCAAACGTCATAATTCAAGTTGGCTTTTTCGTCACGTCCAGTGTTACTATAAGACATTCAAACGTCATAATTCAAGTTGGCTTTTTCGTCACGTCCAGTGTTACTATAAGACATCCAAACGTCATAATTCAAGTTGGTTTTTTTCGTCACGTCCAGTGTTACTATAAGACATTCAAACGACATAATTCAAGTTGGCTTTTTCGTCACGTCCAGTGTTACTATAAGACATACTAAGTTATAAAGGAGATATTGCGGTCTATTATTGTATTAATAATTTACTGCATGATACAAATCACTTTAAGAAATATCATTTCGCTGTCTGGGCGCTGGCATTGATGGGGTTAAAGAGGCAAGATTTCTGGACTGCCGGCAGCGAAGGGGTTAAAGCTCAGCAAGTCGGACTTCCGGTATGTCTCACATCGGACGTCATTTAAATTTTCGGATTAGCAGAATGGCGACGCCACATCTCTCAGGAGGCGTCAGGAGCTGTCACCAGGCGAGCATTCACGACTTGACGGTGTCAGAACCGTATAGACGTGTGGACAGGCATCCCCAATGTGCAAAAGGCCATCGGGCCGACGTCGGCCGCCTTTTGGCCCGTGCACGGCCGTGCGCGGGCCAAACGGCGGCAGAAGTAGGCCCGATGGCCTTCTGCGCACAGCGTCAGTTAGAAGAGTTAGCACTTGCCGCACAGACACCGCTTTGTCTACAGGCGGTCAGGACGTAGATTATTCACTCATTCAAGGAATCCCCGCATCAGTAGCTGCGAAAGTGACTCAACGCTATGCACTTCCGCAGCTATTGATGTGGGCACCTTGAATGAGTTAACCCGTTTAGCCCCGACTCCCCACAGCAGGAGATGGATCGACCATGATAATTGCAGGGTAGTGGCAGATTAGTTTGGCGCCATCAGGCGCCAAGCTAATCTGCCACCACCCTTCAATTATCATGGTCGATCTATCTCCCGCAACCGGTACATTGGGATTAGCGGCCTTGGGGGTTACACGAGTTAACCCCTTCGTGCAAGCAACCATTGACGCTGTTTACAACAGTGAGTGATTGTGCGCAACACCGGAGGCTGCCAGTGATCACGAATTCACGAAAACGACTGCACACCGACAGACCGAAATTGGCATCAAGAACACAGCTACAAATGACTTTGTCACACACCTGTCATGATAAAGTCATCTCTATGTTAGAAGTAGTGTGTGTGTGTGTGTGTGTGTGTGTGTGTGTATGTGTGTGTGTGTGTGTGTGTGTGTGTGTGTGTGTGTGTGTGTGTGCGTGTGTACGTGAATGCGAGTATGAGTCCATAAGCGTAGCACTTTTGAATTGTGACTTTATAAGCTTGTTTACAGAGTGCGTTGTATTTAGTTTTTGTACTTTTTGTAAATTGCGTTTTTGTAATTAGTTTGGGTTTTTTTGTACAATTAGTTTTTGTTAAGCGCATAGAGCTCTAATCTGAGGTTAGGCGCTATACAAGTACTCATTATTATTATTATTATTATTATTATTATTATTATTATTATTATTATTATTATTATTATTATTATTATTATTGTTGTTGTTGTTATTATTATTATAAATGGTACCCAAAGCACAGGCGTAATGAACGCAGGACCAACAAGAGACACAAATCCTTATGAGGATCTGTGTCTCTTGCAGATGGGTTGCATTCGCCTGGCCCAGGCAGTTAACGGGTTATTAAATATGCGAGTGTGGATCATAGGTGGGTCACTTACACGCGAAGAGGGAGGTTTTTTTTGTTTGTTTTTTTGAGTGGGGTGAGTTTTGATTAAGCGCTGAGAGAATAGATCGTCATTTCTGACTCTCTAAATATCAAGCAACGGGGAAAGGGCACAAGATGAGGAGACATCGACAGCAGGTGCAAAAGCAGGCCTTCCCTCTGATGACAAACCAAAGGACTAGGTGGGGTGTGTGGGCGTGTGTGTGGGTGGATGAGTGTTGGGGACTCCAACACACTGCAGACATTGAAAACACTTTCAGCTTTATGTATGCAGTGACGTGTATGAATGTAGACGTAAGTTTTGTGCTACGTGTTTTGTGCTTGTGTATTTGCGTCATTCTGTGCGTTTTTTAATTTTTTGTTTGTTTGTTGTTGTTGTTTTTTTTTTTTTACCTCATTCTAAATTCTCTCTGTACAGGATGACGTCTTTTCTTTCTGTCGTGTTCTTTTCTGTTCTACGTTTATTTCCATGTCACCTGAAGAAGGATCTTTGATCCGAAACGTCGTTCCTTGTTTCTTTTTTATATGGTTTTCCACCACTATAATCTGTTTTTCTTCCACATGAAACCCTAGCGGCAAGAGTTTTACAACACTTTCAGCTTTGTTCATTTGTTTATTTCCGTCCATTCTTCTTCTTATCTATCCTCATTTTCAGGAGGATGGAGGTGGGGGTTATGGTGGCGAGGGACATTGGTGATTCCGGAAACTGTTCTTGACCTCTTTACTGTGTTTTTGAAATCATTGTAAATTCCAAGTCAAAGATCCACAGCCGCCAAAGGAACCTGGATACAAAGTGGTTTCAGCAAGAGGTATAGATCCTCATGAGCCCCCGCAACTGCGGGGGCTCATGAGGATCTATACCTCTTGCATTTGGATAGTGTTCAATTTTTCTCCGCATTAAAGTCCCTCTCCCACTCCAATCCGCCATTGGCTGGGCATGGATTCATACTTGAACCTCACTAACGCTGATAATGGACGGCCCTGACGGGCGGGCTATGTGGGACAGGGAAATCTATTGCTTATGGAGTACGACCTGAACACTGATCAGTTCAGGCGCACTGCAGCTGTGCCACTTTGATTTACCATGACCTTTCAACGGACATGCTATTGAACAAGCCCGACTTTTTTCCCTGGACTGTGAGTCCAGCTACCGGGGCCGGGACGGGGATTCGAACCCACGACCCGGCGATTCCCTTCGCTCTCTTGCTCCGACGCTTAACCGCCTGAGCTATTTCGGACTCTGTTCGAATTTTCTTCCGCTGGTCAGTATAAATATCCGGAATCTCGGGCATGTGCCTTTTTTTCTGAGCTCATTCCCCCCCCCCCCCCCCCCCCAAAAAAAAAAAAAAAAAAAAAAAAATTGCTGCCCACACAGAACTTGAAAAGGTCTTCAGCTGGCTGACGGGAACCCGTCAAATTTAACCCTTTGAATGTCGGTAGCGGCTTTAGTCGCGATGATTCCCTATAAAACCGCTACCGATACGCAAAGGGTTAATGACAACACGTTTCAAGATAACCACCGCCCGCAAGGGACAGATTCAGAATCAGAAAGTCAGTGTGGACGCTGATAACACGATTGTGACCACATTGCGCAGGTTGGTTAGTTCGGGTTTAACGTCCACAGCACCGAGGTGATCATGGACGGCCCTGACGGGCGGGTCATGGGGGACAGGAAAATCTATTGCCTATGGAGTACGACCCGAACACTGATCAACTCAGGCGCACTCCAACTGTGCCACTTTGATTTACCAGGACCTTTCAACGGACATGCTATTGAACAAATCCGTTTTTCCCCCTGGATTGTGAGTCCAGCTACCGGGGCCTGGACCGGATTCGAACCCACGACCCGGCAATTCCCTTCGCGCTCTCCTGCTCCGACGCTTAACCGCCTGAGCTATTTCGGACTCTTCCACATTGCGAAGTCAATACTTGAGATTTATAACACGGGCCACACATAGGGCCGTATTACTGTACAGTCATCGCACTGGTCCTAGTACCTTGATGGACACACGTGGAGTATAATCTTAACCGCCACCACGCTAAGCGGTGGGGGTGGGGGTGGGGTGTGTGTGTGTGTGGGGGGGGGGGGGAATCATTGTGTGCTGGTCTGTGATTTCCGACCTTACTGTCCAAAACGTAATAACTAAAATGCCAGACCTGCGCACACAGCTGTGATTTTGCGGATGTGCCGGATGCAGCGGCAACTTGGAGCCTTGTGGGTGACACACTTCCCGTGTGGTTATGTTCATGCGCCGATAAAAGTTTCCGCACCCAGTGGCACAGCGATAAACGTTCTCTGTTACTGAAAGGTACAAAGATACAAACATACGGTAAATCCGTACCATCAGGAGGAGCAGGGTGACGGTGCACGACATTTCCAATAGCCAGTGCCTGCCTGGCATAGTCCTAATGAATTTGTGTTGAGCTATTTCTAGTCCGACGCAAAAAAAAATAATAATAATAATAATAATAAATTCCTTGCAGTGCAGAAGAACAGCGGTTGGTTGGCAGTTACTGGCTGAAAAAGTTTCCTAAAACTTGAGGCAGATGACTAGCAATAAGCAACAAGGACACCCAGCACGTAAAAGACCGTCGGGCCGAAGTCGTGCGCGGGCCCACTGCGGCCTGCTTCGGCCAGATAGCATTTGCGCGCTGAGAACTCCTAGAGGCCGGCTTAGGCGCCTGTCGAGTGCGAGTTGATAGTATATAATATACTGAGGAGCAAAAGAAATGCGACATTTTTCGAATCATCGGAAACATTTACAGTGTTTCCGATGATTCGAAAAATGTTGCATTTCTTTTGCTCCTCAGTATATGATTTCACCAGGTGAGCTCTCGGCGCGCACGGTACACACTCAACAGTACAATACACTAAGCTACGAAACGGTGTCAAAGTAGGTCAAACTTAACTGTGGAGGGAAATGACGTGTTTATTATAAACTCGCTGATAAATAAAGTAAATACAATACCTAACAATCCAAGGTCACTTTAAACACAGGTGATCAGTTTGAAAAGGTATACAACAACAACACTACAACAACAACACTACAACAACAACAACAAAATCGTTGTTTATGTCGTTTCTGATTGGTGCATTTACCGAAACTTGCAGGCCAAGGCTCAACTTCAAACTGAAAGTAGAAGTTCCGTGTTTTGTGCCTGTTGCCCTCTCAAACTGATCAGTTCAAAATGTACAGCTATTGCCTATGGAATACTTATCAATTCAGGCGCACTGCAACTGTGCCGATTTTGGTTTACCAGGACATTTCAAAAGACGTCGTTTTGCCGAGGCAGAACTTTTTTTAAAATTACAAGTGTGATTGTAATCGGCATGGGCCCAAGTCTTCTTCATGCCTGATCATGTGAAGGCCTCAGCAAAGCTTGTAATTATTTATCGTTGTGTGTGAGATGGTCTTTAATCAAAACGGGGGCTTTCTCAGTGCACAGACGACATAATGATAACCGCACAAAAGTCTCGGGTATCAGCACAGCGCGCACACGGTCATCGGGCCAACGGCGGCCGAAGTCGGCCCGATGACCTTGTGCGCATTGGGAGGTAAGTACCGCTTCCTATTCCGGGTCAGCCGGTCGTCAGTAGGTCGAGTCAGTGTAAGTGGCGAACCCATTGAACACAAACAATCGGGCAATGTTATGTATGTGGCCAACGGGGACAAAAGTCAGTGGTGGCCTTCTCCCACTCGCGGTGTGTCAAAAGGTCCTTGGGCCGACGTCGGCCCGAGAACGTTCGCACACTGGGACCTTCAGTCTCCGTGTCAGTGCGGCATGACGTCTGCCCTCAGGAGCCCGAAATAGCTCAGGCGGTTAAACGTCGGAGCAGGAGAGCGAAGGGAATCGCCGGGTCGTGGGTTCGAATCCCGTCCCGGCCCCGGTAGCTGGACTCACAATCCAGGGGGGAAAAAACGGATTTGTTCAATAGCATGTCCGTTGAAAGGTCCTGGTAAATCAAAGTGGCACAGTCGGAGTACGCCTGAGTTGATCAGTGTTCGGGTCGTACTCCATAGGCACTAGATTTCCCTGTCCCCCATAACCCGCCCGTCAGGGCCGTCTTTTATCACTTCGGTGCCGTGGACGTTAAACCCGAACTAACTAACCAACGTGTGCCCGAGCAACGTTAATCACTGGGGCACGACGTATTAATAATAATAATAATAATAATAATAATAATAATAATAATAATAATAATAATAATGGTGTTTATAATGCGCTTATCTTATAATAATTATAACTCTAAGAGCGCACTCACAACTCGCGCACGCTTTAGACAACGACTCACATGCCACAAATAGTGAAATACATTACGACAGTCTGCTTAGGGTGGGGAGTGTGGTGGTATAGTGCTAGAACTGTTGAAAGAGGTGAGTATTCAGTGTATCCTGCTCGTATTCAGTGTATCCTGCGACGTATTCAGTGTATCCTGCTCGTATTCAGTGTATCCTGCGACGTATTCAGTGTATCCTGCTCGTATTCAGTGTATCCTGCGACGTATTCAGTGTATCCTGCTCGTATTCAGTGTATCCTGCGACGTATTCAGTGTATCCTGCTCGTATTCAGTGTATCCTGCGACGTATTCAGTGTATCCTGCTCGTATTCAGTGTATCCTGCGACGTATTCAGTGTATCCTGCTCTTTTTACGGCCGCTCCAAGCGTTACCCCGTTGGCTGTCGGTAGCGGGTTCTTGCCGCGATGATTCCAGCCTGAACCATCGCGACAAAAACTGCTACCGACAGCCGAAAGGGTTAAACATTCTATTACGGATCTTCAACCAACCAATTACAAGAGACTTATATCCTGTAGGAATGCTCGCTACAAAAAAAAAAAAACAGCTACCGACAGCCAAAAGGGTTAAACATTGCATTAGGGATCTCCAAATTTCTATACGAGACATGGGTGTTGCAGATGATGATAGGGCTCCAAGCGTTAACCCGTTGGCTGTCGGTAGCGAGTTTTTGTCGCAATGATTCCGCCAAGAATCATCGCGACAAAAACTGCTACCGACAGCCAAAGGGTTAAACATTGCATTTGAGATCTGCAACCATCTATACGAGACATGGGTGTTGCAGATGATGATAGGGCTCCAAGCGTTAACCCGTTGGCTGTCGGTAGCGAGTTTTTGTCGCGATGATTCCGACAAAAACTGCTACCGACAGCCAAAGGGTTAAACATTGCATTTGAGATCTGCAACCATCTATACGAGACACGGGTGTTGCAGATGATGATAGTGCCGATTGGTGACCCTGTGTCCTGATGGCCATCTGCTAGCGACAGACATCCTAATGACTGAGTCCGGCCTTGCAGGCTCCACGACGTCATGGTGATGTAGTCCGGCCTTGCAGGCTCCACGACGTCATGGTGATGTTGTTTTCTTGTTAGTCCCTCCCGCCGCGAGATGTCCTCAGTCGCCTGCTCGGCGTTAAACCCAACTAACTAACTAACTTGTTCATCCCTCTGTGTACCCCCCCCCCCCCACCCGGGTCTGCCCTTGGGGACTTAGGTGGGGTTAACTACTTTTTAGTTCCCAGGGTCACCCTGGTCAGCTCCACTGGGTGGGTTTTCCCCTCTATTCTGGGGCGTGTGTTTCTGTCTACCCTTCGTCAATTCACCTGTATTTGCCTTTTTTAAACTCTTCCTACTGTCTGCGCTGCCTGTAGCTCTCGATATTGGATATCTGTTGCTAAATGGTCTTAGGTTTATTTAGCGTATTAGACCAGCTGGCGACATATGTTCAATATTCTGTTTAGTTGTTTTTTTCACAAGCAGTGCAGGCACGTCCTGAGAAAGTCTTGTTCCTGTCGGGACGTTAAGCAATGTACAACTAACCCTCTGTGTCAATTTTGTCCATGGGGGAAAATCACATGTTTGTGATGTTTTGCTGACCAAACCAAACATGTGATTGCCAAGCGTGTTAAATGCACACAAAAACCAACAAACAAAAAACTCAACAAAAAGAGAAACACGCTTAAAAAGGACTATTACTGACAACACACAAAAAAGTAAAGTAGGTAAAAGCACTGTCAAGGGAGAGAAGTGTGCATGATCGACCAGTGATCATACTTGGTCAAAGCACCAAAAAAAAAAAAAAATAGGAAAGAGGGTATGCGCTAAGAAAGTGACCGAAAGCAATGCATATGGAAGCCAGACCCCCCCCCCCCCACTCCACCCCCCCACCCCCCCCACCCACCACCCCCCCCACCCCACCCCCACCCCGGAAGGGGGGCGTATCACATATCCCACTGTTCCAGCCACTCGGTGCATGGAAATTTAAATCTAGGTCCCCCAAGGGGGGTCCAGATATTTAGCCGGTGTGGACAACTGTTTCGGTCTTGGCGACCTCGCCAGCACACCATTCGGCAGGAACTTTTGCCTACCTGCAAGGACAGCCACATTTTAGTCACATGGCAGTCTCCCCTTTTTGTTTTCAACACACAAACTGTGTTGTAATTGTCCTTTTTAACTTCTCCCCTGCGGAGAAGAAGTGAACATGATCCTGAACAGCAAGAGGCACAAGATCCTCCTGAGCCCCCTGAAACATCGTACCGCATGCCCGTAAACATAGTACTGGTCGCACGCGCGATTTTATGCAAATTCCAACGTACAACTATACCAACTATGCAAATGTTCGTATTCAACGCCAAGACAAATATTACTGCATATATATTTAATTCATCTCAAATTTTAGAGTCGTCATCTAATGACTATGCACCAGTTGCAGGAGATGGATCGACCATGATAATTCAAGGGCAGTGCCAGATTAGCTTGGCGCCGACAGGCGCCAAGCTAATCTGGGCACTACCCTTGAATTATCATGGTCGACCCATCTCCTGCTGTAGGGCGTCATGGCTGAATGGGTTAACCCAGACCAATCAGGTGACTGCAAGCGTGCGAAATGCAGACTGAGAAGAACCCAACGGAAAAAGAAACACGCTTAGAAAAGCCACTACATCACAATTTGTTAACATGTCAGCGAAGAAGGAATGACAAGATTAGTAGCGACTGATCTCTATAATTATTTGTTTGTTTTGTCCATATTGAAAAAGGGTATTTATTCAGTAATAAGTTCTGTTGCAACTGTCTTTTCTAAGCGTGTTGACTGAGTTCCCTTCCACATACACATTTGTAATCACAGGGTTTAATATGGCATCTGCTTCTTCGGTATTTGTAAGCAAGCCACAAATCGGGACTAAAACTGAATCGACACACAGGCGTACGGAAACTATAATACGGCTCGAAATTTGCGCCGGATTCCGGTACACGGTTATCTGGCTTGTACACTGCAGTCAAGAAAGATAAAGACCTCTTTCACTCACGGCTCTTAGTCTTAGTACGCCCTTGATGTGAAGCACAGCCACTCGCGTGAAGTGGGCCAATGAATATGCCGCGCGGCTTTCGCTATGATTCACAAATGCTCGTAGTGATTGATTGCGACGTAACTGACCACAAAACCAGGAGACGGGTAACCGTTGTTTTTGAAGCAACACGATGAACTCAGTCAAGCCGCTTCGCATCAATAGCTGCGGAAGCGTCGTACAGCGTTGCCTTCGGCAACGCTATAGGACGCTTCCGCAGCTATTGATGCCGGGGCGCCTTGAGCGACAAAATGTTCTTGAATTCCATCCGTCATATCTGTCTCAATGACATCAGTGTGTGATGGTCCGTCATTTCAAGCTGTACGGCCTGAGGCCATAAGATTCAAAATCACGGACCAGCACACAAATCTAAGAAGGCAGAATGTACTGTGACCTGCTGTATAGAGCCGTAAAACTGGAAAATCACCAGACCATCACACATATATAAATAAGAAGAATATGCAAAATGCGCAGAATCTCTGAAACCCTCCATGTCTGGAATTTGTTTTAATTTTTTTTTTTTTTAAAGCTGCAAGGGTTGACAACTGAAAACCAGTGTCTTGTTCCGGGACCTATGTCTTTTTTAAAATTTCGAACCGACAGGTAAAGGGTTAAGCTGACGTTCCAACGTCACAGTTATGGCGGTGAGGGGGTTGGGACCTATGACTTGACTTTACAGCAGAGCGGTCCCGGGTGGTTGAAATGACAGGAGAGCCACGCAAGAGGCGACGAAACTTGACATTTCACTCTCAACGTAAAGTACGTCACTACCTGACGGCTACGCGGCTATCTATCTTACGCTTTTAAACGTGTCTTTAGTGGTTTTGTAGTTTATACGTCTAGGGCAGTCCCCCCCCCCCCCTTCCAAACCCTTTACGCATCAGTGGAACTCTTCTACATAAAACGGAGAAGAAGAGCAGGAAATATTTTCAATGTACGACATTTCACAAGCTGAGTCAGCCTTTTTGTAACGCGTTATTGTAACACATACTAAGAACTTTTTTTGTTAAAGAAGAGAATAATAACACTGTCATCCTGTAGGAATAATAACACTGTCATCTTGTAGGAATAATAACACTGTCATCCTGTAGGAATATCAACACTGTCATCCTGTAGGAATAATAACACTGTCATCCTGTAGGAATAATAACACTGTCATCCTGTAGGAATAATAACACTGTCATCCTGTAGGAATATCAACACTGTCATCCTGTAGGAATAATAACACTGTCATCCTGTAGGAATATCAACACTGTCATCCTGTAGGAATAATAACACTGTCATCCTGTAGGAATAATAACACTGTCATCCTGTAGGAATATCAACACTGTCATCCTGTAGGAATAATAACATTGTCATCCTGTAGGAATAATAACACTGTCATCCTGTAGGAATAATAACACTGTCATCCTGTAGGAATATCAACACTGTCATCCTGTAGGAATAATAACACTGTCATCCTGTAGGAATAATAACACTGTCATCCTGTAGGAATATCAACACTGTCATCCTGTAGGAATAATAACATTGTCATCCTGTAGGAATAATAACACTGTCATCCTGTAGGAATAATAACACTGTCATCCTGTAGGAATAATAACACTGTCATCCTGTAGGAATATCAACACTGTCATCCTGTACGAATAATAACACTGTCATCCTGTAGGAATATCAACACTGACATCCTGTAGGAATAATAACACTGACATCCTGTAGGAAAAACAACACTGACATCATGTAGGAATAATAACACTGTCATCCTGTAGGAATAACAACACTGACATCCTGTAGGAATATCAACACTGACATCCTATAGGAATAATAACACTGACATCCTGTAGGAATAACAACACTGACATCCTGTAGGAATCGCCTCGGCAAAAACCGCTACCGACAGCCAAAGGGTTACAGTTTTTTTTTTTGTTTTTTTTTTTTTGTTCCTATCTAAATATAGGAACAACTTTGAAATGGGGCTCGTCGGAGCGCATGCCGGAGCATGCACATGACGTGTTTGTCGTGCGAGGCAGAAATTCTGGCACAGAAGTAACAAGATAAAAATGACGTCACGTCTAGCTAGGTAAACGTTGCTGGAGAACATCTTTTTGGCGCCAAGCGCCGTGTGTGTGTGTGTGTGTGTGTGTGTGTGTGTGTGTGTGTTTGTATGTATGTATGTGTGTGTGGGTGTGCGTGCGCGCGCGTATGTGTATGTATGTGAGTGTGTGTGTGTGTGAGTGTGTGTGTGTGTGTGTGTGTGTGTGTGTGTGTGTGTGTGTGTGTGTGTGTGTGTGTGTGTGTGTGTGTGTGTGTGTGTGTGTGATATTGTCCTTAAAAGAATAATCTCGAAACATTTTTTTGTTTGTTTTTTTGATTGTGATTAAGATGCCCATTGGCGTGAAAATGACCGTTTCACAAAACCCGGTTGATCCACACTGGAGTCAGTAATTGTTCTTATTTTTACTTGATATTTTGCATATCTAGATAAAAGGGTCATATTGAATGAGTACGTTAACCAGCATTGTACCTCTAGAACTTGTTGAGTGATAATTAAATATTTTTTAAAAAATAAATAGTATCACATTTTTTGCGATTAATGTCATTATTTGAGATTTATTTTAAAACAATTTAATCATTTTTTTTTTACGAAACCCCACATTCTTCTCATTAATACCCGCATGAATTTTCATAAACAGTGTTTGCATAAGCCTGCTGTTTGTCCAGGCTCTGGGGTAGCATTCGGTCAAATTGTGACCTGTAAGGCCTAGGTGTGAAAATCAGCAAGAAAATTGTCAAGTTTGATCCTATAATACGTAAAATGTTAGTACTACGATCAGTGACGTATAACATCGAGTCGTCACTATGAACACGGCGCGGTGGGACTAATGATGACATGGCGTGAAGCTTGAAGTGACGTCATTTCGCTGCTAATGCTATCATTCTTCTTCAAGAATAGCAATCGCTACACCAGACCCCAGAGCTTACGAATGGCGGGAATTGCCGTGAGTCCGAGAAGAACCCAACGGAGAAATAAACACGCTTATAAAAGACAGTTACAGCACAATTTGTTAATATTTATGTTAAATGGCCTTTTTCAAAATAGACAAACAAGTAGTGATCAGTCGCTATTTTTCTTCTCACGGAAGGAATGTGGAAACTCTGGATTGTCGTGCCGCGTCCGTCTTTATTTCTGTGTGCCAGCGTGTGTGGATCAGAGGGTGGGTTAGAGTAAAAGGAGATGGATCAGAAGAATAAATTTGAAAATAGGAACAACTTTGGGCTGGGGTCCCCTCTTGTTTGTCTCTCAAGGGGTATGTCATCCCTGGACTGCTTTCTCTATACTTGGGAGAATGTGACGCCGCTGGGCAGCGCCATCCGAACAAACTAGCTATTACTGTATCGTTTAACCCCCTTGTCCACGCAGCCACCAGTACTGCTTACAACACCGGAGACTGCATGCGCACGAGGTTAACCCTTTGGGTGTCGGTAGCCATTTTGGTCGAGGTGATTCTTGTAGGAATCACCTCGACCAAAATGGCTACCGACACGCATAGGATATGAATCACTTCGACCAAAATGGCTACCGACGCCCAAAGGGTAGGATATCGAATCATCTCGACCAAAATGGCTAGCGACACCCAAAGGGTTAATCCAATATTACATCATCTACTCTGAGTACTGCGTAGGCGTATAAATAGCTGGAGTTGGATAGGGACTGACAATTTTTTTTTATTTATTTTTTTTTTGGGGGGTGGGGGGTGGGGTGGGGGGGGGGGGGTTGACGACATGACGAATTGGTCTGACTTTCCGCTGTGGTGTTCCTGGAATCTGGATCGTCCTGATCTGTCCCGGCACCTCTGAGTCACCAGGGGTCAGTTGCTTGAATGAGCTTAGTCCTGTGCCAGCCACTAAGCAAGGTGCTCCGCTCTCAGTGGCTGGCGCATGATTAAGCTCACACGTGCAGGGTGCAAAGCGGGTTTCAGTCCGCTTTCCAAAGCCAAAGGAATTAATGGCCTTACGTTGTAGATTCTACTTATAAGAACAGCAGCGTATAGACAAGATTGATTCTACTCGGCATTTGACAGCGGTGCACACGGATGTGCCGTACATGCCACGCGTCTCCAGTGAGTCAGCTTAACTCCTTCACTGCCAGGGATCAAGACGGTGAATTGCGCGTCTGACACGACAGCACATGGACCGACATGCGCGTGAAAACACAGGTGTAAATGTGACCAAAATTAGGCATGAAAAATGTAGGACAATCAAGAGACATAAATTAAATGAAACCGGAAAGGGGCAGACAACCCACACCCACCCTAAACACACACCCCACCACCACCACCACCACCACCACCACCACCCCACCCCAGCCCCCACCCCCCACTCCCACACACACACACACACACTCCCAAGAAAATGTACGATGACGATGGCCACACACTGCCACCGCCCCCCCCCCCCCCCGCCCCCGCCCCGCACCTCCCCCTCCCCACCCCCTCCCCAACCCCCTCCCCACCCCTCCTCTCCCCCCCCCCTTTCTCCTCAAATATGCCTGGATATAAAAAAAAACATGAAGAAAGAATGTTTGAAATATGTACCTAGTCTGGACGACTGCCGCCTCGTCCCCAACCCCCAACCTCTCTCTCTCTCTCTCTCTCTCTCTCTCTCTCTCTCTCTCTCTCTCTCTCCCCTCCCCCCACCCCTTATTTGATTTGAAAGAAGTTAGCTCTTTCCTTCACCCTCCCCCCACCTCCCCATCCCCCCCCCCCCCCCCCCATAGAACAATATCTTCCTACGCTTGTGAATAGGCGTGTTGCGAGTTCCCGACAAGCGCGAAAACGCACGATACGTTATGCGACTTTGAGCCAAGACTAGACTGGGCAAGCCACGAAATGTGGGCAACTCGACTAGCTCTTACGCTTAGACGATACTATTTTGCTGTGGATCACAAGTAATATGCGGCACAATTTAAGCTGACGTTGACAAAGGACTGAGGACGATTGCTTCCTGGCCATACAGTTGTTACGTGAATACAGCCTTTGTTTTTTGTGGAAATAATGCTGAGGAAAACGATCTCTCAACTTGACGTACATTAACTCATTCTATCCCATCACCGAAACCCTCAAATTTTGCCGTTGTTCTCTGAAGACTACACTGCAGTGCAGGACACAGATCGACCATGATAGTTCAAGGGTGATGCCAGAATAGCTTGGCGCTCATAGGCGCCAAGCTATTCTGGCATCACCCTTGAACTATCATGGTCGATCGTTATCTTGCTGTGGCGTGTCTGGGGTAGAATGAGTTAAAACTGTATAATGTCGATAAAGCATGTCACGGTGGCTTTGGAAAATTGGTCTGCCATGTCGTTTCAACAGCTTGTATAATTAATTAATTAACTTTTTTATACCAATAGCAGATGCATCACATTAATGCAAACTCTGCTCTTTTTTTTTTTTCTTTTTTTTTTTTTATTTGACGGAAATACTTTGTTTCTGTGCCTGCTGGCTGCCGATCGTCCATAACCGGTGACGCGCTGTGCTTGCCCACGGTCCATTGCGCTTTATCGCCTCTCGCGCTAAAGAGCACGCTAGTTTGAGGGAACTCGCGACCTCCATATTGGAAGCTGGATCCACGACAGGAATTCACCCTTTCCCTGCCAGTGGTTGGAGATTATGTTTCTGAACCTGTGTTAACTTTCGCCAGACAGTCCCGACGCGTGCACGGCCGGAACATAGATGCAAACATGTTGTCAGCAGGAGGCCGCATCGATCCCCTTCGGTTCCAGCAAGTCTTTTCTTGCACTTGGATTGTGGTTTTCGCCTCGAGGAAGTGAAGGGGGTTAACCCTTTGGCCGTCGGTAGCGGTTTTTGTCGCGATGGTTCCTGCAGTATCCTAACCGTAACCCTTCCTGCAGGAATATCGCCACAAAAACCCGCTACCGACAGCCAAAGGGTTAAAGTACCATTACGCATAAATCTTAACTCATTCTACCCCATCACCGAAATCCCCAAATGTTGAAGTCGTCCTCTGAAGACTGCGTTGCAGTGCAGGACACAGATCGACTATGATAGTTCAAGGGTGATGCCAGGATAGCTTGGCGCCCGTAGGCGCCAAGCTATTCTGGCACCACCCTTGAACTATCATGGTCGATCCGTATCTTGCTGTGGTGTGTCTGGGGTACAATGAGTTAAGACACACTTCAGCAACATTTGTGTTTGTTATGCCTTGTCGACACACGTAATGAACTTTAACAGCAGTTTGGACACGCAGCAATAGCACTTATTTATTGTACTCAGCTGTTAACGCGGTGAATCTATTCTTAGCTGTTTCTCGTACTGAAAGCTTTGTATTTCTAGAACGGCCCTGGAGTGGAGTCATTGTCAGATTACTTGATATAAAGACGACGTGCGCTGAACTGGATTCTCCTGTGTCCAAATGAATCATAACTAGACCTTATTGTAGCGTGTCGTAACCAGCTGTTACAAAAGTGTATCTTTGAACAGTTACGGCGGTAGTGGGCCTTTAATGGCATAACGTGATCTGCTAGGAGCCATCGTGAAAACGTAACGCGGCAAACTGGTCAGACTCCTCTTCACTTTTTTCTCTCGCGAAATTGGGTTGGTCTAGCTTTCCAATACAGTAGGCCATGGTTGCTGAATGAGGGACATTCAAGCCTGTTCGTGGATCAAAGTGCTTGTGGCGGCAGGATTATTTTTTCACACAAAAAAATGGCGAGCTTCCTTTGCACAGCGTCCTAACCTGTATTCGTCACTGCATGAAATAATAAAATAATAATAATTACGGTATTTACTTACTTACTTACTTACTTATGCCTTGCACCCCTACTGGGGCATAGGCCGCCTACAAAGGATCTCCAAGAGTCTCTGTCCCGGGCTCTCCTTTCCAGTTGGTTCCAAGTCATCTTCATGATCTTAAGGTCTGCATCCAGTTCTCGGCGCCATGTGTTTCTTGGTCTGCCTCTTTTCCGCGTGCCTTGTGGATTCCATGTTAGGGCTTGCCTGGTGATGTCTGCTGGCTTACGTAAGGTGTGTCCTATCCATCTCCAACGTCGTTTTCTAATTTCATCTTCTGCAGGCAGCTGGTTGGTTTTATTCCAGAGCTCGTTGTTGCTGATAGTCTCTGGGCAATGGATATTTATAATCTTGCGCAGGCAGTTGTTAATGAAGACTTGTATTCTCCTTGTGATGGCAACTGTTGTTCTCCAAGTTTCTGCTCCGTATAGAAGAACTGCCTTGACATTGCTATTGAAGATCCTGACTTTGGTCTTGGTTGATAGTTCTTTGGATCTCCAGATGTTTCTCAGTTGTATAAATGCTGTTCGTGCTTTCCCTATCCTTTGTTTGACATCTGTATCTGAGCCTCGCTGTTTGTCGATGACGCTACCCAAATAAGTAAAGGCGTCCACCTCCTCCAGTGCTTCTTTGTCAAGCGTAATCGGGTTAGTGGTGGCTGTGTTTATCTTGAGTATCTTACTCTTGCCTTTGTGAATGTTGAGGCCAACCTGTGCGGAGGTAGCTGCTACACTGGTTGATATCTCCTGCGTCTGCTGTTGGGTGTGTGGTAGTAGGGCCAAGTCATCTGCGAAGTCCAGGTCAGTTAGCTGCTTCCAAGGTGTCCACTGGATTCCATTTCTTCTCTGAGCTGTAGAGGTCTTCATAATCCAGTCAATCGCCAGTAGGAAGAGAAATGGCGAGAGAAGACATCCTTGTCCAACGCCTGTCCTCACCTGGAATGCCTCAGTGAGTTGCCCTCCATGTACCACTTTACAGCTTAGATCCTGATATGAGTTCCTGATAATGGTGGAGATTTTTTCAGGTATCCCATAGTGCCTTAGGAGCTTCCATTGGGTCTCTCTGTCCACGCTGTCAAATGCTTTCTCATAGTCAAGGAAACTGATGTACGGTAATTACGGTATTTATAATGCGCTTATCTTATAATAATTATAACTCTAAGCGCGCACTCACAACTCGCGCACGCATGCGCACGCTTTAGACAACGACTCACGTACCACAAATATTGAAATACATTACGACAGTCGACTTGGGGTGGGGAGTGTAGTGATATAGTGCTAGAACTGTTGAAAGAGGTGAGTTTTGAGGCGGACTGGAAGGAGGAGAGAGAGAGTGTTTCTGACGGAGAGAGAGAGTGGGAGAGTGTTCCAGGTGGATGGACCGTATACTGAGAAGGAGCGAGGGCCGAAAGTGCTNAGTTTGGTGCGGGGTATGTGGAGGCAGAGAGGGTCGGAGGCGGAGCGGAGGGAGCGGGAAGGGATGTAGGGGTGAAGTAAGTTGGAGAGATAGGCAGGAGCGCAGTTGACCGCATGACCGCATAACCCTCATTATTACACTCCTTACATTAAAACCCATTTAGTCCCGACAGCAGGTGATGGATTGACCATGATAATTCAAAGGTAGTGCCTGCAGGCGCCAAGTCAATCTGGCACTACCTTTGAATTATCACAGTCAATCCATCACCTGCACTCTGGTACACAGTCGTTAGGTGACGCTTTCACAATTTGGGAAAGGCGGCCGTAGGGCTCAATGGGTTAAAACTTTAGGTACCGATATCGGCTTGCCATGCTAACTTTAGGTACCAAGTTAGGTACCAATATCAACTTGCCATGCTAACTTTAGGTACCAATATCGGCTTGCCATGCTAACTTTAGGTACCAAGTTAGGTACCAATATCAACTTGCCATGCTAACTTTAGGTACCAATATCAGCTTACCATGCTAACTTTAGGGACCAATATCAGCTAGCCATGCTAAAAAAAAAAAAAAAATAAATAAAAAAAAATGTTTCCATCTGTAGATTTCGCGCTAGCAGCCGACTGCGTGTCCGACCACCCGGTAAACCGGACGTGAAAGGAAGATTACCGAATTTATCGAAAGAACACTGACATTTACAAAATGGTGTTGCTTTTGTGTGTGTGTGTGTGTGTGTCCTCTCGTATCCTCGGCCCCCCCCCCCACCCACCCACCCCAACCCCCACTCACACACCCTCCCCCCCCCCTTCGCGGGGGAGGGGGGGAGGATAAGAGAAGGCTCACGCAGCCCCCCCCCCGGCCCCCTCCCCACAAACACACACCCTACCTCTACGCCTGCCCGTCGTCTGATTCTTCGGAGACCTTGCTGAGAGCCTGATAAGTATCTTTCTCACCCTCCCACCGGCCCTGAAAGGTCCTGGTAAATCAAAGTGGCAAGGTTGGAGTGCGCCTGTGTTGATCAGTGTTCAGGTCGTACTCCATAGGTAATAGATTTCCCTGTCCCCCATACCCCCACCCGGGTCTGCCCTGGGGGACTTGGGTGGGGTTAGGTATTTTTTAGTTCCCAGGGTCACCCTGGTCAGCCCCACAGGGTGGGTTTTTCTCTCTATTCTGGGGCATGTGTTTCTGTCTACCCTTTGTCCATTCACCTGTATTTGCCTTTTTAAAACTCTCCCTACTGTCTGCACTGCCTGTAGCTCTTGATGTTGGATGTGTGTTGCTAAATGGTCTTAGCTTTATTTAGGCCCCATGTTGTAGGTTTATTTAACGTATTTGACCGGCTGGCGACATACATTCAATGTTCTGTTTATATTTTTTTTTTTTCACAAGCAGTGCAGGCACGTCCTGAGAAAGCCTTGTTGCTGTCGGGACGTTAAGCAATGTACAATCAATCAAACCTGTCCCCCATAACCCGCCCGTCAGGGCCGTCCATGATCACGTCGGTGCCGTGGACGTTAAACTCCGAACTAACTAACCACCGGCCCACCTCCCAAGTTTTATTTTCTGAGGTCTGACATGACATGCATGCGATTGTGTTCTGTCAAGACCGATTTTGAGGGTGGACGGCATTTTTGCCAGGTACATAACAAAGGGAATACTCGGCTCGGCTGTAAAAAAAAAAAAAAAAAAAAAAAAAAAAAAAAAAAAAAAACTTACGCGAACACCGATCTGTGTTAATGACTGCTTTACAATGCAATCCGGCTAGTTTAAATTCCAAATCAGTGAGTGTCAGTCATGATCCAAATGGTGATCCAAGTATTTCTTGTCAACCTCGAGCTCGTCAGGTGGGATTCTCACACTCCGATAGCTAAACTGACCCTCAGCAAACTTTTTTGTTTTGTTTTGTCACAGAGGATCGCACAGGCCTCTTCGAACAGGACTAGACAACACCGTGCATTCAACCTGTTTGCCGAGAAAATTTGAACGCCACCCAGTTGCAAGAGGAATAGATCCTCATGGGCCCCCGCAGTTCTTTGAATCCATGTTCATGAGACATGAACGGTTTTTTGTCTTGAATTTACGAAGACTGCAAAAACACAGACTGCGGTCAGCTGGCACTAAGCGGGTTCAAGTTGGATTGCTAGAATTGGCCGATACAACGGGTTCTCAATGTTGTCCGGCCTCAGCTAAGACTTTTCTGCCCTTCTTTTCACAATCCATGTGAGTAGGCGCACGCACCAGAGCCGGGTCCCCACTGCGGCCTTTTTGAGCGCAACGGAAGGAACTCTCCTGCGTGCAAAGGAGAAGAAGAGCAGAAACGTTTTCCATTTTCACAACATTTAATCTTCATAATTTAAGTTAGCACTGACAGTGGCCGCTCGTGTTTTCTTTGAAGTCAGCCCTTACGTCCAGCATTTTTGTAAGACATACGATGAGCTTTCGTAAGAAGATACTGCGATCTATTAACCCTTCACTGCCTAGAGGAGGTCGCTTTAAATGAAGGCCTGTGTGGTGGTGTGTGTGTTTTGTGCTTTTCGGCTGTGTGCTGATCTGTGCCGAAAGCTTCACAATTGCAGATCTGCACACACACATTTTTAAAAAAAAAAGAAACATCATGAGACTATCGATGTGTGTATGAGCCCGACTCGGCTTCAAAATGTTGAAGCCGGATAGGCGGGCATGCTAGAAAAGAAAATAAGAACAAAAAGGGCCCTGCGTGGGGTGCGGGGGGGGGGGGGGAGGGGGAAAGGGGGGCTCATGAAGATCTATGCCTCTTGTGGATAAACCTTGTTCGCAGTAGCGGCGAGACAGACAGATTTTTCAATTTCACGGCGCCACTACAATGGGGCATGTGGCATTGTAGCAGCTTCGAGCGGAATGCAAGGACTGTCTTTCACGGAATACTTTCTCCCCGCAAGCCACATAAAACTCTCCGTCTGAGAAAATTAGACGTAAATAGGGTCCCGGAACCTGATAGCAAGAGGCACAGATTTTCATGGGTCCCTGCGACCGCAGGAGCCCATGAGAATCTATGCCTCTTGTAAAGGGAGCGACTTGTTTTTCGCAGGAAATTCTTTGTCTAATCTAGTTCGTGTGCCGAGTCGTTCGAAGTGTCTTTTGTATTTCCTGATGCGTACTTTGTAATTGCTTTTTGTTGTTTTCTTCCACTAACAATTCCAACGGCTGACAAACGACGACTCACATCTAAAAAATAAGTTTGTTATAACGAGGAAAGGCACTCGGAGAGTATGTAACAAGTGCGTTGTTTTGTGTCATCTAAATTAAACATTGATTAGGCATGTCATTATAGGCCGGCCTATCTATCTATTGACTCGTGTCATTATTTTGTAACTAGTAAACCTTGGGTAGTGACGACAAAAATTATATTTGTGTCATCATTTCACAAGGTTTACTTGCTGAAAAGGTCTATCGAACAGAGCTTTGTTCTTTATTGTAGTTGTTGTTGTTGTGTTCTTTTCTTTGTTGTTGTTGTCTTTGTTGTTGTTGTTTTCTTTGTTTTTGGTTTTTCTTGCCCCCGCCCACCCCCACCCCCCTTACCCACTATTTTTCCTTTTCTTTTCATCTACGCATCATCATATTTTGACCCATTTCATTTTTTTACCAACGTGTATGTTAGACATTTGTGTATTAAGCATTGTGCATATGTATGGATGGATTGGACAGGAAACACACAAAGTGACATGAAAACAGTAGTATGTTAGACATTTGTGTATTAAGCATTGTGCATATGTATGAATGGATTTGAGAGGAAACACACAAAGTGACATGAGAACAGTAGTATGTTAGACATTTGTGTATTAAGCACTGTGCATATGTATGGATGGATTTGACAGGAAACACACAAAGTGACATGAAAACAGTAGTATGTTAGACATTTGTGTATTAAGCACTGTGCATATGTATGGATGGATTTGAGAGGAAACACACAAAGTGACATGAAAACAGTAGTATGTTAGACATTTGTGTATTAAGCATTGTGCATATGTATGGATGGATTTGAGAGGAAACACACAAAGTGACATGAAAACAGTAGTATGTTAGACATTTGTATATTAAGCACTGTGCATATGTATGGATGGATTTGACAGGAAACACACAAAGTGACATGAAAACAGTAGTATGTTAGACATTTGTGTATTAAGCACTGTGCATATGTATGGATGGATTTGAGAGGAAACACACAAAGTGACATGAAAACAGTAGTATGTTAGACATTTGTGTATTAAGCATTGTGCATATGTATGGATGGATTTGACAGGAAACACACAAAGTGACATGAAAACAGTAGTATGTTAGACATTTGTGTATTAAGCACTGTGCATATGTATGGATGGATTTGACAGGAAACACACAAAGTGACATGAAAACAGTAGTATGTTAGACATTTGTGTATTAAGCACTGTGCATATGTATGGATGGATTTGAGAGGAAACACACAAAGTGACATGAAAACAGTAGTATGTTAGACATTTGTGTATTAAGCATTGTGCATATGTATGGATGGATTTGACAGGAAACACACAAAGTGACATGAAAACAGTAGTATGTTAGACATTTGTGTATTAAGCACTGTGCATATGTATGGATGGATTTGAGAGGAAACACACAAAGTGACATGAAAACAGTAGTATGTTAGACATTTGTGTATTAAGCATTGTGCATATGTATGGATGGATTTGACAGGAAACACACAAAGTGACATGAAAACAGTAGTATGTTAGACATTTGTGTATTAAGCACTGTGCATATGTATGGATGGATTTGAGAGGGACCACACAAAGTGACATGAAAACAGTAGTATGTTAGACATTTGTGTATTAAGCACTGTGCATATGTATGGATGGATTTGAGAGGAAACACACAAAGTGACATGAAAACAGTAGTATGTTAGACATTTGTGTATTAAGCATTGTGCATATGTATGGATGGATTTGACAGGAAACACACAAAGTGACATGAAAACAGTAGTATGTTAGACATTTGTGTATTAAGCACTGTGCATATGTATGGATGGATTTGAGAGGAAACACACAAAGTGACATGAAAACAGTAGTATGTTAGACATTTGTGTATTAAGCATTGTGCATATGTATGGATGGATTTGACAGGAAACACACAAAGTGACATGAAAACAGTAGTATGTTAGACATTTGTGTATTAAGCACTGTGCATATGTATGGATGGATTTGACAGGAAACACACAAAGTGACATGAAAACAGTAGTATGTTAGACATTTGTGTATTAAGCACTGTGCATATGTATGGATGGATTTGACAGGAAACACACAAAGTGACATGAAAACAGTAGTATGTTAGACATTTGTGTATTAAGCATTGTGCATATGTATGGATGGATTTGACAGGAAACACACAAAGTGACATAAAAACAGTAGTATGTTAGACATTTGTGTATTAAGCACTGTGCATATGTATGGATGGATTTGACAGGAAACACACAAAGAGACATGAAAACAGTAGTATGTTAGACATTTGTGTATTAAGCATTGTGCATATGTATGGATGGATTTGACAGGAAACACACAAAGTGACATGAAAACAGTAGTATGTTAGACATTTGTGTATTAAGCACTGTGCATATGTATGGATGGATTTGAGAGGAAACACACAAAGTGACATGAAAACAGTAGTATGTTAGACATTTGTGTATTAAGCATTGTGCATATGTATGGATGGATTTGACAGGAAACACACAAAGTGACATGAAAACAGTAGTATGTTAGACATTTGTGTATTAAGCACTGTGCATATGTATGGATGGATTTGAGAGGAAACACACAAAGTGACATGAAAACAGTAGTATGTTAGACATTTGTGTATTAAGCACTGTGCATATGTATGGATGGATTTGACAGGAAACACACAAAGTGACATGAAAACAGTAGTATGTTAGACATTTGTGTATTAAGCATTGTGCATATGTATGGATGGATTTGACAGGAAACACACAAAGTGACATGAAAACAGTAGTATGTTAGACATTTGTGTATTAAGCACTGTGCATATGTATGGATGGATTTGAGAGGAAACACACAAAGTGACATGAAAACAGTAGTATGTTAGACATTTGTGTATTAAGCATTGTGCATATGTATGGATGGATTTGACAGGAAACACACAAAGTGACATGAAAACAGTAGTATGTTAGACATTTGTGTATTAAGCACTGTGCATATGTATGGATGGATTTGACAGGAAACACACAAAGTGACATGAAAACAGTAGTATGTTAGACATTTGTGTATTAAGCACTGTACATATGTATGGATGGATTTGAGAGGAAACACACAAAGTGACATGAAAACAGTAGTATGTTAGACATTTGTGTATTAAGCATTGTGCATATTTATGGATGGATTTGACAGGAAACACACAAAGTGACATGAAAACAGTAGTATGCTAGACATTTGTGTATTAAGCACTGTGCATATGTATGGATGGATTTGAGAGGAAACACACAAAGTGACATGAAAACAGTAGTATGTTAGACATTTGTGTATTAAGCATTGTGCATATGTATGGATGGATTTGACAGGAAACACACAAAGTGACATGAAAACAGTAGTATGTTAGACATTTGTGTATTAAGCACTGTGCATATGTATGGATGGATGTGACAGGAAACACACAAAGTGACATGAAAACAGTAGTATGTTAGACATTTGTGTATTAAGCATTGTGCATATGTATGGATGGATTTGACAGGAAACACACAAAGTGACATGAAAACAGTAGTATGTTAGACATTTGTGTATTAAGCACTGTGCATATGTATGGATGGATTTGAGAGGAAACACACAAAGTGACATGAAAACAGTAGTATGTTAGACATTTGTGTATTAAGCATTGTGCATATGTATGGATGGATTTGACAGGAAACACACAAAGTGACATGAAAACAGTAGTATGTTAGACATTTGTGTATTAAGCATTGTGCATATGTATGGATGGATTTGACAGGAAACACACAAAGTGACATGAAAACAGTAGTATGTTAGACATTTGTGTATTAAGCACTGTGCATATGTATGGATGGATGTGACAGGAAACACACAAAGTGACATGAAAACAGTAGTATGTTAGACATTTGTGTATTAAGCATTGTGCATATGTATGGATGGATTTGACAGGAAACACACAAAGTGACATGAAAACAGTAGTATGTTAGACATTTGTGTATTAAGCACTGTGCATATGTATGGATGGATTTGAGAGGAAACACACAAAGTGACATGAAAACAGTAGTATGTTAGACATTTGTGTATTAAGCATTGTGCATATGTATGGATGGATTTGACAGGAAACACACAAAGTGACATGAAAACAGTAGTTAGCACATTACGTATTCAGTTTATTTAGTTCAATGTATTATTTTTGCACAGGAATGCGCATGTGCCTTCCATCTTTCAGAAGTCTTCCTTTAGTCGTTGTGGCAACTATGTTGGTTAGGTTCATGAAAATGACGTACACTGTTCAACATTTCCATAAATACATGCAAATCAGGATAGACCTTTTTTTTTCTTTTCTTTTCTTTTTTTTTTTTTTTTTTTTTTTTGGGGGGGGATGGATTTAGCTGCTTTAACCCATTCAGCCCTGACGCACTACAGCAGGAGATGGATCGACCATGATAATTCAAGGGTAGTGCCAGATTATCTTGGCGCCTGTCGGCGCTAAGATAATTTGGCACTGCCCTTGTATTTTCATGGTCGATCCATCTCCTGCAACTGGTGCATAGTCATTAGGTGACGCCTCCAAAATTTGGGAAATACTGCCCGTCGGGCTAAATGAGTTAATTTGCATGAATCCTCTCTCTCTCTCTCTCTCTCTCTCTCTCTCTCTCTCTCTCTCTCTCTCTCTCTCTCTCTCTCTCTCTCTCTCTCTCTCTCTCTCTCTCTCTCTGATCAAAGGCCGGAACTGCTCCGGAACAGAAGTCACAGCGGCCACCCTACGGTTACTCCACACCAACCATGGTCCCCCCCCCCCCCCCCCCCATCTTCGTAGCAGACGGCCGACCGGTGTACCCGTACTCTAATCCCTCCGTATTTCCATATCCCCCACTACCCCCGCCCCCAGGAGTGCCCCAGCTTAGTGAAAGTGACTGCGCAGCCTTGTTTTCTCTGCTGCAGAAGTTTAGACCACGCGCCGGACATTAGGACACGAGTCTCTAGATTGACAGCTTGTGTTAGACAGTCATAGGACACACCCTTCTTATTTGACAGCGTGTATTTCAGACAGTTTTTGTTGTTTTTTAGTAGCTTTCTCGCAGCCTTGCCAAAGTTCTATTGTGCGTGTTTCGTGGATCTCTTTGTGACATTAATCCTCGAGTCGAGTTGAATTGAGCTTTTTTTTTTTTTTTTATCTAGAATTACATTTTCGACTTTAATGACTGCGGTTTTGTTCTGTCCGTAGTTAGCTGTGCTTGATTTTAAAGTCGCAGTGACTTTTTTTGTTGTTGTTGTTTTGCTTTAAATTATAGAAGTCCATTTTATTTTGATGTGCGATTATTACTATAATAGTAGTTAGGAACTGCAGCATCGGGCGAGCGTGCCTAGGTGCGCTTGGAAGTGTTTTTTTATTTTCTGATTCTTTCTACATAGCTGTCGAGCCTTTTATTTTGTATCTGACATTACCAAGCAATTCGAACTCGCAGCGGACTCTGACCACGAGAGTCAAAAATATTTTAATTTTGCTTTATTGTTGTTGCTGTTGTTTTTCCTACGTTTTCTTGTCGCTTTCTTATTCATTATACATTGACATTATTTTTATTATTTTTTTTGGAATATTATTGCTACGTTTGTTCTGTTACCAACATGCCAAAATATAATGTAAAAACTGCCCCACAACGACCTGATGAGTTGAGAATTGGTCACCTCAACATTTACCATTTAGTTAATAAGGTGCCAGATTTGTCTGTGTTCTTAAACACGCCATCACATTTTCATGTTTTTGGTGTATCCGAGTCGAGGCTCAAAAGCACTGTCAGGGATAACTCCATCTCAGTTCCAAACTTCTCAGTACTCCGCAGAGATGCCTCAAGTCCCCAGCACACTGGACTAGCAGTATATATACATGATTCGATAATTAGTAACGTTAAACGACGACAGGACTTAGAGTCAGCCGAAGTTGAAAGTTTATGGGTCGAGGTGAAAACATCTAAATCCCCCACAGTCCTGGTTGGCTTTATCTATAGAAATCCAGCAGCCAACTGGGACTGGTATGATGACTTCGTAGAAATGATGGATAAAGTTAATCAAAGTAAAGATAACATTGTTCTTCTGGGCGACTTTAACATTGACCTACTTAAGCCCAAAGGGCACCATGCTGCATGGGCATCAACAACAGCCTTATTCGGTTTAAAACAATTAGTTAAAAACCCCACTAGAACCACATCTACATCCTCAACCTTAATTGATCACATTTACGTGACAAATGACGATACAATATCAAATGTGCAGGTTCCCTCCTTAGCTGTTAGCGATCATAACCCAGTATGTTGTAACGTCTCCATGAAACTAGACAAGCAAAAAACTAAAAGACATAAAACTATAAAATATCGCTCCTTTAAACACTTTAATAAAGACGAATTTCTGTGGGACCTGCACAATGCTTCGTTTACTGAGGTTTATGATCACCAATCTCCTGACAGTGCCTTGTCGTGCTGGATGGATCTGTTTCTCAGTGTACTCAATAAACATGCGCCAATACGTGAAAAACGAGTTAAACATTCCACCATACCACCGTGGTTAACAGCGGATATCAAGCAGGCCATGTCATTTAGAGACAAACTGAAGAAAGAGCAAAAGTACGAAGAATACAAAACACAACGCAATCGTGTCAAATATTTAGTTAGAGCGTCTAAGAAGTCTTTTTTCCAACAAATGATTCGAGACAAAAAGGACACGGCATCTGTTTGGAAAGCTCTGAACGTCATAACAAAGGGTAAATCAGCACCCGAAATCCCATCTCATATGTCAGCTGATATATTAAATAACCATTTCTTAACGACAGCCGAAATATTGGCATTGTCAGCTGCAAATAACAGTAAACCGTATGAAGTGCCGAGTTCTCTCAGAGAACACTTTAAAAAAACAACTATATCAAATACTTTCACCATCCCTGATATTACAGTTGCGGAAGTCGGAAGATATATTTCTAGCATGCCCAACAAAAAGTCTGCTGGCATTGATGGTATTGATAATGAAACCCTAAAAATCTCATTACCGTATACAGTAGAATCACTAACATATATTTTCAACCTCCGCATAAAGCAAAGTACATTTCCAACCATTCTTAAAGAAGCAAAGGTAATCCCAATCCCTAAATCAAAAGATCTTGAAGATATTAATAACTATCGTCCAATCTCCCTTCTGTCAGCTTTGTCAAAACCCCTTGAAAAGCACATTCAAAAACATCTCCTTGATTTTCTGGAAAAAGGTAAATTACTTAATATTCACCAGTCTGGTTTTAGACCGAAACATTCTTGTCAGTCAGCACTGACACATATTGTAGACAGCTGGCTGGAATCAATCAATAAAAGCCTGATGTCAGGAGCAGTTTTCTTAGACCTTAAAAAGGCGTTTGACCTTGTGGACCATGACATTCTCCTAAATAAGCTAACAGTTTATCACTTGGACGCAACCGCTATAGAATTCTTCCGCTCATATCTCGAAGACAGAAAACAAATGGTGTGCGCCCATGGAAGATACTCTAAGCAAGGAAATGTAAAATACGGCGTCCCCCAGGGATCTATTTTGGGCCCTCTTCTATTCATACTATTTATTAATGATCTACCGTTGCATATCACTAATTCTGACGTTAATTGTAATCTATTTGCTGACGATACGAGTCTTCATGTTTCTGGCAAAAAAACGACGGACATTAGCAATAGTTTACAATGCAGTCTCAATGAGGTATCTGACTGGTGTAGACAGAACCATATGGTTCTTCACCCAGCAAAAACAAAGAGTATCTTAATCGCCACGCGGCAAAAACATCAACGCCGACTACAGCCATTACAATTACAATTAAACGCTGAACCTGTTGAACAAGTCACTGAGCGTAAATTCTTAGGAATACAAGTTGATGATCAACTGTGCTGGGAGACCCATATAAATGCTGTTTGTAAGACCATTGCTAAAAACACTTTCTTATTGTCCCAGCTTAGACATGTAACGGATACAAATACCCGTAAATTGTTTTTCATGCTCATATAAAGTCCCATGTTGATTATGTCTCCACAGTGTGGGACGGCTGCAGTGATGTCCACATGAAGAGATTAAACTCCATATACAAAAGAGCTGTAAAAATGATAGATAGACGCCCCATCCCTACCACAGACAAATTTAGATATTTAAACATTCTCGGTCTATGTCAGCAACTTACATTAAACAAATGCGTCTATATGCATAAGATACTGAATAATATGACACCCCAGTATCTAACCACTAAATTTATATCTCACCAAGAACGTGAACGGACCTCAAGAAACAATACCTTACCCCTACCACTGCCAAGAATTGACCTTTTTAAAACTAGTATGTCATTCTCTGGTCCGTTTGCTTGGAATTCCATCCCTGCACATTTGAAAACTATTACCTCACCAGGAAGTTTTAAAACAAAACTTTTTGATTACCTGATGAGTCAGACTTAGTACGTTTCTCAGGTACTGTAATATTTCCTGTACCTCACGTATTTCATACAGATGGTTTTTATATGTGTGTGCGCGTGTGTGTGTGTGCTCGTGTTTGTTTGTGCGTGTGGGTGTTTGTGTGAGCGGCGCGCGTGCGTGCGTGTGTGCATGTGTGTGTGATGAGTATTATTATTTTTTCTGTATATAATGATGCTATTGGGTTTTGTATGTACATATATATTTTATAGTTTCCCTTCTTTTTTATCCTGTAGATGTTAGCAACGGCAAGTTTGTAAAATGACGATTTGTTTTCTGTCAAAACTTTTTACCGTTGAAAAATAAAGTTTCATCATCATCATCATCATCTCTCTCTCTCATTCCCTTCCTCCCACTATTCAACAAACCACGTCGCTCTCTCTGTTTAAAAGTAGAGTACATGATTACCTTTCTAAGACATCGTTATGCTGATCCTTTCTTCTTCTTTGTTTTTCGACATAATACGCTTCATGTTTTTATTACTTTTTTTTTCCATCTAGCCTCCAAATTGTTTGTTCAGTTTTCTAACTTGTTTTTGATAGTACACAAAATATCATACCTACTTATATGTTGGATAATTATGTGCGCACGTGTGTGTATGTGTATGTACAAAAGTGCGCATCATGTGCACGAGTACATGTATATGTGTGTCTGTGTGCGTGTGTGTATGCGTGTGTGTGACGTTTATTATTAGTTAGTTTTTGTTGTTTGGTTGGTGTTCCTAAAGTAGCTTAGCAAGGACAGATTGTAAGAAAGGCCTGCGCGCCTAATATCTCAATCCTTGGAAAATAAAGTTTCGTTCGTTCGTTCGTTCGTTCGTTCGATCTCTCTCTCTCTCTCTCTCTCTCTCTCTCTCTCTCTCTCTCTCTCTCTCTCTTTCTCTCTCAGTCTCTCTCTCTCTCTCTCTCTCTCTCTCTCTCTCTCTCTCTCTCTCTCTCTCTCTCTCTCTCTCTCTCTCTCGTACATGTAGTACCCCTAAAGTTGACTCGTTTACACACCGAGTCCACGTTGAACATCAAAGGGCACTCCTGTGCTCATTTCGGGTGGCCTAACATGGTCAGTCACGCATTAAAACCCCCCAAACCTTCTCTGTATGGGGAAGTGATAACAAGTCTCTTCGAGCAAGAGGTATAGATTCTCATGACCCCTGCGACTGCAGGGGCTCATGAGAATCTATGCCTCTTGCAGACGGAAGTATTTGGATGAGAACCCAGCAGGTGTAAATTGAATGAGGGACCAGACTAAATTCTTGTGCAGCTGAACGGTCGGGCGCGAGGAGTAGCATAAATTGACACGAATCAGTCACAGTGCTGAGGGGGATCGAGTAATAATGCAAAAGCAGTTCGGCACACCGGTCGGCTTCAGGAAGACGAACAACTTCTATTTCAAGCGCTACAATAACGCTATGAGTCGAGAATAACGCGTGTCTGACTGACTCGATGGCTCACGGTTACAGCGATATTCTGACACTGGCCTGTTCTTTTCTGTTCTCCAGGATTGAGTCCATGTCATTTCGTATTCGTTTACCGGTTCGGAGTGACAAGAGAAAGCCAGATTCAACTGGATAATGGTTCCCCCTCCCCTCCACCTCCCCCCCCCCCTCCCTTCACTGCCGGATTACATGCAACAACACAAAAGTGCAAAAGGTTCATATGATAATAATAATAATAATAATAATAATATAATATACCGGTTATTATATAGGCGCTTCTGAAAATCGGCTCAAAGCGCCGCGAACTAATAATAATAAATAATAATAATAATACCGGTATTATATAGGCGCTTTTTCTCAATTTTTGGGCGAATCGACTCAAAGCGCCGCGAACTGAAACCCAACACGCACACTCACGTAACAGACACGGATTTACGCCATTTAAGACAAACACAGTACAAGACAGACGAAGGGCCAGTTCAGCTACTGAAATTACGGAGATTTTTGATCGCTTGTACTTGAAATTTGTAAAGTGGCCTGAGACCGGTACCAAAGTGTAGGAACTCAATGAATCCAACACGCACGCTTATAACTCCTTCACGAGCCTATAAGCATGTTCTTAATTAAACGAACTTTAGTTCGCGAACTCTGACGAACTACAGTTCACGATCTCGGACGAACCAGGTTGGTTCTTAATTGGACGATCTAAAGATACGGCGAACCTAGTTCGAAGTAGTTCACGAACCTCGGCAAACCATAGTTCGCTGTCGGAAAACGTTCGCTCAACGTGTTGAGCAAACTAAGGCGAACCTTTTCTCTGATTGGTCAAAACTTTTACCCTCTTCTGCGTTGGAGATAAGAAGACAGTCACCGATACAAACAAATCAGTATGGCGGACGGTGATATTTCACTCGTGCGAAGAACAAGACGGCCTATTTTTATTGATTTGTGGGAGGCGCAACGCTGTTTGTGGGGTCGCTACTGCAAGGAGTACAAAAACAAACATCGTTCAAATCGCAAACCGGCATAGCGGCAGTCATTCTGAACACCTTCACAGACAGTAAGTACGCCGAATCAAGCACTTCAGTTTAAAACAGAGAACCATGGCAATCCTGGTTTGCTGAAGTTCGCCTAGTTTCGTTCAACCTCAATTAAGAAACAAACCAAAAGATCGCCGATCTTCTCCGATTTAGATTTGCCGATCAATAGTTCGTCTAATTAAGAACAGCTCTAAGGTGTCTGTAACGCCGCCGTTGCCGGTCCCAAGCCCGGATGAGAAAGGAGGAGTCAAACAACTACGCTAAACCTACAAGGAAAAACTACGCCAAAACTGTTGCAAACTACGCCAAAACTGTTAGTCCCCGATCACTAATTAGTGCCAGTGGGACAGTAAACTGGAACAAACAACATAAGGTGTCTGTAGAAGCAGGTCACATTTGCAAAGAGTCTGCTTAAAGCACGCCGAACATACCATGAAACTTACCTGGGAAAACTGGACTCAACATAACTCCAACCCTCCATTTTTTTCACAGGGATAAAACTCATCATCGAGAATTAGTCGCCGCGGCGACTCGTGCTGATGAGTGGCAGGAAAGTTCACTTTAAATAGTACGTTCGGCGTGCTTTAACTCCTGCGCCAGTCCCTACGCATGGTGCTCCGCTATGGCGGAGCACCTTGCGTAGGGACTGGCGCAGGATTTGTGGCTTGCTGACATCATCCACGTTCATCTGATTCGGGCAGACAAGCAATGAGTATGCAAAGCTTTCAGAGACTTCACAACCCTGTGAAGGCAAAAGACAGCAAGTCCATTTTTGTGTGAAAAGCGATATTTTCAATGTATTGCAATAAAAACCTCGCTTTTCACAAAAACTGACTTAGCGCCGTTTGCCTGCACAAGGTTGGTCATAACTCGCGGGAACTCGACTGGATGTTGGCTTCAGCCTTCATTTTTCATTGAATGTTCGCGTTCGGCCTTGGAACGAAGTCCGTCAACCACCATGATATCAGGGTTATCGTGTGTACAGGAGATTGTCTGCTGGCTACCCCTCACTCTCATTAGCGGATGAATGAATGAATGAATGAATGAATGAATGAATGAATGAATGAATGTGAAGTTTTACTGACTACCTTTGTGCACGTTGATCTGTCTCTATGTCCGCCTGCCTGATTGCCTGCGTGCCTGCTTGCCTATCCATCTGTTCGTTTGTCGATCTGTGCAAATAAAAGATCCCCCCCTCCCTCCCCACCAAGTGAACACAAAGACGACTTACGCCAGCAAATGTTGGCCCAATGACCTTTAACTATATTTGTGACGTTTCGGGTGGAGCAATTTTTTTTATCTGATGTTCAGTTCGGTGGCTAATTCTAAAAATGCCGGTGAGCTGTCCTTTAAAAAAAAAAAAAAAAAATCCTATTATTTGAGAAGAGGCCTCTAACTTTTTAAATGGTCGATCCATCTTCCCTTCGAACGAAAGAGACACATTCAGCAGGATCCCGATGTAAACAGAGCGGCTGGATGCTGTCTGTAGGCCAACGGCTTCATCTGGCGTCGAACGAAACCATTAGGTTGTCAGTACCCATGTGCGTGTGGTCCCCTACTAACGAAAGGTCCTCGGGCCGACGTCTGCCGCTGTAAGTCAAATGTTAGGCACTACCCGTTAGCTGCCACGGTCGATCCACCTCCCCAACATGTGGTGCTCTTATGAAAGAGACACCATCAGTGGCGTCCCAGTGTAAACAGGGTGGCTGGGTGTTGTCTGTGTTTGTAGCGGCGCATTAGGACCGGGGTGTTTGAACACGTGAAGAGAAGTCAGCCTTTTGGGGCCCTAATAAAGGGGGCAGGTGTGAGGTTTCTACAACGATGTGCCTCGCCCCAGTGAGCAAAAGGGCTCGGGCCGACGTCTGCTGCGGTCGGGCCCGCGCACAGGGCTCACAGCGATAGACGTCGGTCCGAGGACCTTTCGTTAGTAGGGGACCACACGCACAAGGGTACTGACAATGAACGGTCCCTGTCAGCAAGAGATCATAGGACCGAAGTTGGCTGGCATGCAGGTCATCGGGCCAGAGTCTGTCCACGCACAAAGGTTTGCGGGCCGAAGTGTGACGGTGTTGGCCCGAGTACAGATATACTGACGAGCAAAGAAGTACCCAACGGAGAAAGAAACACGCTTAGAAAAGACGGGTACAACACAATTTATTAATATTTCGGGTAAATACCCTTTGTCAAAATAGACAAACAAACAAACAGAGAGATTAGCCGCTACTTATCTTCATTGGCAGAAGGAATGTGGCAACTGAAAATGACGAGCAAAGAAAATGCGACAATTTTGGAATCCTCGGATGGTTCCAAAAATGTCGCATTTCTGATGTGCGCGGTACAACTTAGGGCAGAGTTTGTCCAGTGGAACTCTTGCTATGTACGTTCTTTCTAAGGCTACAACCACTGACGCACTCAGCTGCTCACCCACTAACGCACACACACACACACACACACACACACACACACACACACACACACACACACACACAAACACACACACGCGCGCGCACGCACGCGGCACACACACAAACGCACGCACGCACACATACACACTCGCATACGTACGGCAAGTACGCACGTACGAGCGTACACATGCACAAACACACACGCAAACGCATGCACTCACGCGCGCACAGAGCACACAAACACACGTGCGCGCAATTACTCACGCAAGCACTCTCTCTCTCTCTCTCTCTCTCTCTCTCTCTCTCTCTCTCTCTCTCTCTCTCTCTCTCTCTCTCTCTCTCTCCACACACACACACGAAGACACTTGTCGCAGAAATGGATGTTTCTGCAGTAACAACAAGAAGATTGGATAAACTATAACCCACAAAGTCCCTTCTATATGAGAGCTGTTTTCGCTACCTTTTGTCTTTGACTTGATTCTGATGTTAAAATATCTCATTTTGAAAAAAACTCGCACATGTACCAATGCTTCATAGTGAACTCTATAAGGTTCCGCGCGCAGTGCATACGCGTCATTGGTGTGTCAAACGTCATTTGTCATGACGTATTTTTTAAAACTTTTTACGTAGATTAGATTTACTTTTTAAAAAGGTTGAAAGGATACAAAGCTGGCTAACGAACTCATCCAATGTCTTTCTCCAAACTAGCTATATGCAAAAGTTCAATTAAATAATTATGAAAAAAATTACGGACTCTAATCTGGGTCAACCGACTTCCTATAAACGGTTGTTTATGTCTTCAATGAGACATGCAATTACAATATGGTCGGAGGCTCTCTTAGACACCCACTTAAGAAAGTGATTCTTTTGTTTACATACATACTCACACACATACATACATACGCACATGCATACATACATATATACGCACATACGGCGCTTCGCGCCAAATGTACGTTCAGCAGCGAGGTTAGCGTAACTAGACGTGACTACGTCATTTTTATCGTATTACTTCAATTGTTAGAGGTTTAGCCTGCCCCCCCCCCCCCACCCCCACCCCCCTTGACATCATGGACATGCTATTAAATTCGCCCCACCGCGACCCGACCTAAAAAAAAAAAAAGTCCTTTCTATAAATAGAAGGGACTTAAAAAGAAACCTTGCTATGGCCGGCTTGTTGTCACAACTGTCGATTGTAATTTCAAACAGTGCACGTATCCTATCAACGAAGGTTATTTCACAATATCATCTTTATGAAGCAATGCACTTAGCATGTCTTACAATACAGGTGGACAAGCGGGCAAAAATAACTTATCCTGTGATGTCTTGGGCCTGAGTGAAGAAAACGATCTTCAGGGTGGAATTTTAATGCGAATCTGATGAAGAACAACGTCAACATGGTACTCGTCACCAGTAAGGTTGCGTTTTTAACTCATTAATCCCTTCCCTGCCAGTGGTCGCAGATTGTGTGTCTGAAATCTGTGTTAATTTAACCCCAAAGACCCCCAGCCGTCAAAGGAACCTGGATACAAAGTGGTGTCAGCAAGAGACATAGATCCTCATGAGCCCCCGCAACTGCGGGGGCTCATGAAGATCTATGTCTCTTGCAGTTGGATCGCGTCGACTCTGCCTCGGCACTCAAGGGGTTAAACGTAAAAAGGCCCATCAACACTTTTTAACTGCATCAAATTTAAACTGATATTTGATTGAAATTCCAGACCCCAGATTTAATTCCGGTCTGTCATCACCCAATACGCAAGAAACTATCAGGCCGACGTCGGCCGTAGTAGGTTTGCGCATAGACTTCTCACTGCGGCGAAATTCGGCCCGGTAGTCTTTGTTTACTGGGTACTTGCCGCTGAAATTCGTCGTCGGCCAGCGAAAACAGTATTATAAACTTCAATATACAAGACTGGAAATAAGCAAGCCAAAGTCTACCGTATTGTTTGAGCTCACATGCGTTTTTCTTCCAGGAACATTCAGAGTTGTTCATATTTTTAAGCTTCATCCTGATTCATCTCTCTCCACCTTAACTCACCATACCCCCCCACCCCACCCCCACCCACCCCCCACCCCTACCCTCTGCATCCCCCACCCCCGATCCGCAATGTGGCACACAAACACTGACAGACAAACGGCGCTTCCTACCAGTTATACGTTCTGTGGCCCGATGGAGTAGTCACAGCCATTCTGAAGAAGAAGTAGATTGGATTACCCATGCCCACAATGCCTCTTTTATATGAGCTTGCATGCATTTTCCACCTTTACCACAACGATGGCAGACATCATAACAAACACAGAGGACTGAGACTGTCTTCCTTTATCAAATCAGAGAGGGAGAGAATTGTGTCAGCTTACACATGTAATAGCACTGACGTGCGGATGCCTCGCGTCAATTTAGGAACATTGTATAACACTGACGCGTTTGGCGGTTTTACGTCACCGTCACTGTCTGATTCTTGCCCAGAAGTCGAGAATTATTCCTTTTGTCGTTCTTTCTGCAATGAAATTTTATTTTCGAAAAGGTTGAAGAGGTACAAAGCTGGCTAACGAACTCATCCAATGTCTTTATCCAAATTAGCTATATACAAAATGTCAAGTGTGTATCAGTCAAAATTACAGACTCTAATGTGACACAACCGACTTTCTATAAACGATAATTTAATAATAATAATAATAATAATAATAATAATAATAATAATAATAATAATAATAATAATAATAATAATAATAATAATAATAATAATAATAATAATAATAATAATAATAATAATAATGAGTACTTGTATAGCGCCTAACCTCAGATTAGAGCTCTAGGCGCTTATTTAACTCTCCAATGAGACATCCGATTTCAATAATGCTCGGAGGCTCTCCTAGACACAACCTGAATGAAGCATTTCCTCTATTTTCAAGCTTGTACGCAAGCAAACTTCGGAGATTTTCGTGTTTACACACACACACACACACACACACACACACACACACACACACACACACACACACACACACACACACACACACACACACGGCGCTTTCGCCAAAAGTACGTTCAACAGCAAGGTTATAGAGTAGCTTATCTTGTTCGACTTCTTTGCCACTATCAAAGGCCCGCCCGCCTGTTACGTTATTTTGCGTGCTACTGAACGGGCTCCGACCTGCCCCATCTCAAAGTCTTCTGTATTTTCAATACGGTAGACAAACATGTTTGTAACATCATCATAAAACTTGTAAGGCCATTTGGGAGGGCGATCAGAGACTAAGATGGGGTGTTTGCTGCATCTCTCGGGTTTTACTTTTTTATGCGTGAAACGTTTATGTTAACCCATTTAGCACGGACACTCTACAGCAGGTGATGGATCAACCATTAAAATTCAAGGGCAGTGCCAGATTAGCTTGGCGCCATCAGGCGCCAAGCTAATCTGGCACTGCCCTTGAATATTAATGGTCTATCTATATCCTGAAACTAGTGCATATATGTATATGTAATGTGATACCTCTACAATCTGGGAAATGCTGCCTTCGGGTTAGATGGGTTACATTTCTGTGCAATGTATTATTATTTCAAAATCCAAACCAAAAAGGTGTCTGCAAAGCGTGTAAAAAAAAAAAATAAAAAAAAATATTTTTTTAATTCAAAGAAATTCCCAACAAAGACCGAAACACGCTTGCTTACAGAGAACAAGCACAACACAGTTTATAAACTGTGTCGTGCTTGATCTTTCTGAGCGTGTTTCTTTCTGTATTGGTAATTGCCTGTGCGCGTACTTTACAAATACAAGGGGCTCACGAGGATCTATGCCTCATGCGGACAGCACTTTGTATCCATGTTCCTGACACAGCTGTGGATTATTGGGTTTTAATTTTAACAAGATGGGATGAACCATAACCCACAAAGTCCCTTCTATATGAGAGCTGTCCTCGCTGTCAATGGTCTCTGCCTTTTGTCTTTGACCTGATTCTGATGTTGAATTATCTCCTATTGAAAAAGACTCGCAGATCTGCCAATGCGTCAGTGAGTTCTATAAGGGCGCAGGACATACGCGTCATTGATTTGTCAAACGTCATTTGTCATGACGTAAGTTTTAGTTTTTAGTGCTGGGGAAGCAGAGGAAGCGCAAACAGCCCTGGGTCACCGATGACATCCTTGATCTCTGTGATGAGAGGAGAGCCTGGAAGAAAAAGAGAGGCCAAGACCTCACATCAGCAAACAAGTACAGACTTGTCAACAAGAAGATCAGGAAGAGGATGAAAGAAGCCAAAGAAGATTGGATTGAAGACCAGTGTCGTAGCGTGGAAAAGGGCATGGCAAACGGCAACAGCAAGAAGGCTTATGAAACGCTAAGGACCCTCACCAAGACTCAACAGCGAACAGCCACAGTCATCGAAGACAGCAGCGGCCAACTCCTTACGGAAAACACTGCTGTACTAAACAGATGGACTGAGTACTGCCGAGACTTGTATAACTACAAGGCTGAGCCAGACACCAGCATCCTCCAAAACAACCAGGCTGGGGCCAGGAAGGCCGAAGACCTGCCAGTGTTAGCTGAAGAGGTGGAAACAGCCGTACGCGGCCTGAAGGGAGGAAAGTCTCCAGGTGTAGACAACGTACCTGCTGAACTGTTGAAACATGGAGGAGAAGTAACAACGAAGGTACTCACTACACTCTGTCAAAAGATCTGGGAGCAAAAGAAATGGCCAGTAGAATGGACACAGTCTCTAGTGATCCCGCTCCCCAAGAAAGGAAACCTGAAACAGTGCCAGAACTACAGAACTATCAGTCTGATAAGTCACCCTAGCAAAGTAATGCTTAGAATCATTCTCAGCCGCCTCAAAACTTTCGCCGAGGAACTGCTGGCAGAAGAACAGGCTGGCTTCAGAGTTGGAAGAAGCACTGTAGAGCAGATTTTCAACTGCCGCGTCCTGATCGAGAAACATCTGCAGCATCAGCGCGAACTCTACCACAACTTCATTAATTTCAGGAAAGCATTTGATCGCGTCTGGCAC
>BTPG01000004.1:145246336-145261165 GCA_036245525.1 Semisulcospira habei | reverse complement strand
GACGGACTCTGGCAAGTCATGAGATCGTTCAACATAGAGGAGGGGCTGATCCAAATGATAGAAGCGCTTTACAAGAACGCCTGCAGCGCGGTTCTACTTAACAATCAGTCAGGCGAGTTCTTCAGGACGACGATCGGTGTCCGTCAAGGATGCCTGCTCTCTCCTGTCCTTTTCAACATATTCCTGGAGAAGATCATGCAGGAAACCCTCCACGACCACCATACTTCAATCTCTATTGGTGGCAGATCCCTGTGCAATCTTCGATTCGCAGACGACATTGACCTCATGGCAGGCAGCAATAGTGAGCTTCAAAACCTGACAGACAAACTTTCAAGTAGCGCAGGGTCTTATGGCATGGAGATCAGTACGGATAAAAGCAAAGTGATGATCAACACCACAAGCGACAGCAGCAGCAACATTCACATGAACGGCCAGAAGCTTGAAGAGGTCAATAGCTTCAAGTACTTGGGAGCCACCCTGTCCAAAGACGGTAGTTGCATAGCAGAGATCCGTATCAGGATAGGTACAGCAACATCCGCAATGGCCAGGCTGGACAGGATATGGCGAAGTAACTCCATCAGCTTCACCATCAAGTACAGGCTTTACAAGTCCCTCGTAGTGTCTATTCTACTCTACGGCTGTGAGACTTGGACACTGCTTGCAGACTCAGAAAAGAAAATCCAGGCCTTTGAGAACAAGTGCCTGAGGAAGTTGCTTCGCATCTCGTACCGCGAGCACAAGACCAACGAATATGTACGGAGCATCGTCACTTCCCTGGTGGGCCCACATGAACCCCTTCTAGCAACCGTGAAACGGCGCAAGCTTGCTTGGTTTGGCCACGTGACCCGACACAACACCTTGTCCAAGACTATCCTCCAAGGCACTCTCGAAGGAAGTCGTCGGCGAGGTCGTCAGAGAAAGAGTTGGGTCGCAAACATAAAAGAATGGACCGAACTCGAGATGCCAGACTTGCTTGCCACCGCCCAAAATAGAACTCAGTGGAGAGCACTGTCTGTTGCTGCTGCCTTTCAGTCCCCCCAACGCCCAGTTCGGGCAAGGGACTGATGATGATGATGATGAAGTTTTAGTTTTTACGTAATTTTATATTTTACGTGATATGAGTTTCACTTTCAATACATAGGCTTGAGAAAATGGTGACAAAACTAGAACTCCACGGTACAATTTCAGCCTTGCTATAATTTGTGTGAAAGCAGGTTGACTTTACCTAGCTACATGATACTAAGTACACGGGTCACCTGCATGCTCTTCTGAAAGCGCGTCGATGTGTGTGTGCGTGTTAGTCCGTGCGTGCGCGCGCGCGCGCTCCAAACATCTCTAAAAGGCATAGATCCTCATGCGCCTCATGCGTGTTTTTGTTTTTATTTTTACGTAGATTAGATTTTACTAAAAATGTTGAAAGGATACAAAGCTAGCTAACGAAGTCCTCCAATGTTTTTCTCCAAATTAGCTATATGCAAAAGTTTAAATAAATATTATTTATTTAAACTTTTGCCTATGACAAAAATTTAGGACTCTAATCTGGGTCAACCGACTTCCTATAAACGATTGTTTATGTCTTAAATGAGACATTCAGTTACAATATGCTCGGAGGCTGTCTTAGAAACCCACTTAGAAGTATTCGCCAGTTTCAGTGGTACAGAATTCGGATTATCTGCATACTAGCATACATACATACAACGCATACATACTACTACATACAACTACTACTCAGTCACAACGACGCTCCATCGCCAGAGTCACATATCTGCGGGACTCATATTGGTTTCTGCCTCTTTGCAGGAGCTGGTTGCACGGATGAGCGTTGCTCAGGTTACCAGAGCCGGAGGGAGTTTGGTCTCAGCCCACGGTGACGCAGTGTTTCTCGCGTGTGGGAGAGACTTTTCACAAACAAGCATCGGAAATGTCAAGACATTTTGTGAAATGTTAGCTCAAAACGTGGTGGCAATGTGAAACCCCCAAATCCTGTTTCCATATTGATGCGAGTAATAATGGCTTTCATATTGATGCGAGTAATAATGGCTTTAGGGAATTTACGACTTGTGTATGAAGACTTTTAGGGAAACAAATGACTTCATAATAAGGGCTTCAGGGGATGACAGTTTCAAGGATTCGCTGGGGTCATACTTTGTGGGTGATTTGTGTGCTGGTCTGTAATTTTGGACCATACGGCCTATAGCTGTAAGGTCCAAAATCCCAGACCAACACGCACATGTTTTTAGATTGTGGTCTGAAAGCGCGACGAACGTATGATGAACTACATCCAGGAAAATTGATTTTTTTTTTTTAAACCCTTGACGGGACAATTTTACCTCACTAAGTACTGCGAATGTCTAAATTATGTAGCTGCAGCGAAGGTTCTTGTCTATTATGCGGTGGAAAAGGAAGGGTTGGGTTCACTGAACTTGCGTAAAATTCAGCGGCGATTCACAGCATGTTCGACGCGCTTTAAAGAAGAAAAGCGGCGACTGGAGTCGATGAGTGAACACACGGTGATCTTCTCCGGCTGAGGTTGTAAATAAGTCTGACCGAAAGCATTCATCTTCGTAAGCCCTGACATTGTTCTGAGCGACCACCCTCATGAGAGATCACCTGTCATTAAAGACCATCATTTAGGTGGCTGTCGCCACCTAAATGATGGTCTTTAACGACAGGTGACATTTTTCCCTCAAGATTTCTCAGTCTAGAGAGAATACCTTTCTTGTAGGACATTTTTTTTTTCTAGTAATATGGATTCTTAAAACAAGTTATACTGTAGTGGATTTATGGATCTTTCCCTGGTGACCGCCGCGAGATGGCCTTAGTCGCCTGCTCGGCGTTCACTCATGCCGAAACAAGGCCTCGGTAGAATCTGGTGCCAGACTGCCTTTTACCCCAACATAACGACAGAAACTGTCAACGCCTCGGCCGGTTTAACAGCTCGCCGCTGCGGCTGTATGGCTCCCTTATCGTGTCGGCGTGTTGATGTGTTCTGTTAAACCCCAATGATCTAACATAACCTTTCCCTGGTGAGGTAAAAGTGACGACTTATATTTCCAATAATTTAGTCACACAGCAAGTACGTTTTTGACTGACTAGCCCGTGTGGAAGAATATGAGCCAAACCCAGTGAAAAACTGCCTGCAAGTTCACATCCGCCCAAACAATCTCCGTCAAAGTCGGTAACTGACTTTCAAAAAAACAAAACGGTATTTCAAATCAGAGTTCCTTTGCACCCCATGACTGATACCGACTGCACTGCGTTGTGACTGTAATTGTGATCTCGGCGCTGATAGTCTCGGCTGACCCTATTCTTGGCTGTCCCACACGATCCGGAAGCCCTGATAAGTCTCGGCTGGCCCGAGTCTTGGCTGTCCCAAGACACGATCGGACGTGCCGGCGCGGCTTCGAAACTGAGCAGCCACTGGCCTCCTCTGACAGACGGAGGCAATGAAAGTGAACTAAGCTCTCTTCAGTCCCCACTGGGCGTAAATTCTCATGAGCTCCTGCCAGCGTCTTCCAGACGACAAACTGCAGTGGTTCTTGGAAATCATCGCAGTCGACAGGTTGCAATGGCTCTAGTAAAAGTTTGCCGGAAATGGTTTTGGGAGGAGAAAGTATACTGCAATAGTTTTTAAATGAAATGTTGCTGAATAATTTGTTGGACTCTTTCTGAACAAGAGGCATAGAATCTCCTAAGCCCTTGCGAATGCAAGGGCTCATAGGAGTCTAGGCCTCTTACAGACGGAAGGGTATGGAGGGACAGAAGGGTGAACACTCCAGATATGAGAGGTATGACGCTCTGGGATAACCGTGTAATTAAACCGCCTCTCATACTTCTCAGCAAACCCAGTCTGGCGTTGAACTAACAGTTCAAACCCAGCACCTCCTCTGTATAAGTTAATCAGCTACTTTCACAGCCAGCAAGAGGTATAGATTCACATAAGCCCCTGCCAAGGTAGCGGCTCATGTGAATCTATGCCTCTTGGTGTTAGAAGGCTGATACGCTTCACAAGTGGAATTCGTTTGTTGTGGTGCGCATTATTTTTCATATTTTTTTCAAGCTATTCTTGGATACAAACTCGAACGGCCCTAAACGTTTCGCCTTCCATAGTTTTTGTCCTGAAGTGTTTGCGTGTGCCAATATTTGTGAACCACTACTCCAAACTAGAAAACAGAAAGCAACTTGTGCAAATGCGCGTTCTTGAACGCACGTTTATTCCTTAACATGTTTGGTGTCACAGAATATCTAAACCTTTTGGGGGAGCTTGGTGGCTCGGTGGTAGAGCGTTCGACTCTCGTCCAAAAGGTCTTGGGTTCGAACCCAGATGGGGTCAAAATTTGTACAGGCCTCTTTTCGGTGCCCCTGCTTTGAAATCACCTTCGTGGTGGGTAGAAGACGTTAAGCCCTAAACGTTTAACGTTGGTTTTTTTTTTCCAAACCTTTTCAGTGTATACAATACATGCGGCATCCCACTAAGTGACCGACCAGCTCAATTTTCAAGCCCTAAACGTTTAACGTTGGTTTTGTTTTTCCAAAGCCTTTTCAGTGTATACAATACATGCGGCATCCCACTAAGTGACCGACCAGCTCAATTTTCAAGCCCTAAACGTTTAACGTTGGGTTTTTTTTTCAAACCTTTTCAGTGTATACAATACATGCGGCATCCCACTAAGTGACAGACCAGCTCAATTTTCAAGCCCTAAACGTTTAACGTTGGTTTTGTTTTTTCCAAACCTTTTCAGTGTATACAATACATGCGGCATCCCACTAAGTGACCGACCAGCTCAATTTTCAAGCCCTAAACGTTTAACGTTGGTTTTTTTTTTCCAAACCTTTTCAGTGTATACAATACATGCGGCATCCCACTAAGTGACCGACCAGCTCAATTTTCCAGCACTGTGATAAAATACTGCTGATTTACTTTTTTATGTGCCACAGAAACAGCGATGTGAGATTTTATGGAAACTTTAGGTTTTAATTCCAAGAGTTGTCAAATCTTGTATTTTACAATTCTTTAACGGCGACCATGTAATAAAGTGTGAACAATTTCCAACATCTTCTTTATTAGCGTTCTTAGTAAGTCTTGCAAAAATAGCTTAACAAATGACTAGTTAACTTACGAAGCTTAAAACATCGTACGTTAATTGAAACGCAAATGTTTATCCCAGTGAAAAGCGACATGTTCATTGCATTACAATGAAAATCTCGCTTTTCACAAAATGGAGTTACTGTCTTTTGCCTTCACGGGATATGGCAGAAAACTGAAATCGCTGGAACACGGCGTCAGAATGACCTCTTACGCTAGATTGAAGCAGGACCACTTTGATGTACGTACGCCAAACCGACCTCACTGTATGACGTGGCAGTTTTATGTGAGAGGAAAATACCACGCTAAACATCACTCACACACCAGATCGGCCCCGGGGTCACTTTGGCGTTCACGCCAAAGTGATGAGTCCCGGGGTCGATCTGGCGTGGGGGTCATTTTGACGCGTTACACCGGCTTGCCTACAATCCTCGCTGCTTGTCGATCCGGCAAACGTGTTGTGAAATCAGCCATTAAAGTTGGGGTAACATCCTTCACTGACACCCATCCTACCGGCCCTTCTCCCAGCTGCATCGTTTGATCGGCAAGTCCGCTACATGCGGTGTCCACAAGGGCGCAACCTCTCATGTCCTGGGGAGGCGTCCAACAGTTACCCCAAGTTTATTTGGTGGCGATCACAGGCATATGACAGATATCTATGAGTACGGCTGGGGAGCTGGGCAGCTCAAGTGGTAGTGCGTCCTATTCTCGTCTGAAAGGTCGCTGGTTTCTATTCCAGATGGGGTTTAAATCTGATTTCTGAGCCCTGTCTGTGAAATCATCTTCCTTGTCAGTGGACAACAGCTGATAGGCCCTACGCCGTTTAACGTTTGAACGGTCAACTCCTGTGGCGTGTACGTTAAACCCGAACTAACCAGCCATTAAGAGTTGAAGTTATTGCTCAACTGTACTGACTTCAAACCTTCGAAGATTCAACAGTGTTATTCCTTTGTGCCCTGTCCGGTATTGACGAAAGATATCGATTACAAGTTTAATGCACATTTACGCTGATACATCAAGACACAAGCATTCTTTGTCAGATATACAACATTACAACTTAAACGAACTTTGCAAGAATCAAGACAAGTTTTTCTGCATTTGGAAGACAATTAAATTAGATAATAATAATAAGTAAATTAGATACATCAAACATGGACTTTGTTCTAGGATACTAACAGATATAAAGCTTTCTCTGAGCGTTCAAAATTTAAAGAAGTACCCAACGGAGAAAGAAACACGCTTAGAAAAGACGGGTACAACACAATTTATTAATATTTCGGGTAAATACCCTTTGTCAAAATAGACAAACAAATAAATAGAGAGATTAGCCGCTACTTATCTTCATTGGCAGAAGGAATGTGGCAAGTCTTGCCACATTCCTTCTGCCAATGAAGATAAGTAGCGGCTAATCTCTCTATTTGTTTGTTTGTCTATTTTGACAAAGGGTATTTACCCGAAATATTAATAAATTGTGTTGTACCCATCTTTTCTAAGCGTGTTTCTTTCTCCGTTGGGTACTTCTTTGCATATTACACGCTTGGCAGTCACCTTTTTGGTCTGGTTTGTTCAAAATTTAGGACATTCAAGGACTCTTGAGTTACAAGTCCATCATGGTGAACAGTGAAGCTTCGAAGACAGTAAATGTGTGCTGGTCTGTGATTTTGGACTTACGGCCGTAGGCCGTAAGGTCCAAAATCACAGACCAGCACAGTTTAACCGCTCGGTTTTAACCCCCACCCGGGTCTGCCCTGGGGGACATGGGTGGGGTTAACTACTTTTTAGTTCCCAGGGCCACCCTGGTCAACCCCACAGGGTGGGTTTTCCCCCTCTATCCTGGGCATGTGTTTCTGTCTACCCTTGGTCCATTCACCTGTATTTTCTTTTTTAAAACTCTCCCTACTGTCTGCGCTGCCTGTAGCTCTTGATATTGGATGTGTGTTGCTAAATGGTTGTAGGTTTATTTAGCGTATTAGACCGGCTGGCGACATACATTCAATGTTCTGTTTAGGGTTTTTTCACAAGCAGTGCAGGCACGTCCTGAGAAAGCCTTGTTGCTGTCGGGACGTTAAGCAATGTACAACCTACCAACCTACCGCTCGGTATAAAATCTTTTTTAAAATCAAAAGCCTGTGGTGACCATCCCTGTCGTTCTCTGGCAAATGGCAACATGTCCGTTTTTGAGGATAGCGAGAATTTTCATTGGTATGCAATGTCACACTTTACCTCGCTTTTCTCAAAATGTACACTTACTGCCATTTGCCAGATAACGGCAGACGTGCAGATAACAACTGTAGAGACCTCTGACCCCCAGGTTGAGATCGCTCCATTTGAGGACATGAATTAAAGATGACTTCTGGCGGTGAGAACGGCCGGCGTGGGAAGGACAAGAGGAAACAGCCGCGCCGCTAAAACCCTGAGAGCTCTATCACGCCCACATCCAGGTGCGCAAGATGGATTGATCGTGACTTGCATGCACAGTTCCTGTACCTGATTAGCTTGTCACTTTTCTTAACCCTTTCCAGCCTGATACGCCCTTGCATGAAATGAATTTGACTAAATTAGTTCAAGGGTGGTGCCAGAATAGCCTAGAGGCGCCAAGCTATTCTGGCATCACCCTTGAACTAAAATGATTGAGCTGTCTCCTAATCTGTAATGTGGCCTTCATAGGACAATGAGCAAATTTAAAACGTTTCAGCTTCTGGATGAAAAGGGTTAAACACATACCTAACGAGGAATCACCGTGGATTCATTTCCGTGAACGTCGACACCCTTGAACAGCTAATCAGGAAATACCATCCCAGTGACTGGAATAAAATAAAAAGATAATTGCATGACTTCTGTCACTCTCTATATATAAATCATGTACATATATACATGCAATCATGTACATGTTATTCTATTATTCCCGTCACTGTTTATATCATTCAAATGTCACAGTCAATTCATTTCTACGATCTACACAGCAAATTATTCTAAAGTGAGAATCATTAATTTTGGCTCTGGAAATGAAAGTGCTGGTCTAACTATCACTTCGAGAATAAACTTTACAACGTCTCGATCTGTTTAAAGATTACAGAGGGTAATAATGCGATGAACTTACTACACGCATCAGTGAACAAAAGGCGTTTTGACAGCGCAAGTTACAATTATTTCCCCGTCGCCTCCCCCCCCAACCTCCCCCCCTCCCCAGGCCCTCCCCCCTCCCCCCCTCCCCCGATCCACACACCCTCCACCCGGGCCCCCAAAGGGATATTTGCACATTCATTTGGACCCTCAAAATCGCGCTTATTGTCTTGATTTGTACCTTGATACGGTAGAATAATATTGTGCCCTCCCCCCCCCCCCCACCCCTCCCCACGACCCGTCGCCTCCCGCGACTCCCCCCTCCCCAAGAAAGGATAGTTCCACAGGCAAAGTAGAGTCATCAAAATCGTGTTTAATGTCTGCGTACTTTCATACAGTCAAAACGAGTCGTTCTCAACTGCCTGTGCACCACGCTTCAAGTATCATGGCCGATCGATCTCCTGCTGTGGTGTGTAAAGTGTGAGTGTGTGAAAGCTGCCTTCCTCCGTCGCAGTGCTTTGAGCGCTCACCTAAACTTGAATCCTCCAATACAAACGGGTTCCACTGATATGCGTGTCTTCTCTTAACTCATTCGAGACGAACGGCATCCGGATACGCGGCTTCGGTTTGTCTCGAATGAGTTAACACACGCGAGAATGAGTTAACTAGTTGGTTACTTATTGGGATTTAACGTACACGCCACAAGTGTGAATGCAGACGCCCATAGTGGCGGCGCGTTATGGGGTACACAAGGACAGCTATTGGCCATGAAGTATGACTGTCCTTTCGAACTGCCCAGCTAAAGAAGAGTCCGAAATAGCTCAGGCGGTTAAACGTCGGAGCAGGAGAGCGAAGGGAACCGCCGGGTCGTGGGTTCGAATCCCGTCCCGGCCCCGTTAGCTGGACTCACAATCCAGGGGGAAAAAAACGGATTTGTTCAATAGCATGTCCGTTGAAAGGTCCTGGTAAATCAAAGTGGCACAGTTGGAGTGCGCCTGAGTTCATCAGTGTTCAGGTCGCACTCCATAGGCAATAGATTTCTCTGTCCCCCATAACCCGCCCGTCAGGGCCGTCCATGATCACCTCGGTGCTGTGGGCGTTAAACCCGAACTAACCAACCAACCAACCGAGCTAAAGAACAGAGAAAAATAGTTTTTTTTTTAAAAAGGCCTGCACTGATTTCACGACAGTCGAGCTTCGTAATTCATTAACCCGTTCAGTACCGAGAAAATGTGAACACCACCCATCTGCAAGAGGTATAGATCCTCATGAGCCCCCGCAGTTGCGGGGGCTCATGAGGATCTGTACCTCTTGCTGAGAGCAATTTGTATCCATGTTTCTCGGACGGTTTTGGCTTTTGGTCGTTGAATAAACAAAGACTTCAGAAACAAAAAAGTGCGTAAAGTGGCAGGGAAGGGGTTAAACAAGCTTTATGTTTGTGCAGCATCATTGTAACCTGGCACACCAAGATCATTATCAAAGGAGATAATATTGTGCCCCTTTTTAGCCTAGAGAAGGTCGCTTTAACTTGTCCCCCTTTCAATGACGATGTTTATCTGCGCTCCACGACAGCCCGCCTTTTTCAAACAGAGCCTACCCGGGGACTCTTTAACGCGTGATTTATGGAAATGCGTGAAATATACGGCGGGAATGATTACTGAATGAAATAGTAACACCTTCCCGACTGTGTGCCATCCGTCCCTGTGCATCCTCCGGGAAGGAGGAGGTTGTGACTGACGCTGTGACGGAGACATTCAGTTTGGGAAACTAGCGACCATAGCCAAACTGCTACAGTGGACAGACAAATCCCAACAAACAAACAAACTAGTGTGTTGTAATTGTCTTTTCAAAGCGTGTTTCTTTCTTTCTTACACACGTGGCCGTCACTTCTTTTTTTTTTTAAACTCATTCTGCCCGCGACACACCACAGTAAGATATGGCTCGACCATGATAGCTATTCTGCCACCACCCTGAACTATCATGGTCGATCTGTCTCCTGAATTGCAATGCAGTCCGCGTGCGCGCGCCGGGCCTTAGAGGATAACTCCAAAATGTGGGTATTTCGCACCTCGGGCACAGTGAATTAACAGGATTTAGCTACAGTGAGCGCGCAAAAACAGTCTCTAAAGTTTAGCCAGAGGGACGGTATTTCAAGCTGGACTAGCGTAATTATTACGCACCACCCCTGATCTAGCAGGGTCGTACCTGCACCAGCACCCTCAAAGGTGCATTGACGCCACACATAAACGTAACTCATTCAATGATTAACCGCATCAATAGCTGCGGAAGTGTCATATAGTGTTGCCGGCAACAACGCTATACGACATCTCCGCGGCTACTGAGGCGGGAACCTTGAACGAGTTAACACATTCCATACGTGCTGCATTCGGCGGATACGCGGCTTCATGCGGTACGTCTGAAGTGAGTTAATGTGAGCTGAACGTTTGAATCATTCTCAAAGCAAAAGATCTCTGGATCGAAGTCAGCACTAGTTGACCAAACGAACGATTGGATGCCAGGGCTGGATGGAGATAAATTTGAGACAAATCAAAAGAAAATTGAAACTACGTGACTTTTGCCCTAGGACCCCCAACTCCGTATCAGTCCGACCACGTGACCCATACGGCAAAACCAGTCTTGTCAAAATGTAGGCCGGCAGGGTGGCTAATCTCTGGCATAACTTATCATTTTGCCAATGTTGAAAATTATCAGCCATTTAAATTGAATTGACAGCGTATTCTACATTGTGTGAACAGATGATGCGGGGAATCATTGTGAACGGGGACAATCCGTGGCGCAGTGGTTGAGGCGCCTGCCACCAATGCCAAAGGTGCGAGGTTGGAAAACGGGTTCCGGCGTCGGACTTTTCTCCTCTAGTAAGTGTCACCGTTAATTCGGGCGGACCGTCGGGGGTTCTTTCTCCGGGTACTCCGGTTCTTCCACCCGGCACCCACCCACCCACCCCCCACCCCCCACCCCCCACACTTTGGTACCGGTTTCAGGCCACTTTACAAATTTCAAATACAAGCGATCAAAAATCTCTGTAACTTCAGTAGCTGAACTGGCCCTTCGTCTGTCTTGTGCTGTGTTTGTCTTAAATGGTGTAAATCCGTGTCTGTTACCTGAGTGTGCGTGTTGGGTTTCAGTTCGCGGCGCTTTGAGTCGATTCGCCCCAAAATTGAGAAAAAGCGCCTATATAATAACGGTATTATTATTATTATTATTATTATTATTATTATTATTATTATTATTATTATTATTATTATTATTATTATTATTATTGTATGTCTCAGGACTTCATATGTTTCGTTCCACTTGTATTTCTCGTATGGAGAATGTCATGGGGGTGGGGGGAGGTGGTGGAGGGTGAAAGCTGTTAACCCTTTGTGTGTCGGGAGCGGTTATAGTCTGGATGATTCCTACAGGAATAACAACACCCTGACATCCTGCAGGAATAATCGCGACAAAAAACCGCTACCGACACGCAAAGGATCATTGGGAGCAGAAAAGTCACGAAGACATTTCGGTCTGATATCGCTTGGCTACAAGCAAAACAATTTGTTAGTTTCTAATAATCTGTGGGCACGGCCACCGGGCGCCGCGAAACCGCCATCGCTTGATTACAGATCGAACTCTGAATCATTCTGGTTGTCGTGGTAGTAGTAGTAGAGTTTTCTTGGCACCCTGAAAACTGTCGATGTATCTCCTGTTATTTTGAGACACTGTTTTCAGGCTGTTGGTACTTTTTTTGTAAACGTGATTCCAAGAGGAATCACGTTTACAAAAAAATACTCCTACAGCCCGAACTATCAAAAAAAAAAAAAAAAAAAAAAACGGAGACTGACCCGACGATCTTTCGCGTCGTTTCCATGTAGGGACCATCAGTGCAGCTAGAACCCGGATCAAGGAATTGCCGGGTCTGATGACGCCATTACGTATCGATCGCTATGATAAGGGAGGTAATGGGCTTCCGGTCCTAGATAAGGGGAGTCAATGTAATGATCTATAGCTAACCTGTTATGCCGCGTGACGGAAGCTATTCGTGCGGGTAATTTCGCGCCTTTTGAGTGGGTGACGGTGGGTAAAGTGTGGCTGACCGCAGCGTAAATTGCGGTTGACTGTGACGTACGGTGTGGTTGATTGTGGCGTAAAGAGTGGATGATTGTGGCGGCGGAATTTGTGGTTGACTGGCGGAAAGTGCTTATTCGGACTGGTTGACTGTGGCGTCAAAAGGTAGTTTAATACAATATAAAGTGTGTCCCGACTGTCGCGTAAAGAGTGCATTCCATTTCACAGCTACGGTCTCCATCGAGGGTTAGCTAACTGTTGACTGCCTTTTGTTCTGTTCTGGAGGGAAAGTGGATGTAAGGTGCTGGGAAGGGATGGGGTGGGTTAAAGTAGTGTATAATTGTGCGTGTGTCTGAGAGAGAGAGAGAGAGAGAGAGAGAGAGAGAGAGAGAGAGGAGAGAGAGAGAGAGAGAGAAATGAAATGAAATGAAATGAAATGAAATAAACTGAAATGAAATGAAATGAAATGAAATAAAATGAAACTTTATTTATCAACGGATGAAGTAATTAGCACGTGTGCCATTTTTCATACTTGCCGTTGCTACTCTAAAAACACAGGATAATAATTGTAATACTAATAGTACCAAATTACACAAGAAAGAAAGAGAGAGAGAGAGAGAGAGAGAGAGAGAGAGAGAGAGAGAGAGAGAGAGAGAGAGAGAGAGAGAGAGAGAGAGAGCTGTTGTGCATGCGCAGTAAGTCCAGTGTTTTCCTGGAGAACAGCGCTATACAAGCACTATTTGTTATTTTTATTATTATCGATACACGAAGTATCACTTAGGACCATGACCCAGGGGCAAGTTGCATGAGAGAGCTTCCTGCGAAAGCCACTAAGCAAGGTGCTCCGCTATAGTGGAGCACCTTGCTTAGTGGCATGCGCAAAACTAAGCTAACTCACGCAACTGGCCCCTGATGATTAAAAGATCTTCGAGCAGACGTCAACCGTTGTTGGCCCGAGCACATCCAAGCAATATTTACAAGCGGGTCCTTTTGCCTGTGACTATTTCTGGTCTGTAGAGTTGTTGCCCACTGTGTGTCCAGTGTCGCGTTAACTCTTTGGCTGTCGGTAGCAGTTTTTGTCGCGATGATTCCTGCAGGAAGGGTTAGGGTTAGGGTCCTACAGGAAGGGTTAGGGTTAGGGTCCTACAGGAAGGGTTAAGGTTAGGGTCCTACAGGAAGGGTTAGGGTCTTACAGGAAGGGTTAGGGTTAGGGTCCTGCAGGAAGGGTTAGGGTTAGGGTCATACAGGAAGGGTTAGGGTTAGGGTCCTGCAGGAAGGGTTAGGGTCCTGCATGAAGGGTTAGGGTTAAGGTCCTACAGGAAGGGTTAGGGTTAGGGTCCTGCAGAAAGGGTTAGGGTTAGGGTCCAGTAATCATCGCGACAAAAACCGCTAACGAAAGCCACAGGGTTAAACGTCCCAAAGTTATGGGAGACTTCTTTTTAACTTACTGTAGTATTTCCCACAAGATGGCCGCTGTAAGTGCACTTTTATTTTACTGCTTATTTGCTCTAGTAACTATTTCTACCAGGAGGGCCACTGTCCGCGGACTTATTTCTTATACTGACAAACAAAAGAAATGCGAAAATACTTGTTTTAGATTCATAACAGGTTCGAGCAAAAGAAATGCGACATGTTTGGAATCACCGGAAACACTGAAGTGTTTCCGATGATTCCAAAAATGTCTCATTTCTTTTGCTCGTCAGTATATTTTCCACAGATGGACCGCTGTTATTGTTTATCTACTTTAGTAAACATTTTCCACAAGAGCACCGCTATCGGCACACTTTTTAAAGAAAAAATCTACTTTAGTAAACATTTCCCACAAAAGGACCTCTGTCAGGGCACTTACATCCCACAGGAGGATCACTGCCAGCACTTATTCTCTATTTTCTTTAGTACCGCCCACACTAGGACGGCTTCCATGGGACCTTTCATTACTTACTTAACTCATTCTATCCCAGGCACACCACAGCAAGATAAGGATCGACCATGATAGTTCAAGGGTGATGCCAGAATAGCTTGGCGCCTATGGGCGCCAAGCTATTCTGGCATCACCCTTGAACTATCATGGTCCATCTGTGTCCTGCACTGCAAAGCAGTCTTCAGAGGACAACGGCAAAATTTGAGGATTTCGGTGTTGGGGTAGAATGAGTTAACTAATTCAACCCCACGTATTTCTCAAATTTTCGAGACGTCATCTAACGACTATGCACCTGTTGCAGGAGATGGATCGACCATGATAATTCAAGGGTAGTGCCAGATTAGCTTGGTGCCGACAGGCGCCAACCTAATCTGGCACGACCCTTAATATAATAATAATAATAATATAATATAATAATAATATAATAATATAATAATAATAATAATAATAATAATAATAAATAGTTCTTGTATAGCGCTGTTCTCCAGGACAACATTAGACTCGCTGCGCATGCACAACAGCACACCCTTTCTCTCAGACACACGCACAATTATACACTACTTTAAACCCCCCCCCCCCCCCCCCATTCCTTCCCAACACCTTACATCCACTTCCCTCTAGAATCAGAATTATTAGACTTGAATAATCATGGTCGATCCATCTCCTGCTGTAGTGCGTCAGGGCTGAATGG
>BTPG01000004.1:145208008-145241316 GCA_036245525.1 Semisulcospira habei | reverse complement strand
TCTCTTGGACCCCGCCTCCTATCCTGATCTTGCATCCCATTTTGACTCCTCCCTTCGAAAACTTCTAGACACCCATGCACCTGTCACCACCTGCTCCATACCCAACCGACCCCCCCTCCCCCTGGCTCACTGACGACATAGCCGAGGCCAAGCGCGAGCGCCGACAAGCGGAACGCCGCTGGCGCTCATCTGACCTCACCGTTCACAGACAGATCTTCCAAACAATTAGATCCAAAGTCTGCAGAATGATCTCCGACTCCAAACGTAAACAACTTCAAAACAAAATCCTGGAATCCACTTCTTCCAAAACCCTCTACGCCACCTTGAACACACTCCTAGGCACTTCTAAAGACTCTCCTTTTCCCAACACACACAGCAAAGAAGAACTCCGGTCCGCTTTTTCCACCTATTTTTCCGACAAAATCCAAACCCTGCGCAACACACTCGACACTCTGCCTTCTCCGCCCTGCCCTCCCGACACCCCCTTTTCCGGCATCCCCTTCTCGTCCTTCCGCCCCGTCTCTCAGGACGAAGTCCTCAAGACCATAAAGTCCATGCCTCTCAAAACCTGCGAACTAGACCACCTCCCAGCTTCTCTCTACCGGGACGGCCTTCCAAAACTTCTGCCCTTCATTTACCGACATCATCAACACATCTTTAGAGAACGGTTCCGTCCCTGATATCTTCAAGTCCGCCATCGTCCGTCCTCTCCTCAAAAAACACAACCTCGACCCAAACGAACTCAAAAACTATCGCCCAGTCTCTAATCTCTCTTTCCTGTCCAAGCTTCTTTGAGAAGGTTGTTCTCAACCAGCTCAACCTCCACTTCGCCGACAACAACCTCCTCAGTCCATTCCAGTCTGCCTATCGCAAACATCACAGCACTGAAACAGCCCTTCTACATATCTTAAACGACCTGCTTCTCTCCATCGACTCGGGCAACATCTCCCTTCTTACGCTACTCGACCTCTCTGCCGCCTTCGACACTATAGACCACTCTATCCTCCTCCAGCGCCTTCACCACTCCTTTGGCATCACTGACTCTGCTCACTCCTGGTTTCTCTCCTACCTCTCCGACAGACAGCAGTCCGTCACCATCGACGGCGTCTCCTCCAACCCTGTCACTCTCTCCTGCGGAGTTCCACAGGGGCCCGTCCTGGGCCCGGTCCTTTTCACACTCTACACATCTCCCCTGTCCAAAATCATCCAGTCTCACGACATACACCACCACCTCTACGCTGACGACTCACAACTACTAGGCAAAGAAAAACTCGACAACACTCAGTCACTACTGACTCGCACGGCTGACTGATAGGAAGACGTGAAAAACTGGATGACAGCAAACAAGCTTAAACTGAACGACGACAAAACGGAAGCCATGCTGGTAGGCACTCGCCAGAAACTTTCCCAGCTCCCTCCCTCTCTCCACCTTCAACTCGACAGCACCCCCATCTCCGTCTCTGACTCGGCCAAAAACCTCGGCGTTATCCTCGATTCCTCTCTTTGAATGACCAGCTTCGCGTCTCCGCCACGGCCCAGGCCCCGCATGCTACTTCCACCTCCGCCGCATCAGTCAGATCAGAAAATACCTCACTACCGAAGCTGCCACGAAACTCGCTGTCTCTCTCATCTTATCTCGCATCGACTAACGCAACTCTTTCCTTTCCGGCCTCCCTCACTCCACCACTCTCACTCTCCAGCGCGTCCAGAACAATGCTGCCCGCCTCGTCCTCAGAAAGAAAAAATCCGACCACATCACTCCCCTGCTCAAACTCCTTCAATGGCTTCCCATCCCCCAGCGCATCCAAGATTCTGTCTCTCTGCTACAAATCCCTGAACAACTGCACTCCTGCCTATCTCTCCAACTTACTTCACCCTTACATCCCTTCCCGCTTCCTGCGCTCCGCCTCCGACCCTCTCTGCCTCCACATCCCCCGCACCAAACTCAGCACTTTCGGCCCCCGCTCCTTCTCAGTATACGGTCCATCCACCTGGAACACTCTCCCACTCTCTCTCCGTCAGAAACACTCTCTCTCCTCCTTCCAGCCCGCCCTCAAAACTCACCTCTTTCAACAGTTCTAGCACTATATCACCACACTCCCCACCCCAAGCTGACTGTCGTCATGTATTTCAGTATTTGTGGTACGTGAGTCGTTGTCTAAAGCGTGCGCATGCGCGCGCGAGTTGTGAGTGCGCGCTTAGAGTTATAATTATTATAAGATAAGCGCATTATAAATACCTTTATTATTATTATTATTATTATTATTATTATTATTATTATTATTATTATTATTATTATTATTATTATTATTCCTGCAGGAATCATTGCGACAAAAAAACACTACCGACACGCAAAGGGTTAATAGTTTGAAAGGCGCACCTTGTGAGGCGGCGACGACAAGTCTTTGTCACCTTATCTAAGAACACCACACAGTTAATTGAAATTAAAAGCAGCTTGGACGAAACAGTAATCCAGTTAATGTGTTTTCTTCTTCTCATTCGACACCTGCAATAGCGTGTATCACATTTCTCAGGTGTTTGTCAAACCAAAGATGCCCGTCAGAAATAACATATTACGGTGAAACCGCGCGCGCCCGGTACACGCTTAATGTGAGCACGATCCGACTTAGCGAGGTTTCACTGGAACAAACCGTCATGTATGTATCACTAGGGTTAATTTGTATTGTAAAATGAAAATGGCTTTGACTCACACCTGTACTGTGAGTGTTAAACTTGTTTTGTCATTCATACCCGCGCCCGTGCAAAACGTGCAGGTAACAGGTTGCGTGTGATCGATTTTCGTTCCTCTTTGTCCGAGATAAGAAGTGTTTACAAGATTCTATAAATCAACGGAAATGCCCTGTTAGCCGCAGATCTGACGACGTTTAGAGACGCCTTGAGGTCACTAAAAGCTAATAATAGTGAAGGACGCAGACTTGATACTTTCGGAATCGATAAAATCAAGGAGTGCAGACTTCACACTTTCACTGCCGGATCAGAGGAAAATGCACCCAAATGCAAGAGGCATAGATCCTCATGAGCCCCCGCAATTGCGGGGGCTCATGAGGATCTGTGCCTCTTGCGGACTGCATTCATAGGTGTGTGCCTCCGAAGTGAAGCGGTGTTGGTTTTTGAAGACACGCGGTCTTGAGTGGGTTAAAGTGTGGGTGTATGACGAGGGGAAAAGGACTAGTTACGGAGTTAACCCCAAGCTAGTTCCCTATGAAGAGGAAGCAAATGGGGCAGATGCAGAAGTCAAAACCGCCCTCACAGAATGGGGGAGAGGAAGCGGCGGATACACGCAAAAAGTGTGGGTTGGTTGGTTGGTTGGTTGGTTCGTTCGTTGGTTCGTTGGTTTGTTTGGTTGGTTGGTTTTGTTTGTTTGTTTGCTTGTTTGTTTGTTTGTTTGTTTGTTTGTTTGTTTGTTTGTTTGTTTGTTTGTTTGTTTTGGCTGGTTGTATGACAGCTTTGCTGGCTGGCTATTGAGCTGACTGGCTGGATGGTTGGAGAACTGTTTGGCGTTCGTCGGTTCGTTCATTGGTTCGTTCGCTCGTTCGTTCGTTTGTTCGCTGGCTGGCTGACTGGTTGTTTGGCAGGTTGGCTAGCTAGCTGGTTGGTGGTTAATGTTTTAATTGATTTTTTGGGACCGACTGGTTGGTTGGTTGCTTCCGTTGTTCGCTTGCTCGTATGGTTAGGTGTTGTTGTTTTCTTGTATTATTTCCTTTTTTGTTCGAATTTCCAAAGACAGTGGGCCGAGCGCGCAACGAACGAACAAACGAACGAACGAGCGAACGAACGAACGAACGAAACTTTATTTTCCAAGGATTGCGATATTAGGCGTGCAGGCCATTCTTACAATCTGTCCTTGCTAAGCTAAAAAAAATAAAAGGAACATCAACCAAACAACAAAAACTAACTAAATATAAATGTCACACACAGAGAGAGACAGAGACACACAGAGAGAGAGAGAGAGAGAGAGAGAGAGAGAGAGAGAGAGAGAGAGAGAGAGAGAGAGAGAGAGAGAGAGAGATCAAATTTCTCGGTTGACCGTCACCCAGCATCATGTTATCACCTGTTCGAAAGCAGGGCGATTTATTTCATTCCCACCATGTTCATATTTTATTCATGCGGCCGTCGAGCTAGTGTCCCTTGTTTGCCGTGCACACCCACGATACACAGACAGTGCTAGGTCGCCCGCTTATATGTTGGGAGAGAAACGCGTTTGTGCAGTTAACCCCTAGGCCCTATTTTGCTACTGGACGCATATAGGGCTCGGGAAGCTGACGTCATCAAGCCAGTCGTGGCGGCCATCTTGTGAGGACACGAGACTAAGCGCTCATAGGGAAATCGCTGTTTTTTGTAATGTCATTAAAGTCCTGACGTACTATAAGCAATAACAGCAAGTCTTGCCATCACTGTAGGCAACCGCTCATCAGAATCTGTTTTTGTTTGTTTCCAAAGAGGAAGAAACATGAAGAAAAACGTGTTGAAACACTATTTCGCTACTACACGATGACTATGGTATCCTCATAAGATGGCGGCTGACGCGCCGACGCTGCTAGGCAACGCGGGGAACTTCCCGAGCCCTATTTCGCTTCTGAAATATGTATTCATTTAACGACCAAAAAAAACCGCAACCGTCCAGGGAACGTGGATGCAAATTGGTCTCAGCAAGAGGCGTAGATCCTCATGAGCCCCCGCGCAGTCGCGGGGGCTCATGAGGATCTATGTCTCTTGCACTTGGACCGTGTTCCCAGTTTCTCGGCAGTAAAGGGGTTAGCACGTTAGAACGGGTCTTTAACTCACTCAGCCCGGCGGCGGCACGTATTTCCCAAATTTTGGAGGCGTCATCTGACGACTATGCCACCTGTTGCAGGAGATGGATCGACCATGATAAGGGTACTGTCGGCGCCAAGCTAATCTGGCACTACCACCCTTGGATTATCGTGGTCGACCCATCTTCCTGCTGTAGTGCGCCAGGGCTGAATGAGTTAAAACTGTGTGCCAGCTGTGTGAGGGGCGGACGGACTGTTCATGACGGACCAAGTTAACCTGAAACGTCCTTCAAATGTCATTGTCTACGTCATTGTCTACGTCATTGTCTACGTCATTGACTACGTCATTGTCTACGTCATCGTCTACGTCATTGTCGACGTCACTGTCTACGTCATTGTCTACGTCATTGTCGACGTCATTGTCTACGTCATTGTCTACGTCAATGTCGACGTCATTGTCTGTGTCATTGTCGACGTCATTGTCGACGTCATTGTCTACGTCATTGTCTACGTTATTGTCTACGTCATTGTCTACGTCATTGTCGACGAGAACCGAAAGGCTCACACCTGTCAGGCTAGCCAATGCAATAACGCATGTCTAGAGTGACTTAACTCATTCAGCCCGGCGCACGCATTTCCCATATTTTAGAGGTTAGTTCGGGTTTAACGTCCACAGCACCGAGGTGATCATGGACGGCCCTCACGGGCGGGTTATGGGGGCACAGGGAAATCTATTGACTATGGAGTACGCCCTGAACACTGATCAACTCAGGCGCACTCCAACCGTGCCACTTTGATTTACCAGGACCTTTCAACGGACGTGCTATTGAACAAATCCGTTTTTCCCCCTGGATTGTGAGTCCAGCTACCGGGGCCGGGACGGGATTCGAACCCACGACCCGGTGATTCCCTTCGCTCTCCTGTTCCGACGTTTAACCGCCTGAGCTATTTCGGACTCTTAAGCATATTTTAGAGGCGTCATCGAACGACTACGCACCTGTTGCAGGAGTTGGATCGACTATGATAATTTAAGGGTAAGTGCCAGATTAGCTTGGCGCCTACCGGCGCCAAGCTAATCTGGCACTACCCTTGCATTATCATGGTCGACCCTTCTCCTGCCGTAGTGCGTCAGGGCTGAAATGGGTTAAAAAGAGGCGCGCACGTGCGATTTAACCCCTTTGATGCCGAGAGAAAAAGTGAACGCAACCTAACCGCAAGAGGCTTAGATCCTCATGAGCCCCCGCGGTAGCGGGGGTTCGTGAGGATCTAAGCCTCTTGCTGAGATCACTTTGTATCTATGTTCCTTCGGCGGCAGTGGCTGTTGGTTGTGGGATGACCATTTCAAAAACACAAAATGTGCGTCCTAGTGCAAGTAAAGGGGTTAGCTCATTAACGGGACTGTGTATAAGACTGCGCACTAGTTGACGGAGGCGTATCCATCATGATACTTCAAGGCGCCAAGTTCCTCTGGCACAACTTTTGAAAAACTATCGCGGTCGATCCAAAACACTTTGCGAAACAGGTCTTAGTTCCTGTGCACAAACACATCTTTTATCTTTGTGACAAAGTGTCATTTCATTTCATTAAATGACTGGAAGTTTTAATATATGCTAATTAATTGATACCCCCCACCCCACCCCCACCCTAATAATTTGTATTTAAAAAAAAAAAAATGACGTACCCCCTTTTACCATCAGTCATGTCGCCGGGACGACAACTCCGTCGCCGACGACGCCGACAATAATGATGACGACGATAACGACGACGCCAGGCTAAAATGGCACCACTTTTGAACTGCCATGGTCGACCAATAGCTTGCTGCCGCGTGCAACAACTGATTGGGTCACTTGACCTAATGACATGGTGGCCTTGTGGTCGCGTATCGACTGCGAAACTTAAATACATCCGTAAAATTTGCGAGCCCAGTCGATCTATCCGACTAGCACAGATGTGTGGTTATACAGGCTTCATCCCTACGTCAGCGAAAGGTCACAGATCCTCGCCAGCCCCTGCGACTGCAGGGGCTGATGAGGATCTATCACCGCTTGAAGACGGAAGACACCTGCAGGGGGAACCTGATCCGATCGTGCAACGTCCCCCGTCAATCACTTGAACTGGGGCCGAATGCACGAGTGAGCTTAGTCCTGCGCCAGCCTCTAAGCAAGGTGCTCCGCTGTAGCGGGGTGAGTGTTGTGGCGCTATAGCGGGGTGAGTGTTGTGGCGCTATAGCGGGGTGAGTGTTGTTGCGCTGTAGCGGGGTGAGTGTTGTGGCGCTATAGCGGAGCACCTTGCGTAGTGGCTAGCGCAGAACTAAGCTTGCTCATGCAAACCGACCGCAGTTCTTCGTGCCCTAAGGTTAAGTCGTGACAACCTGGTAAAAGGCAACAGCTGAGGTTGTTTTGTAACGGACCCGCTTGAGGCCCTAAAGTGTTAACCCTTTGGCTGGCAGCAGCGCTTTTTGCCGCGATGATTCCTGTAGGAGTCATCGCGACACACAGTGCTACCTGCAGCCAAAGGGTTAACTTATTCTACCCCAAATTTTTGCCGTTGTCCTCTGAAGACTGCGTTGCAGTGTAGGACACAGATCGACCATGACAGAAATTCAAGGGTGATGCCAGAATAGCTTGGCGCCCATAGGCGCCAAGCTATTCTGGCATCACCCTTGAACTATCATGGTCTACCCTTATCTTCCTGTGGTGTGTCTGGGGTAGAATGAGTTTTAAGTTAATAGTTCACACAATCTTCTTTTAAATCTTTTCAGTATGTCTTAAAAAATGTCGAACAAAAGACTTTTAAAGCGATCTGCTCCATATTGCTCAAATGTTTATAACCAGTTGTATCTGCAAATGTTATCAATACAAGAAGTCTTAGTTTAGACAATACAGCATTGATAAATCAATGTTGCGATGTCTAAAGTAAGACTTTTCCTCCCTTTTTTTTTCTCAATCCGTGTGAGCAAGTACACGTGACAGCGGGTTTCCGATTGCCGCTTGTGTTTAACGGAAGTAACTCTCCTGCGCACAAAGGAGAAGAAGAGCAGAAAAGTATTTCATTTTACGACATTCAAACGTTATTAGTTAACCCCTCTACCCCGCCAGACGCGCCACAGCAAGATAAGAATCGACCATGATACAAGGGTGATGCCAGAATAGCTTGGCGCCTATTCTGGCATCACCCTTGAACTATCATGGTCGATCTGTGTCCTGCACTAGAGTGCAGTCTTCAGAGGACAACGACAACATTTGGGGGATTTCGGTGATGGGGTAGAATGAGTTAAAGTAGCATTACGCGTAAACCTGAAGACACGTTTTAGCGCCATTTGTGTTTGTTATGCGTTGTCGACACACCTAATGAAATGTAACAGCAGTTTTGGACACGCAGCAAAAGCACACGCGTAATCGCGCTTATTTATTATTCTGCCCTGCCGTTAGCTGTCAATCTATGTTTAACTTCTCTCTCGTACTGATAGCATTGTATTTATAGAGCGGAGTGGAGTCATTGTCCGGTTACTTGATAATAAAGACGACGTGTGTGCTAGTGACTCGATTGTCCTGTGTCTAAATGAACCATAGCTAGACCAGTCTGTAGCGTTTCGTAACCATCTGTTACAGCAACCGTGTATCCTTGCGGAACAGTTACGGCGGTAGTGGCCCTTTAAGTTGGCCATTTTGTCCCGCATTACTGCAAGCCACACTAAGAACATTTATAGCTCATTGTGCCCCAGGTACGAAATACCCACGACATTTATAGCTCATTGTGCCCGAGGTACGAAATACCCACAACATTTATAGCTCATTGTGCCCGAGGGACGAAATACCCGTATTTTGGAGTTATCCACTGAGGACTGCCGCGGCATTACAATTCAGGAGACAGATCGACCATGATAGTTCAAGGGTGGTGGCAGAATAGCTTGGCGCCCGTAGTGTGTGGTGTGTGGCGGGCAAAATGGGTTAAACGAGATATTGCGAATGAACAACCCTTGATTGCATGGTGTGTCGTTTCAAGCTACGTTTTCATCATAAGCACGAATCCGATACGACTGGATACGATCCGAATCTGAAGCGGCGTGTCAGAAACAGACACCTTCATGCAAGTCAGTCGTTTTATGATTGTGTGTTTTCGTAGGCACGACGCGGAATCGAATTAACACCCGATTGCCGAAACCGACACGAGTTTTGAACGAAAATTGCGATTATCGTATCGGGCTCGGATCGTGTTCGTATCGGATTCGTGACCGCTATGGAACCGTAGCTTAAAGCTGCGACCCACAAACACGAATCCGATACGAACTCCGGGGATCCGAATCCGAAGCGGGTCCGAAACAGGAAGGTTCGTGCGAGTTCTTTTCATGTTTGTGTGTTTCCATATGTCCGATGCGAAAACAAATTCGCATCCGGCTTTGAACGAACAAAAATGACGCAATTATTGAGGAAAACTGCGTCACCGCATCGGGTTCAGATCGCATTCGTATCGGATTCGTGCTTATGGAACCGTAGCTTTAGTCTAAACAAGGTAACATCGATGAACCGTTGCATTTGCGAATTTTGAGCAACCCAAGCCCGTTATGGAGCAGATCGCTGTCTATTAACTGTCAGTGGCCAGGCAGATCGCATTTCTGCACTAGTACAATAGGGATAGAGAGGCAGAATTACGCACTGGACACGCACACGCATCAAAACGTTATAAAAATCAGGCGTAGGGTGCGTGTGACGTTGTCAGTATCCCTATGATTTTACAACCCCGTCGATCACTGGTGGTGGATGAGATTGTGTTTCGGAAATCAGTGTGAGTACAACGTCGAAGATCCCATCTCCAGCTTGCAAAGGATGCAAATTTGTTTTCAGCAAAAGGCATAGATCCTCATGAGCCCCCGCAACTGCGGGGGCTCATGAGGATCTATACCTCTTGCAGTTGGTTGGTGTTTGTATTTTATAGTCAGTGAAGGTCAGTGTCATACAAAATGTCTGAGGACATCAGAAATCAGATGCCTTTTTCCATTTCAGCTTGTTTTAAACTATACGATTCACAGTGGGGGGAGGGGGGGGGGTGGTTACGGTAAAGGATAGAACTTTTATCGTTTGCTTGCGCATTTGACTCTTTCCATGTAAAATAAGTAGGTAAAGCCGAAAGGTATAAATATAAGGGCTCCTAGTATGAATTCCGAATTATTGAAAATAAAGGTATTTCTAAAGTGCATTTTAACATCAATCAGGGTAACTTGACCTCGCGTCACGGGTTGCATCTCTGTTGCCGGGTCCATACGCATTTACTGGGAACATGGCTTCAGCATTTCGGGACATTCCAAAGCACACTTCAAAGCCAGTCTGAATTAATTCTATAGGGAGGGAAAGGGGGGTGGTAGAGAGAGAGAGAGAGAGAGAGAGAGAGAGAGAGAGAGAGAGAGAGAGAGCGAGAGAGAGAGAGAGAGAGAGAGAGAGAGAGAGAGAGAGAGAGAGAGAGACTGAACCGCCGAAACTGTATTTTCCAAGGATTGCGATATTAGGCTCGCAGGCCTTTCTCATTTTACAATCTGTCCTTGCTAAGCTACTTAAAAATAAAATGAACATCAACCAAGAGAGAGACTGAGACAGACAGAGAGCATTGTAGACGTCGTCATTTCTCACTATTTCCATGTTTCTAAAAGGGTAAAGCATTGAGTAGTTTCAGCGCTGAATTTTGTGGGGTTTTTTTTTCAATCAGAATACACTCGTGACAATCTTGTCACAAAAGCGAATTCCTCTCCAACAAAGCGATAGGCGTCAGGCAGGATTTTTCCCTTTGTGCCACCGGGGAAATGACTTTTGGTGCCATTGTGACGTGTTTGTGCGTGAGCGGCGAACAGTCATTACTGTAACCCCTCTGCTGCTGGAGAAAGTGAACCCGGCCAATTCAACTGCAAGAGGCATAGATCCTCATGAGACCCCGCAGTCGCGGGGGCTCATGAGGATCTATGCCTCTTGCTGAAACCACTTTGTATCGATGTTCCTTGGACGGCGGGGAAGTTTGCGCTGAAATAACAAAGATTCATCAACAGCATTATTTGCGTCCGCTGGCGATGAAGGCGGTAATAAAATCTCCGCCCATTTTCTCTGCCCGAGGAGAGATGTATGACACGAGAAGCCCCGCTACAAGCAAGAGGAACGGGTTTCTCATGAGGCCTTGTGGAGGTTGGATCTCATGAGAATCTGTGGGTCTTGCAAAACAAGTCAATTGCAACTTTCTTCTTTTTTTTTTTTTTTATCAAAAGTTAGATCGTCTCTAGATTTATCTAAAAAAAATGCCTTGATTGCTTATTGAAGAGTTAGACTTGGCGTGCAAGAATTTCAATTGACACCTGCCGTGGAAAACGGAACAGGGGCTCATGAGTGTGTCAGTGTACCTCGTGCAAATTCTACTTTGTAGCCACACGTTCTTTGGATGGGTGGGGCTCGGCGTTTGGCGTTGTATCAAAGAAGGTTTCTCTGTGAGTAACAAAGTCTGTTACGACCCGTAGTGACCGTATTAAAAGTAGCTTTTGGGGCAGTACACTGTGAAAGAAAAAAAAAAGATGACTCTATCCTCTCACAGAACCGCCCATGAATTCATTGCATTGCAAGCGTCACAAACTATGCTCCAAATCATGTGCTCTCTCTCTCTCTCTCTCTCTCTCTCTCTCTCTCTCTCTCTGTGCTTGCGTGCGTACCTGTGCGTGCGTGTGCATGTGGGCGCGCGCACGTGTGTGCAGTGCGTGTGTGCGTGCGAGTCAGTGCCCCATGTACAAGTATTGCTGGCAGATTCCTGATAACACAGTGTAACTGAGCCAGCAGATTTCGCGGCCGGAGAAGCACATTATATGAACATGGAATATGCCCGTGACTGAGGCAGAACACTGGTTCCCATAGAGCAGAGCAGTCTGCAGATGGATGGCGTTCGTTTTCAGATACATCCAGACAAGTGTCGTGTCTTCTCGGAAGTCATCATGTCCGCCGCCAGGGAGTGCCAGGCACCGTCAGGCCTCGGTACACAGTGCCGTTTCCGTACTGTACAGTCTCTTAGCCGTAGCCTGTCAGTCCCAGGCCGCATCCCCTAATATTTCAATCCCCTCAAAAACACTACTGCCCACCAGCTGCACATTTGCCATGCACAAAATAACAATAAAAACAGCACATTGACAGTCTCATTTCTTGGCTATGAACCTGATTCCTTACCAACCCCACACCCAAGCACAGCTGAAATCAGCGTGCCCCTCAAATCACTACGTCAACGGCAACTCAACATCGGTCCACTGGATAAGCTCAGGATGGTATGAATCAAAGCACCAAACATGTCTCCTCTCATGTAACCAGAAATTTCCAGCAAATTCTAACATTCAGCCCTACTACAACATTTCAAACAAGGCAAAAATTATTTTTAAAAACACCGGTCCTCTTCCCTGAACTGCCCAAATTTGACTATGTAATGTGACCTGAAAAGGAACTGTCCCACCTGAACACCATTCAATCTGCCATCAGTGCAACCCTTAGACACTAGCTAAGTCAAACCCAAAGTGACACCATTGAATGTTGCTGCATCTTTAAGTTATGGCCCATTATGTGAAGCGCGCTGTTGTGGCGTTCAATATGCTGTTAATGTAGTTTTGGATCATGCATATCTGATGCCATGAAAAACAGACTAGATACGGTCAGAATGCCTCCAAAATTGGCATGTACATCAAGTAATATATCTGATCTTCAGAAATGTTGCATTTGAGACACAGGCACCTGAAAGTCTTTTTTTTCATATTTTTCCACTACCCACCTCCATACTTTGTCTGTTTTTCCATGTTTACAAACACATGCAATACAGTCAAACTGACTTCTGGTGGGCTGAACAACTAAAAAAGCTTACCATGACACTGACGTTGATGAAAAATGAGCTTTCAGACCCAAGGCCATTTCCTTGTGTATCTCAGGGCAGCCAAAAAGACAATGCCCTGGCATCCTCATTGCCCTGTTGTCTGGTGCCAACAAGCAGGAAGAGACCAGTAACCAGCTACCATGCCCTATATACTGCTGGCAATCTTTTCTACAGGCAAAAGGGGTCATGAAACAGCTGTGCAATTTAAACATTAAGTCTACTGAACTAACCCACAGGCAAAAGACTACACAAAACAGCCAAAACTATGCTACGTGGGACACACTGCATACCTAAACAAGTGTCTGGAGTGCTTATTTAGGAGATAGCAGGGAAAAATGGTTATGTACAGTTCATTTTTATATAAAACACACCTGTCAGAGTCTCAAAAGGCCTAACTGAACTCATGTTGCAAATGCAGCAGGCATGTGTGCGCCAAACCTGTGAACACTCCTGTAAAAGCCTGTACTGGTGGCCGCAGCTGCTGGTCCCATAACAATGCACTCAAATGAGCTTTACACAGAGTAAAAATGCTTGTGTTTGGCTCAAAATAGACACCAGAGACATCCTTAATGACAATTACAGCAGAATGACACCTCAGACGCAGCCAGTGTAGCTGGATCATGCAAAATAACACATCTGCATGTCACACTATTTTTCACTCTGAGGTCAGCTGTCTAATAAAATGAACATGCTGACACTGTTTCATTGTAGTTTTGATATTAACCTTTGACCTTAAGCCCCCCCCCCCCCACCCTCCCCCCCCCCCCCCACCCCACTTCACCCCACAACTTCAATAACCGAAAAGTGCCTCTTTTGTTTACGCATTTATAAAACTAAACGCCCTAAACCCCACCCCTTTCAAGGTCAAGGTCACAGCTCAAGGTCGAAGGTCAGACTCATGACTACTGGTAAACTCATGACTACTTGTAACACAAAAAAATAAATCAACAAACACACTAACCATAGCTCACAGTGCAGGTAAACAGGGTGCTGCAACGCAAAATATGCAAAAACGCCTATAAAACTGCAATCGCAGCGATTGTTTGGCAAAATTTGAAATTTTTCATGATTTTCTCATTTTTCCAACTGCAAAAGTCCAAACTGAATGATATGGTTACATTAAACCAGTTTCTCATCTATGTCACATATGGCATGTGGTGCCCTGACAATACTGGCGGACAGAGCATACATGAACTCAGTCCCACTGCAAACCCTACATGTACACAAGAGGCATAGATCCTCATGAGCCCCCGCGAATGCGGGGGCTCATGAGGATCTATGCCTCTTGTTGGCAGAGGGCCAGGTCCATTTACTTCACCAGTCGGAGAAATAATCCCCACGCTGAAGCGCATCGGCGCTGACTACACGGACACGCTTGGCTACAATGTCAGGCATTGTGGACCCCGCCATCACTCACAATGCTCTGATAGTAATGTCAGGCATTGTGGACCCCGCCATCACTCACAATGCTCTGGTAGTAATGTCAGGCATTGTGGACCCCGCCATACTCACAATGCTCTGATAGTAATGTCAGGCATTGTGGACCCCGCCATACTCACAATGCTCTGATAGTAATGTCAGGCATTGTGGACCCCGCCATCACTCACAATGCTCTGATAGTAATGTCAGGCATTGTGGACCCCGCCATCACTCACAATGCTCTGATAGTAATGTCAGGCATTGTGGACCCCGCCATCACTCACAATGCTCTGATAGTAAGGTCAGGCATTGTGGACCCCACCATCACTCACAATGCTCTGATAGTAATGTCAGGCATTGTGGACCCCGCCATCACTCACAATGCTCTGATAGTAATGTCAGGCATTGTGGACCCCGCCATCACTCACAATGCTCTGATAGTAATGTCAGGCATTGTGGACCACGCCATCACTCACAATGCTCTGATAGTAATGTCAGGCATTGTGGACCCCGCCATCACTCACAATGCTCTGATAGTCGCCATGCTTTCATTAACCCTTTCACTGTCAGTGGACGCACACTGTGTTACTGAAATCATTGTAAAGTCAACGTTCGTCAAAGATCCCTTCCCTTGCCGTCAAAGAATCATGGATACAAACGTTCGTCAAAGATCCCTTCCCTTGCCGTCAAAGAATCATGGATACAAACGTTCGTCAAAGATCCCTTCCCTTGCCGTCATTTAATCATGGATACAAACGTTCGTCAAAGATCCCTTCCCTTGCCGTCAAAGAATCATGGATACAAACGTTCGTCAAAGATCCCTTCCCTTGCCGTCAAAGAATCATGGATACAAACGTTCGTCAAAGATCCCTTCCCTTGCCGTCAAAGAATCATGGATACAAACGTTCGTCAAAGATCCCTTCCCTTGCCGTCAAAGAATCATGGATACAAACGTTCGTCAAAGATCCCTTCCCTTGCCGTCAAAGAATCATGGATACAAACGTTCGTCAAAGATCCCTTCCCTTGCCGTCAAAGAATCATGGATACAAACGTTCGTCAAAGATCCCTTCCCTTGCCGTCAAAGAATCATGGATACAAACGTTCGTCAAAGATCCCTTCCCTTGCCGTCAAAGAATCATGGATACAAACGTTCGTCAAAGATCCCTTCCCTTGCCGTCAAAGAATCATGGATACAAACGTTCGTCAAAGATCCCTTCCCTTGCCGTCAAAGAATCATGGATACAAACGTTCGTCAAGGATCCCTTCCCTTGCCGTCAAAGAATCATGGATACAAACGTTCGTCAAAGATCCCTTCCTTGCCGTCATTTAATCATGGATACAAACGTTCGTCAAAGATCCCTTCCCTTGCCGTCAAAGAATCATGGATACAAACGTTCGTCAAAGATCCCTTCCCTTGCCGTCAAAGAATCATGGATACAAACGTTCGTCAAAGATCTCTTGCCATCAAAGAATCAATGATACATAACGTTCGTCAAAGATACCGTCCCTTACCGTCAAAGAATCATGGATACAAACGTTCGTCAAAGATCCCTTCCCTTGCCGTCAAAGAATCATGGATACAAACGTTCGTCAAAGATCTCTTGCCATCAAAGAATCAATGATACATAACGTTCGTCAAAGATCCCTTCCCTTGCCGTCAAAGAATCACGGAAACAAACGTTCGTCAAAGATCCCGTCCCTTGCCGTCAAAGAATCATGGATACAAACGTTCGTCAAAGATCCCTTCCCTTGCCGTCAAAGAATCATGGATACAAACGTTCATCAAAGATCCCTTCCCTTGCCGTCAAAGAATCATGGATACAAACGTTCGTCAAAGATCCCTTCCCTTGCCGTCAAAGAATCATGGATACAAACGTTCGTCAAAGATCCCTTCCCTTGCCGTTAAAAATCATGGATACAAACGTTCGTCAAAGATCCCTTCCCCTGCCGTCAAAGAATCATGGATACTAACGTTCGTCAAAGATCCCTTCCCTTGCCGTCAAAGAATCATGGATACAAACGTTCGTCAAAGATCCCTCCCCTTGCCGTCAAAGAATCATGGATACAAACGTTCATCAAAGATCCCTTCCTTGCCGTCATTTAATCATGGATACAAACGTTCGTCAAAGATCCCTTCCCTTGCCGTCAAAGAATCATGGATACAAACGTTCGTCAAAGATCCCTTCCCTTGCCGTCAAAAATCATGGATACAAACGTTCGTCAAAGATCCCTTCCCCTGGCGTCAAAGAATCATGGATACAAACGTTCGTCAAAGATCCCTTCCCTTGCCGTCAAAGAATCATGGATACTAACGTTCGTCAAAGATCCCTTCCCTTGCCGTCAAAGAATCATGGATACAAACGTTCGTCAAAGATCCCTTCCCTTGCCGTCAAAGAATCATGGATACAAACGTTCGTCAAAGATCCCTTCCCTTGCCGTCAAAGAATCATGGATACAAACGTTCGTCAAAGATCCCTTCCCTTGCCGTCAAAGAATCATGGATACAAACGTTCGTGAAAGATCCCTTCCCTTGCCGTCAAAGAATCACGGATACAAACGTTCGTCAAAGATCCCTTCCTTGCCGTCATTTAATCATGGATACAAACGTTCATCAAAGATCCCTTCCCTTGCCGTCAAAGAATCATGGATACAAACGTTCGTCAAAGATCCCTTCCCTTGCCGTTAAAAATCATGGATACAAACGTTCGTCAAAGATCCCTTCCCTTGCCGTTAAAAATCATGGATACAAACGTTCGTCAAAGATCCCTTCCCCTGCCGTCAAAGAATCATGGATACTAACGTTCGTCAAAGATCCCTTCCCTTGCCGTCAAAGAATCATGGATACAAACGTTCGTCAAAGATCCCTTCCTTGCCGTCATTTAATCATGGATACAAACGTTCGTCAAAGATCCCTTCCCTTGCCGTCAAAGAATCATGGATACAAACGTTCGTCAAAGATCCCTTCCCTTGCCGTCAAAGAATCATGGATACAAACGTTCGTCAAAGATCCCTTCCCTTGCCGTCATTTAATCATGGATACAAACGTTCGTCAAAGATCCCTTCCCTTGCCGTCAAAGAATCATGGATACAAACGTTCGTCAAAGATCCCTTCCCTTGCCGTCAAAGAATCATGGATACAAACGTTCGTCAAAGATCCCTCCCCTTGCCGTCAAAGAATCATGGATACAAACGTTCGTCAAAGATCCCTTCCCTTGCCGACAAAGAATCATGGATACAAACGTTCGTCAAAGATCCCTTCCCTTGCCGACAAAGAATCATGGATACAAACGTTCGTCAAAGATCCCTACCCTTGCCGTCAAAGAATCATGGATACAAACGTTCGTCAAAGATCTCTTGCCATCAAAAAATCAATGATACATAACGTTCGTCAAAGATCCCGTCCCTTACCGTCAAAGAATCATGGATACAAACGTTCGTCAAAGATCCCTTCCCTTGCCGTCAAAGAATCATGGATACAAACGTTCGTCAAAGATCCCGTCCCTTACCGTCAAAGAATCATAGATACAAATTGGTTTCCGCAAGAGTCATACATACTGACTCTCTTGCAGTTGCATGGTGTTCAATTTTTGTTTCGGTTAGTTAGTTAGTTGGGTTTAACGTCGAGCAGGCATCTCACGGCGGGCATTTTTTCGGCAGTGAAGGGGGTAACTTTCAGGGGAGAACAACTCTGCAGAGCCGGGTTTGATAAACCACAACCCGACAAACGATTTGTGTTGGGTGGTGTGTGGGTGGGTGGGGGGGAGGGGGTGGGGGGGGGGGACGAGGAGGGGATGTAACTGAAAAGACTTTTGAGTTTATGTTTGAAACAAATGGTGTTTGAAAAGTAACTGCCTCAAGTAAGAAAGGATTAAGAGCTTGTAATATTGCATTTGCAAATGTTCTTAGCGTGTTTTACAATAAAGCTTGTAATATTGCATTTGCAAATGTTCTTAGCGTGTTTTACAATAAAGCTTGTAATATTGCATGTGTAAATGTTCTTAGTGTGTTTTACAATAAAGCTTGTAATATTTCATGTGTAAATGTTCTTAGCGTGTTTTACAATAAAGCTTGTAATATTGCATGTGTAAATGTTCTTAGCGTGTTTTACAATAAAGCTTGTAATATTGCATGTGTAAATGTTCTTACCTTGTTTTACAATGAAGCTTGTAATATTGCATTTGCAAATGTTCTTAGCGTGTTTTACAATAAAGCTTGTAATATTTCATGTGTAAATGTTCTTAGCGTGTTTTACAATAAAGCTTGTAATATTTCATGTGTAAATGTTCTTAGCGTGTTTTACAATAAAGCTTGTAATATTGCATGTGTAAATGTTCTTAGTGTGTTTTACAATAAAGCTTGTAATATTTCATGTGTAAATGTTCTTAGCGTGTTTTACAATAAAGCTTGTAATATTGCATGTGTAAATGTTCTTAGCGTGTTTTACAATAAAGCTTGTAATATTTCATGTGTAAATGTTCTTAGCGTGTTTTACAATAAAGTTTGTAATATTTCATGTGTAAATGTTCTTAGCGTGTTTTACAATAAAGCTTGTAATATTTCATGTCTAAATGTTCTTAGCGTGTTTTACAATAAAGCTTGTAATATTGCATGTGTAAATGTTCTTAGCATGTTTTACAATAAAGCTTGTAATATTTCATGTGTAAATGTTCTTAGCGTGTTTTACAATAAAGCTTGTAATATTGCATGTGTAAATGTTCTTAGCGTGTTTTACAATAAAGCTTGTAATATTGCATGTGTAAATGTTCTTAGCGTGTTTTACAATAAAGCTTGTAATATTTCATGTGTAAATGTTCTTAGCGTGTTTTACAATAAAGCTTGTAATATTGCATGTGTAAATGTTCTTAGCGTGTTTTACAATAAAGCTTGTAATATTGCATGTGTAAATGTTCTTAGCGTGTTTTACAATAAAGCTTGTAATATTGCATGTGTAAATGTTCTAGTGTGTTTTACAATAAAGCTTGTAATATTGCATGTGTAAATGTTCTTACTGTATTTTACAATAAAGCTTGTAATATTGCATGTGTAAATGTTCTTAGTGTGTTTTACAATGAAGCTTGTAATATTGCATGTGTAAATGTTCTTAGTGTGTTTTACAATAAAGCTTGTAATATTTCATGTGTAAATGTTCTTAGCGTGTTTTACAATAAAGCTTGTAATATTGCATGTGTAAATGTTCTTAGCATGTTTTACAATAAAGCTTGTAATATTGCATGTGTAAATGTTCTTAGCGTGTTTTACAATAAAGCTTGTAATATTGCATGTGTAAATGTTCTTAGCGTGTTTTACAATAAAGCTTGTAATATTGCATGTGTAAATGTTCTTAGCGTGTTTTACAATAAAGCTTGTAATATTTCATGTGTAAATGTTCTTAGTGTGTTTTACAATAAAGCTTGTAATATTTCATGTGTAAATGTTCTTAGTCTGTTTTACAATAAAGCTTGTAATATTTCTTGTGTAAATGTTCTTAGTGTGTTTTACAATAAAGCTTGTAATATGTCATGTGTAAATGTTCTTATCGTGTTTTACAATAAAGCTTGTAATATTGCATGTAAATGTTCTTAGCGTGTTTTACAATAAAGCTTGTAATATTTCATGTGTAAATGTTCTTAGCGTGTTTTACAATAAAGCTTGTAATATTGCATGTGTAAATGTTCTTAGCGTGTTTTACAATAAAGCTTGTAATATTTCATGTGTAAATGTTCTTAGTGTGTTTTACATTAAAGCTTGTAATATTTCACGTGTAAATGTTCTTAGTGTGTTTTACAATAAAGCTGGACAAATAAGCTAACATAACGAATGAAGTCTGAATTGTAAAATGAAAGATTTTTCTGCTCTTCTGTGCATATGAGAGCTTCACTGATGAGCAAAATCGAGACAGTAGAAACCCTCTGTCACGCGTGTCTGCTCGCATTGAATACGGCAATGAAAAAAAAGGTGTAGACAAGTCTTAGCAAAGGCAAGACAATATGGAGAACCCGTTGTATCAGCAAATTTTACCAATCACAGCTCGCCCTGCAGCAGTTCCCCCATGCGCAAAAGGCCATCGGGCCGATGTCGGCCGCCGTTGGCCCGCGCACAGCCGTGCGCGGGCCAACGGCGGCCGACATCGGGCCGATGGTCTTTTGCGCATTGGCTCGCTTTTTAAAAAAAAATGATAACGACCCAGTAAAGAAACCCTGTCCTAATTTGCCCCACGGGACCGTTGATCGTAGGCCTACACACTGTGCTGCAGCATTAAGTCAATCGGACTCTGATTATTATAGCAAAAGTTGGATAAAACATCACTTTTTCGGTGGACAAGACGACATACGTGTTCCTATGCAAAATGACTTCGCGTGTAACACGCTTCGGATATAAAACAAGTCAAGTTAGTTAGCTGGGTTTAACGCCGAGCAGGCGACTAAGGCGGCGGCGGGAGATATCAAACAAACATGTGTTTGCCCCCTGGCATTTTCTTGCAGGTCTATCAGAAGTTTCTTGTATACGACCTGGCTGACATTTTCAATATTTCAGACGTGAGAATGTACAAGGAAGGCCGGTTCATCTGTGTGAGCAACTTGTCATGTTTCCACCATGACGGTGACGCAATGATGGGAAGTAATAAATGAGTGATCTCCCCGCTTCGGTGTAGCGCTGACAAAAATGCACGTCGCTCAGCCACAAGCATTCGACTGCAAACTGATGTATGTATATATTTATGAACCCATTCAGTCCTGAAAGACCAAGGCAAGAATTAGTTTAACAGGGATAACTCAAAGATGGTGCCAGAATAGCTCGGTGCCTATAGGCTCTCTGAGCTATCCTGGCGCCACCATTGAACTATCAATCAGTAAATAGTATGGATACGCCTGCATAACAGTACGGTGAGATGACGGCCTTAGTCACCTGCTCGGCGTTAAACCCAAATAACTTTATAACGGTAATGAAGTCTTCATATGACAACCCCAAATGTTGGAATTTGGACATTGTAATCATGTCTCAATAGGCTATGGAGGCATTACAACATATTACTGTTTGATCGTTTGGATGGCCACCTCAAATATTGATTATGCACAAATTTGCTGCATTGTAAAAATAAAAATATATATATTTACAAAAGCTATACAGCATGCAACACACACACACACACACACACACACACACACACACACACACACACACACACACACACACATAACTGAAAGACCTTCAGATTATTATTCAGAAGAAAAAGGAAAAGAAAACAAGATGAGGATTTTATCCCAAAGATTACCGTATTGTTTGGAGCTCACATGCGTTTTACTTTTTAGAAACATTCAGAGTTGTTTATATTTTGAAGCTTATCCTTCTGATCCATTTCCCTCTTCTCTAAGCCAATCTCTGATCAACACACATGCCGGCGCACACAAATAAAGACGGACAAACGGCGCTTCAGTCACACCATTAGTACGGTCTGTGGGTTTGTGTAGCGACAGGAATTCTGAAGAATAATAGCACGAGCAGCAAAATGACGTCACAATAAGCTTGACGTCATGGCATCGCTAGTCTCACGACGCTGTGTACACGGTGACGCATTTGATGTTTCACGTCACTCATCCGAAAAGCACGCAGCCTCTTCCAGGGCTGACTGTTTTGTTCCACATAGCCTCTGCCAGAGTTGACTGTTTGATAGGAGTATATACTGGATCCAAAACTTGCAAAAATGAATTAATGACTATTTAAAAATTTGAAGAGGTACTGACAACGCGCGCTGGATTACGAACTCATCCAGTGTCTATTTCAAAGCTAGCTGTTCAAAATTCCAAGTGAATAGAACGAAAATTACAGACTCAAAATGTGGGTGAACCGACTTTCTATAAGCGGTCTTCCTAAATCAAACTGTCAGAGAGAGAGAGAGAGAATTCGAACTGGTTTATTGCTTCAGGCATCAGCCCATCAGCAAAATACAGCGACGAGAATCACAATAACAACAGAAAAACGACAGGGGAGGGGTTGGGGGTATAAAGGGGATTTGGGGTGGGGTTAGGGAAGGGGTGGGGGTTTGCAATGACATGGAATCCACGTCATTAAAGTTCAGTTCGTTGGGTTCATCAATACGCGACATGATGGGTCCTGTGAATGCAGCGTTCGTGAATCACCTAGAGGCAAAAAAGCACTGTCATGTCACTTGTCCGGGAGAATAAAATAACAGCTGATTAATCTGAACACATGTTCAGCAAGACTTGCTTGCCCTAGCCAGGTAGCACTGTGTAATCCTGGCCAAGGCAAGCAAGTCTTGCTGTATACGTTCAATGTCCTGTTTATATTCATTGTCACTGACAGCCGGCAGAAGACCAAGAGCAAACAACATCTCCAAAACTCTGCCGGTCACTGGGTCACACTTGACTTCATAACACACAGTCCCTGAGATACGAATGTCGTACATAAGCACAAAATCGTCACTCTCGGCCACTAAATAGTTCTTTCCATTCTTTGCGTGAGAGACTACCTTCTTTAGTCCTTGGTTCCTCGATGTGTCCAGTAGTTTCTGTTTTGTTGACTCGGTCTGAGAGGTGACAAACGTGTACACTTTTTGGGGGTCAAAGCCACGTGATTCTGCATCTCTGATTTCTGTGTCACACACACCCGTTTCAGGTCTTGCACAGTTAATTTTGTCAACATCAGCGGTGCATGCGTGCACTGTCTCTGTTGGTGTTCCAGTTTCCATGTGTACTGTGATCTCGTGCGGCTCAGCTAACGGCGGTGTTGTTGCACGTGCTGCATGCTCACTACACGGTGTGTTGTCTGGCTGGGTGATGGTTCTCGTGTATTGTAGTGTACTGTCATTTCCACATTCTTGATTGTAGTTTTTATTGTCAGTGTGAACCTCAATTTCTTTTACTTTCGTGTTGTCTAATAAACTGTTACTGCTAAGCAAACTGCCTACCTTGTTTCTGGCCTGTGCCCTCTGTAAGTCTCTACGCACTTGTGACGGTGGTTTTCGTCGCCAGTAGCCGGTCGGTGCAATATCGGTTTGCTGTTGGTCCCTGTCTGCTGAACACAGCCGTAGTACAAACACCAGGTTAGTCCCTTCTCCGGTCAGTTTCCATGACGTGGTGTGATGGCTGGACAGTACAGACTGCAGGACAGCTTCTGCAGCTGACGGGAGTCCGGTGACGGGCATTTTGACGTAGTTTGACAGCAATAATATCGCAATTTCTGGACGCCAGAAATTTCGTGTCGCCACCTTGCCAAGGGCAGGCAACTTCCCGTCAGAGAGAGAGAGAGAGAGAGAGAGAGAGAGAGAGAGAGAGAGAGAGAGAGAGAGAGAGAGAGAGAGCTGATGATGATGATGAAATTTTTTTTTTAATTCAGGATAAAGCTATTAGGCGACTCAATGCCGGTCTTACAAGCTGTTCCGTAAACAAGACAGGACATACCAGAAAAACAAACACAGCATACAAACAAACAAAAAAAACGAAAAAAAAAAATAACGAACACAACAGGTGAATTATTTAATTGAGAGAGAAAAAAAAAAAAAAAAAAAAAAAAACACCGGCACGCAGATCTTCTGCAGAGGTGCAGTCGGTGATACAATCTTGCTACCCACCTCCCGCCGGTTAAGATTGAATCGCCTATTGGCACAGCAGGGACCCCAGGCCAAATACTCTCTTTGGTCAGTCAAGACGTCGGCGGCCGGAGAGGGGTGATCCTGATGTTGATTTTGTTTGAGGCGGCACGTGTTGCTTAGTGACCCCATGTCTGTGTCTTTGTCCTGGTCGTTCGTGTCGCCGTCAACAGAGAGGGCAGCAAAGCGATTGGACACAGGCACGGCGGCGGTGATTACAACGTCACGGTAGGAGGCTCGGCCAGTCTTGTGTCCGGGCTGGCTCGGCGAGAGATTGGAGGGGGTGAGGCCTGAGCTTTGAATGGATAACGGGGCAGCTGGTTGGTTAGTTCGGGTTTAACGTCCACAGCACCGAGGTGATCATGGACGGCCCTCACGGGCGGGTTATGGGGGACAGGGAAACCTATTGCCTATGAAGTACGACCTGAACACTGATCAACTCAGGCGCACTCTAACTGTACCACTTTGATTTACCAGGACCTTTCAACGGACATGCTATTGAACAAATCCGTTTTTTCCCCCTGGATTGTGAGTCCAGCTACCGGGGCCGGGACGGGATTCGAATCTACGACCCGGCGATTCCCTTCGCTCTCCTGCTCCGACGTTTAACCGCCTGAGCTATTTCGGACTCTACAACGGGTCAGCCATACCAACTGAGGGATTCGTGGTTAGGTTGTTGGCAGGCGGGGATTGGCCAGTGGGAACGGACCGTCGGGGCTGAGAGGAGGTCAGGGATGGGCCGGGCTTGGCTGACAACAGAGTGCCGTCCGCCTCTGTATGTCATCTGCTTCTTGGTGGGCGGGGAAGTGATGCGCAGTGGGCTGAAGATTTTGTTGTGGTCACCAAGCTGAGACTTGAGTTTCTTCTTTTCAGCCTCCAGTGACTTGACACGAAAACAAAGCTGTTCAAGCTGCTCTTGGAACTCGGCCTTGATGTCACAAATCTCAATCCGGACCAGCTCTCTCACCTCTTTCTGTAAGTCATACACTGCACACGTGGCTGTGTCGTGCTAAGAGCTGATCGCAGCACTGAGACCATCAACAACACGCCGAGTTCCGTCAGTGTCAGCTTGGTGCCTGGAAGTAGACGGTAGCAAGGCAGAACTGGTGTCGGCGAGAGGGGGGCAACCGCCTGGGCTGTCATACTGGTCGCTGGCCACCGAAGGGGTGGCGTCACACTGAGGTACAGCTACTGTGCTCCAAGCTGGCTGAAGCAACATCGGCACTGGCAATCGCGCTGTTTGAGTCTTCACTGTCCATCATCATTGGCGCTGTTGTGGACTTGGTCGTACTATTGGCACTACCTTCTACCTGCTCAAGACGTGCACCGACCGAGTCAGTTGCGTCAGCGTCAGTGAGCTGTGTGCAAATGGAGACACTTAGTGGCAAGACTCGTTGCTCAGGCGGCACACCAGACAAGCTATAGCTGGGGAGGAGGAGGTTCACGACAGACCTCAGTTTGTCGAATTTCTCTTGCACCCAGTCCACACACGCCTTCCCCATGACTAGAATTGTGCCTGTGGTATAGTAGATGGAGATTTTCAACAGATTATTTCCATCTAAAGAGAGTTCAAGCACAGATTTTTTAAAAGTTCAATGGGAAGGTCGGTGGCCAGGGGGTGGGTGAGGGAGAGCGTCTTTGTGTGGTCCTTTTGGTGGTCAGCCTATGTAGAGGAAAGCTCAGTCGGAGGGTTTGTACGCGAACTGGTGTCGTTCCCTTAAAGCATGCCTCCACACCGGCAAGTTAAGACCATTTGTATCAAAAGTGATCTGATGCCAGTCTTTTGTTTTCTTAACTGTTTCCACGTCAATGGAGTATTTAGCTTTGATAGATCTCGTGTTAGGGGGCATGGCTGGTGGTTTAGTGTCCTTAACTGGAGTGAACTAGTCCGCCATCTTCAGCTAACACGAACACACTGGACAGTCACACATGGATTTATTGGCTGGGAACTGTTTGTGCGCTGCAGAAATGGCACCACAGTGCACGGAGTTAGTTATATGCCAGTATGCGGATCAACCGACTTTGTATAAACGGCAATTTTTCTTTTTAATGAGTAATCCACTCTAAAAAAAAGTTCTCCGAGATACTTCTAATAGTGAAGGAAGCATTTCCTAATTTTCAGACCTGTACGTACACAGGAGAAACTCGTGTCTACACACACACACACACACACACACACACACACACACACACACACACACACACATACACACACGCACACACACACACACACACACACACACACACACACACACACACGCGCGCGCCGCCAAATGTTCGTTCAACAGCGCGGTTTCGCGCGCGCGCGCGTTTCAGTCCCGCCAAATGTTCGTTCAACAGCGTGGTTCGGCGTAGCTAGGCATGACGTCAGTAATTTTTATTGCGGCGTTACTTCACTGTCAGAGTCTGATGTCACAGTGTGCCCGCCTATGTTCGTCATTTGCATGCTACGGAACGTGCTCCGACCTGCCCCATCTCCAAGTCTACCGTATTTTCAATATGGTAGACAACAACCGACTTGAAAAACAAGATAAATAAAGACAGTTTAGTTTTGTGGAAATTAACCTCTACGCTGACACACGGCCGTCACTCCCTCGCATTTGACGTCATTTAATGAAGGAGCGACGTCATTTGACAAAGGAGTGACAGTCCTATTTAACCGTTTGGCTGTGGGTAGCGCGGGTTTTTGTCGCGGTGGTTCCTACAGGACCCTTACCCTAACCCTTCCTACAGGAATCATCGCGACAAGAAGCGCTACCGACAGTCAAAGGGTTAACAGACCAGGACGAAAACCCGTTTGATCAAGCGCGGCATCAGTGCTATCGTCACATCAAACCCAGAATGACTGATACCTACTGACTGGTCCCAAAATCGTCGAATAACACTGCAGGCCGACGTTTCAACCAGACGATACATAACTGTAATGACAAAAGTCCACCCAGTCTCTCGATTTACTATCAAATGCATGTAGACTTCAGTGACAGAATGGCGGACACTGACTCCTGCAGACAAACAGACGTGTTGTTGCGAGTTTCCCGCCTGTCTTGACATTTACACGCGCCGGCGGCCTTGGCCGCCGCTATGACAGGGCGTCTGATGGCTACAGACATCAGCCTAGTCAGTCTCAGTGCAAGCCATAGATCTTCATGTGCCTCTGCAGTTGCACTGGCTCATTAAGATCACACTATGCTTCATGCTAGGGGAAAAAAATATGAAGAAAAACTGAAAGATTAAGCCTGCGGTTTGCGACACACTGGTTGTCTCCCTTGATTCGCTACCGCTGGCAGCGGTAGCGAATCAAGGGAGACAACCAGTGTGCGTTTGACGGCAGTGTAACCGGCTTAGAGCAAAAAGGCCGATCGAGGCTGACTATGACAACCAAGTGAAACATAGTCACTTTTGATTTTTTTACAAATGGCATAGATTCATTTCAGTTCCACAAGTGGCATAGATTTTCATAGCCTCCCCACCCCAGCCCTCCCTCCCCCTCTCCACCCCCACCCCCACCCCTACCCGCCTACCCCTGCAGCTTCAGTCTTGAAGTTTACATCTGTTGCTTACGTAGTCTATATGTGTAAACCTCAACTCTCTAGTAGTAACGCGGCATTTGTCTTCCGCCAGGCCGACAGTCCCACATTTGCAAGCTGTCCTCTCAGAATACTACTTACCTTTTAAGGATCTAAAACGACCACGAAGTTAGTCCAGGGTGGTGCCAAAATAGCTTGGCGCCTAGACGGCGCCAAGCTGTTCTGGCACTTCCCTTGTGCCATCGGTCCGCCGTGTCGGTGATGGACTTAATCGCCTGCTCGGAGTTAAACGGTATAACTAAACTTAACCATCGTGGTCGTTTTATTGCCAATTGTAGTGCACGAGTGCTGATGGACAGTCCTGGCATAAAATTAGAATTTACCTCTGGATTCCACAGAGGAAGGGAGTCTTCGTGGTATAGTGTTGGTACGTGTAAACGATTCTCTCGTGGAACGCGCTTCAGCATTCAGTAAAATGACTGACACCTTAAGTGACAGACCTAAGACCCGTATCATTATTTATTCAGACTTTTCAATCCATCCTCGCAGTGGGAACATTTGTCTCGCCCGGCTCATACTGACACATACCATCACAGGACCAGGAAACCTATACGTTAGATCCCCTGACAGCGGCTCCTGCTGTCAGGGGACTTAACTCTTATAGGTTTCACGGTCCTGTGGATCCACGACAATGAGGTGTGTGTGGCCCGGGCGATGGTTACTGATGATCGTACTCCTGACATGATGTATAGAATGCAAGCTCTCAATCTAAGGTCACTAAGAATAACAGTCACCGAGAGATGTCATTGTCTACCGCGCGAGTGACTTGACTGAAGAATGGTTGTAGTCAGAAGACATGCTTCAGAGTGTCTAACGCAAGGGCGGATCATTAGGAGAGCGGGGTAGGGAGGGGGAAGGTTAGGTGTTCCTGATCCCTCCCCCCTCCCCTCGACCCCTAACACCGAAAAATTATTATTATTATTATTGTTATTGTTATGACGATGATGATTATTATTATTATTATTATTATTATTGTCAACGACAAGCAGAAAAGAAAGAAGACAAGGGAAAAGATACAGAAATATAAAATCATTAAAGCAACAAAGTGGAAACAGACGAGGGAAATCACTGAGACACTTGGTTGACATAAATGTAATCATCTGTCTTTCCAGATGGACTGCGTACAGAGGACATTTGTGGAGCTGGAACTAACTTGAGCAGCTTCCTGTTGACTTCCCTGTCCATAATCCACCACCCGGCCTTCACCACCAAACTCCCCTCCCCCACCCTCCCCCCCCCCCCCACCCATATCCCACATCCCCATCCCGCCCCTACACACACACACACACACACACACACACACACACACACACACACACACACACACATACACACACACACACACACTTGCGGCGGTGAGATTCTAGCAGAATTCGAACCAGGCACAAATCGAAACTGCAGTTTTAGTCTGACCACAAGTGCAAGGATCCTCAACTATTGACTTTTGTCTAGAGTTGAGGTCCACGAACACTGTCGTCATTGAGAGGGCGTATAACTCGTACACGCTTCCTCGACCCCGTGGTCTGAAAAGATTGTGGTGGGTTTTCTTTGCAATGATGCTCAAAGGGAGAGAACAGCTGTGATGCCAGACGGCCATTCTTACGGCGAAGTTGTCATCTTTGAAGCCCTTGTGCGCCCTGCTTGCAAGTCATATGCAAGTACGGGAGAGAACAGCTGCGACGTCAGAGACATTGTAATGGCGGAGTTATCCTTCTTCATCCAGCACTATCAGCGGCAAGACATAGATTAACCCTTCTAGACCCAAGGTCCCATTTCTCACATTTTTGGAGGTGTTGCCTAATGACTATGTACTCTCCCACTCTCTCTGTCCGTCAGAAACACTCTCTCTCCTCCTTCCAGTCCGCCCTCAAAGCTCACCTCTTTCAACTGACAGCTCTAGCTGAACGCCATCACGCTCCCGGCCACCCTAGGCTGACTCTCGTAATGTATTTGTGGTACGCGAGTCATTGTCAAAAGCGTGCGAGTTGTGAGTGCGCGCTAAAAGTTATAATTATTATAAATATAAGCGCATTATAAATACCGTAATTATTATTAATTATTATTATTATTACCGGTTGCAGGAGATGGCTTGACCGCATGAGTAATTCAAGGGTAGCGCCAGATTAGCTTGGCGCCTTCAGGCGCCAAGCTAATCTGGCGCTACCCTTGAATTATCCGCATGGTCAAGCTATCTCCTGCTGTAGGGACTCGCGGCTAAATGGGTTAACGTCTTCTCTGCCGAACCACAGCGAACAATGCCCAAATGCAAGAGACACCCTGACTACAAATCCTCATAAGGCCCGGCAGCTGCGGAGGTTCATGTGGATCTGTGGCTCTCGCCGACCCCAACTTCGCCACACTGATTTCCATAGCCCTTTTAGTCCCGGATCTACAGCAGGAGATGGCTTGACCATGATAATTCAATGGAAGTGCCAGATTTGCTTTGCGACTGCAACTGGTACATTATCGTTAAGCAGCAACACCTCCAAAAGTATGAGAAGTGGGACCTTGGGGCTAAAAGGGTTAGCCTACTCAAGTTCAGTTGTTCGCTTCGAAATAACCGCGCTCTCAACGACACGTCAGTGAAAGTTAACATTTCATATGACGTCAGTGAAAGTTAACATTTCATATGACGTCAGTGAAAGTTAACATTTCATATGACGTCAGTGAAAGTTAACATTTCATATGACGTCAGTGAAAGTTAACATTTCATATGACCCCGAAAGTCAAAAGCGCAGCATTTTTTTTTAAATTTATTTATTTATTTATTTATTTAACATGACTTGTTTACGAAGTTATTTATAGTGAACGTGTGAAATATACTCGCAATAACAATGAACATTATCACAATGTGATATGAAAAAAATTAACTGTTTGTAATTGGGTAAACTTTGATAGGATGGAATATTTGTTACCCATTCTGCTTTCCCCGCTGGATAGTTATTAAAAAAAAAATTAAAATCATGTTTCAGGGTTTATATCAAAACTTTGTAAATATTCTTCGTTTTCGCACAGCTCTGGGGAAAGTGACGTGTTTTATTTCTTTTTAAAAATAGCCCCGGGCAAGCCCTAACTTTCTGACAACTTATTGAAGACACAGGGTTGGGATAAGGCTTTACGGGCGGACCTAGTTGGACAGGTCTGTAGGAAGAATAGGTCTCATGAGAATGTGTACCGTGCCTTGTGTTGACCCACCACGTGAAGATTCAACTGTTCCTGAGTTTCATCACAAGTTTCGGCCAAACTTTGGCCTAAACATGTGATGAAACTCAGGAACAGTTGAATCTTCATGTACCCACTGCTTTGAATAATCTTGGTGCAGTCAGGAATAGTATGCAGGGGCGGATCGGGGGGGGGGGGTCCGTACTCCCCACCCCCGACCCGATTTAAAAAAAAACAACATGCTATAACAAAGTCCATTTACCACTCCCCCCCCCCCCCGCTCTCTCTCTCCCTCCCCTCCCCCCCACCCCCACCCCTCCCGCGTTGTTTGATATTTTGGCGAATGGCGAGAGTCTTAACACGCACGCGACTCCTCTCTCTTAACCTCCCCCACCCCTCCCCCGGCCTTCTCCCCCCCCCCCCCCCCCCCACCTTCTCCCCGCGCGCTTTTCGATTTTTTCTGCCCCTGGAAGCAAGGTCTAGCGCCGGAGAGGACTTTAGTATGAGGTTGAAGGTCCCAAACAAAAAGTTAGAAACACCACCCCAGCCCCCCCCCCACTCCCCTCCCCCTTGACTGAGATAACTGACCCGCCCCTGGTATGACACTATTAATTTCTGGCATAGAAAGACATTTTTCATGGAGGTTGGGGACTGAGGAGGCCGCTGGAAGAATCAGTGAAGAATCAAACAACTGGGGAGAGGTGCCCCTAACGGATAACGACAGTACAACCTCCAGAAATTCACGAGGACCCCCTTGAGCAAAAGGTCATCGGGCCGCCGATAACGGCCGCTGTCGGTCCGCGCGCGGGCCGATTGCGGCCGTCGTCGGCCCGATGGCCATTGCGTGCTGGGGAGGGGTTGGTGGAGGGGGGTGGATGAGGTGGAGCGAAAGACAAGCGACAATCCAGTTCAACCTCCAAAAAACATAAAATCAAAATCTCAACCCCAGAAAACATGATCCTGAAACATAAAACAATAATATAAAAAAAAGATGCCTTTTGTAGTTGGACTGTGTTCACTTTTCTTGGCTGTGATGGGGTTAATCCTGACTGACAGCCGCTGAACAGGCTGCAAACTCGATGGCACGCGTGGTCAAATTAATATCATCCCACTCCGACTGCGGCGACCACACCCATACACGACACTTCACTGGTACAGCCTGATCAGACAGAAATACTCCGACCGCGCCGTTACAGTTCACGGATGCCACGTCGACCATGATAGTTCGAGGGTGCCGCTACTAGAATGGCGCTTGAGCCAAGCTGTCATTGTCGATTACTGAATTGCTTGTTGGAGCGTGTCAGGGCATGAACTGCCGGCTGAGTTGCGTTTTCGCAGTGATCAAGGCCACAGCTGGCAGGTAGCGTCGGATTACGTCGCATATGGCCACGGCCACGGCTACCTGTAAAATGTTAACCCCTTCACTGCCGAGAAAACCGTGAGGTGAACAGGACCCAACTGCAAGAGACATTGATACTCATGAGGCCCTTGGCGGGGGCTCATGAGGATCTATGCCTCTTGCTGACACCACTGCCCATATCAGTGACGTACGGCATCTATGCGATGTTTGTCGCCGGCTTGGGTGTTCTTGGGCATGGGTTCCGTTTGGCATTGAACTAACAAAGATTTCATAAACGCTGATAACGTGCCAGTCCAATGGCCTGGGAGTGAATGGGGTCACTCCCAATAATGATTGCCGCCTCTGTCTGAACTGACTGACATAATAGGGTGTAAATCCAGTGCGGCCGATTTTGACTGATTTTGAGGTCAAAGCTAGACCCACCCCGTTACGTCATTCCGGAAAGTTTAGCACACAGGGGCTCTTCAACTCTTAGTAAATCCATCCGACGCTGAACACAATGTGTCCTGTAAATAGTCCCGTATACAGCATTATTTGGCATCGAGACACAGAGTCTGAAAAGCCTCATCATGCCACAGTTAAGCCTCCCGTCCATCTTGGCATACCGGAGAGTCTGAAAATGACGGGTTCTCACGAGTACCGAAAACTGAACGAGAATCTCAGTCACGGTCTGGTTTGGTCAGGGGCTCTGTTTCCTGTTTGTTTAAACTTTTAGGCTGCATGGCTACTTCCAAATTTTGACTGCAAGTGTCACCTGACCGGACTGTGTACTGCAAGTGTCACCTGACCGGACTGTGTACTGCAAGTGTCACCTGACCGGACTGTGTACTGCAAGTGTCACCTGACCGGACTGTGTACTGCAAGTGTCACCTGACCGGACTGTGTACTGCAAGTGTCACCTGACCGGACTCTGTACTGCAAGTGTCACCTGACCGGACTGTGTACTGCAAGTGTCACCTGACCGGACTCTGTACTGCAAGTGTCACCTGACCGGACTGTGTACTGCAAGTGTCACCTGACCGGACTCTGTACTGCAAGTGTCACCTGACCGGACTGTGTACTGCAAATGTCACCTGACCGGACTCTGTACTGCAAGTGTCACCTGACCGGACTCTGTACTGCAAGTGTCACCTGACCGGACTCTGTACCGGCCATTTGCAGGCTACGGATGAACCATGATAATTCAGGGGTAGTGCCAGACGGCGCCAAGCTAATCTGGCACTACCGGCCTTGAATTCAGTATCATGGTCCATGGTCCATCCATCCATCACCTGCTATACGGCTCGGGACTGAGGTTCCCCGCGTTGGCCTAGCAGCGTCGGCGCCGCGTCAGCCGCCATCTCAGAGGGTAGAATAGTCTCAGTTAAGATAGTAGCGAAGTAGTGTTTCAACACGTTTTTCTTCATGCGTGTTTCTTCCGCCTCTTTGGAAACTGAAACAAAAACGCCCGTCTGATTAGCGGTCTCCTACGGTGATGGCAAGACTTGCTGTTACCGCCCCTATTGCTTATAGCACTGACGTCA
>BTPG01000004.1:145189149-145207988 GCA_036245525.1 Semisulcospira habei | reverse complement strand
GGGTTTTCCTGAACTGAATTGTCCTGACAGCGATTTCCCTACTGTAGGCCGCCTTATCGCGAATCTCAGTCAAGATGCCGCCACGACTAGCGTGATGACGTCAGCTTTCCGAGCCCTAGACCTTGAATTATCATGGTCCATCCATCCATCACCTGTGACTGCCGTGACTAGTGCGTCGGGGCTACATCAGTTGTGGCACTACCCTTGAATTATCATGGTCCACCCATCACCTGCTGTAGTGCGTAGCGGTTGAATGGGTTAAGCCAGCACAACTGCCGCATACTGAGCCGCGAAGATCCATAGGGGCCTGACGAGTGATGCCTTGACTAAATGCAAATCCGCTGCGCCACCGCGTGCGCGCGGCCTACCATAAGGCACGTAAATCGCTCAAGTCGGTGGCGCAGCGGATTTGCATTTAGTCAAAGCACCACTCGTCAGGCCCCAATGCGAAGATCGATCTAATGCCGACTGACACACCACCGCCCTGTGGTATCGGGCCGGCATCACTCAACACGCTGCTCTTGCACTGACGCAGGACTGAAACAATATCAATAGCCACGCTTCCGATGATGAGCTTCTACAAGAGGCATCGATCATCATGAGCCGCTGCAGGCGCAGCGGCTCATGCGAATCAACGCCTCTCGCTGGCGGAGAATGCAACTCCTAACATCGCCTCAGACGGAGTCAGTCACCCGGGTTTGCGTCTACGACTGAGTGAGCAGCAGCAACAACATCAACCGATACGGCATTACTACAGCTGCAGCCTTCTACACATAGTGTCGCGCTCCAGTCTGCAGCCTGTGTAGATAGACCGCCGTGGAAGAGTTACACCACCACAGCCAGCCCTCGCCAGCCAACGGCTGCCTGCAACGTGCACAGCCTCCCCATCATCACCACACCAGCACACGATCAGCGCTCGGCATACGGCAATCATCGCTAGTGCCGACAGTGTTTTTATCCACTGACGTCGTTTTTTCCCTGGGCACCCGGTCGTTACTCATTGACTGATCTGCCACAAAAAGTCTTATTTTCGGGAAAGGTCAAACTACTCAACGGAGAAAGACTTTCGATTTGGATTCTACCCGCGGCTCGCTGTGTTTTCAGTGCTGTGTGTTTTCGCCACTACATGCCATCCACTCCCACCCATCGAGGCAGAATGGATAAGGAAGACGGAGCCAGTCCTGCCTTCAGGGCAAACGCTACAAACGCCACGGCGAACGCCAAAGGCTCCGCTGCGTTCACCAGCGATAAAACCAAGACCAAAATGGCGGCGAAAACCAACAAGAAGTGGGTACGACTGGCCACGGTTCTGGCCTACGTGCTGGCCGTGTCTCTGGCCGCCATAGTGCTAGCCACTTACTACAGCCTCATCTGGGAGCCCGAGCTTAACAACCCGTCTACCGCTACCACCACCACTACTGCGGGCATGCTGTCCTCGGCCGCTCTGGATGTGAACGCTACTGCCCCACCACCCTCCGGAACCAATATTCCACCGTCCGGCAAGGTAACTTAGTAACGCTTTCCTTTCCGTTCCGGCATGTACCCAAAATGAGCCCTGACGATAAACAGAACACGGTGAGATTGACCCATAAACAGGACTGAGATTGATCATGATAGTTCAAGGGTGGTGCCAGAATAGCCTGGCTTGGCGTCTAAAGGCGCCATGCTATTCTGGCACCACCCTTGAACTATCAGGGTCAGTATATATGTCTTTTGAACCGTAGTGACATCTTCGGAGGACAACACTAATCCGCGTCACTTCCAAAGCAGTTAAATGAATATCTACTTCCGTCAGGGCTGAAATGGTCCCAATTAGTTCAACCCAAGTGGTCCCGTCCCCTCTGTCTGCGGATCAACACGTGACAAGGCAAATAATCAAGCGGGGTGTAAACACAGTAGGATCCGTTCAGTCTGTGGGCCGCCCCGGCAGCAAGAAGCGTGGACGGTTCAATTGATAAGACCCTGCTGTTACTGGAGGTCATGACACTCTGTGCCAATTGCCGCAGATAGAAGGGTTTTGCTTAGTGTTTGAAAATTCCATTTCCGTGACGCAGCTCTCAATTTCGACTTCCTTCTCGGTCCTTGCTGTCGATGTCAGTCATTATTGCTACACAAACGAACCTACAACAGCATTTGCCCTGTTTACAAGTTTGTTTGCCAGTTTGCTTGTCGGCTACACATTCTGACGGGAACTGAAACAGGTTCGTGAAACTTCTCTGTAGTCGGGTTTTCCACAGTTGCCGCTTTAACTGATAAACCGTCTCTGGCATAACACTAACAGCTCTGGTGAGGTTTCAAGCACTGAACTACTCATATTTATCAGATAATATTCCTTTAATGTCTGCCCTGAGAGGTACATCTGTAGGGGCCTTAGGGTGTATTGGTGTGGCTGTTGTTTCCAATGCAAATCACAACTAAAAAGACGATGTTAACCCTCTTCAGTGTCAGTTTTTCACATACAGCGCAGGCATGTCCTGAAAAAAAGTTGTGTTGCTATCATGCTGAGGCTAAAAGATTCAAAATGTGTACACTGCCATATAAGCTACATTAACCCATATCATTCGGAATACACCAGTGTGTGAAATAAGTTTTGACTAAAATAGTTCAAGGGTAGTGCCAGAATAGCTTGGCGCCTCTAGGCGCCAAGCTATTCTGGCACCAACCTTGAACTAAAGCCATTGGTCTATATCTTATCTGTAAGTAATATATAAAAATGTAGCTTGCACATGGCAGTGTACAAATTTGAAGCTTTTAGCCTCAGTATGATGTGGGTTACCTCGCGCTGGGACCATACGGCGTTGAGGCGCGTCCCCTGGGTGGTGGATAGGGGGTCCCTCGTGAGAGGGGTGCACCGAATGAAATAAGGTGCCGTGAACCAACATGGTCTAAGGGAAGGTGACCCCGACAGAAAACCCCTGGTCCTCCTAGTAAGGGGATTGGGCGTGGGGGTAGCTTCCCCACCCTGCAAAAAAGGAAATAGCTACAAAAACGCCGACAAAAAGACTAACAGTAATTCCTTTCCTGGAGGACAGAACAGGAGTTGCTGGAGGTCTCTCGTCGACGGCCTATACCCGGGTAGGGGTGACAGGCGTAAGTAAGTAAGTATGATGTGGGTTAAAGTACTTACAGATAAGGATATATATATATATATATATATATATATATATATATATATATATATATATATATATATATATAAACCAATGGCTTTAGTTCAAGGGTGGTGCCAGAATAGCTTGGCGCCTAGAGGCGCCAAGCTATTCTGGCACTACCCTTGAACTATTTTAGTCAAACTTATTTAACACACTGGTGTATTCCGAATGATAAGGGTTAAACAATGTACAAACAACCAACCAAACCCTTTACTGCCTATGGACACAGATTGTGTTCCTCAGTACTAAAAGCGTTGTCAGTTCATTGCCGACTGAAGGGACCCTGCTGTCCAAGAGACATGGATAGAAAGTTGTGTCAGCAAGAGGCATAGATCCTCATGAGCCCCCGCATCAGCGGGGGCTCATGAAGATCAATACCTCTTGCAGTTGGGTAATGTTCAAGTTTTTCGGCTGTGTGAATTTGTTTAATGGTGTCTCATCCCAAGCCGGGTTTTGCCCTGTGTGATCTACCCATTGGTTTGGTTCTTTGTTTACCAATTTTTCTTTGCTTTGCTACTTAGATTGAATAAAAGTGTGTCTGCAAATAGGCTGATGTACATGTGTATGTAAAGTTTCAACACATATTTAACCCATTCAGCCCTGACGCACTACAGCAGGAGATGGGTCGACCATGATAATTTAAGGGTAGTGCCAGATTAGCTTGGCGCCTGTCGGCACCAAGCTAATCTGGCACCGCCCTTAAATTAACATGGTCGATTCATCTCCTGCAACAGGTGCATAGTCGTTAGATGACGCCTCTAAAATTTGGAAAATATACGTTTATGCATTTTATGTACAACATAATTCCTGTTTGTATTTTTCAGTGATCCAAGAAGAATCTGGACTGGTGCGAGCTGGAGTAATGTGTATGAGTGCTGTGACTGGACTGTGGACAGATTGGGATGAAAGTTGAAAGAGATGTGTGTTGTCAGTAACCTGACTGACCCCTGTGTGCTCACTTCCGGCACTGAGAGTAGTACTTCCGGTCTACCGCCAGGAATTGTGGGCAGGCTCATCACATGGCTGTGACTTAAATTAATCAATGTCTGTGTGTTCGGCGTCTGTCGTTTCATCTCATTCCTGTTTTTACACATCTTATAGATATAATACACATGTTTTGTCAGTTCTGGTCTGTGATTTCGGATTTTTGTGGCTTGAAGCGTACAGTTCAAAGTCACAGGTGAGACATGTAGGTCAGTTGTAAATTTGTCAAAGCCAGAACTGGCATTTTTTGTTTTAGTCATCGTGTAGTGATATTCATGTTCAACATCACATTTATTATGCGTGTTCTCCCGGGTATGTGCACATAAAATTTACATAATAATGACATGCCACTTTATATGTCAATCATTGTGAACAGTATTCGTGTAACCTGTTTGGCTGTTAGTTGGGCTTTTTGTCGAGATGATTCCTGGAGGAATCATCGCCACCGACAGCAGAAAAGCTGGACTGCATGCCTTGAAGAGGGTACTGCGAGTTTAACCCATTTAATTCCCACCATCGCATTTCCTACATTTTGAACTGAGTTGTCACCTAACGACTATGTACTCGTTGCAGGAGATGGATCGACTATGATAATTCAAGAGTAGTGCGAGATGAGCTTGGCGCCTTCAAGCGCCAAGCTAATCTAGCACTACCCTTGAATTATCATGGTCGATCCGTCTCCTGCTGTAGATCGACTCCTGCTGTAGTGCCGTTCGGAACTAAATGGGTTAACTGGTATACCTTACATTGTCAAGTTGTTCTGCAGCAAAATATTTGGGGCCTATTTAGTGCTACGTGAGAACAGACGAAAGTGTGCTGGGCTGTGATTTTGAACCTTACGGTCCAAAATCAGAGACCAGCACACATGTTTATAAGTCATGTTTTATACACTATAGAAATAGGCAGTCTCTTTATCTCCTCACATAATATTTTTTCCCCTGTGTCCTATCGATTTTGCCTTAATTGTTAGAAATGTAGTGGTGTGCAAATTTCGTGGACAGTACACCGCTTCAGCTGGTGCCTAAGTTGTACCAGTTGGCTATCAATCGAAATCAATCATGCATGCAGTCGCCATTTGGCTACGAGGTCATTGATGCTCTGGTAATTATGTGCCAATATTGTTGTTTTCCTACGGTTGACTGACTTTGTTAATTATGTCTCAATTCATGCAGCCGGCGTTATAAATCTCTCTCTCTCTCTCTCTCTCTCTCTCTCTGAACTGCAGAGCCGGAGATAGTTTTCATTGAAGGGGAGGGAGGGGAAAACGTCCCTGACATGTTACTTTCCAGCCTCCATAAATCGAACAAAAAGAGGGTTGGGGAGGGGGGCGAGGGGTGAAGGTTCGAGCACAAGTGGCGGTCCAGCCCAGCAAAAATCAGAAAATCGGACTAAAAAAGCTTTCGATATTTCTTTCACCAAAGATATCTGATTCTCCGAAAGAAAACTGTAAAATAAAATGTAATGATCATTTTTTTTTAAAATATTTTTTCTCCTAATTTTTATTTTTTATTTAATTTTTTTTTTTATTATTATTATTATTATTTTTTTTTATTTTTTTTTTTTTTGGGGGGGTGCGGGGAGGGTATATTCTGGCTCTGCCCCACCCCCACCCCCTAATTGCTTTTCAGTTTGCTGGCCGGAGGGTGGGGGGGGGGGGGAGTTCCCCCGGTACCTACCCCAGCGCAGAATCCATTCATTCCAAAAGTGCTTCAATGAGCAGTTATATATCTATCTAGCTATTTGACATTACGAGTTGGTGCGGCATGTAATTAGCTAATGCATGTAGGTTACCTCAACACTAAATAGCCCGCTATCATTCCCCGCATTTCCCTACGGGGCCTCCGGCCACTGCAAGAGGCACAGATTCTCATGAGCCCCTGCGGTAGCAGGGGCTCATGAGAATCTTTGCCTCTTGCTGCAAAGCGATCGGCCCTGTCAGTCTTCACAAACATAACTTCCTCCGGCAGTACCCCATCTTTCTGGAGGTTCAGCCTGTGACTCAGTAATGAACATTCTGGAATGTTCCTCTTCACGGGGGCACGACGGTGCCGTCAGTTTGCGTGAATTATCTATGAGGGTGTTCTAGACCCGTTCCCGCGCGGACTAATCAAGGCTGCCAAACGGTGCCCTGGCCTGATTTGATGAAAGTCAGTGCAGTCAACCAATTTACAAGTCCCTTTGTCGTGTTTTCAGCCAGGCGGACTGACATTCATTTATGTTCAAGATAGTGCCAAGCGGCTTAATGTCTGTGGGCGAGCTAGCTCAGTCGACCATGATAGTTCATAGTCGGCGGACACACACACACACACACACACACACACACACACACACACACACACACACACACACACACACACACACACACATGTTTACCCTTTCGTGGAGTTCGACTTGACTGGTCGGCCAAGCGTTGCGAGTCGTCCGACTGACTTACCCTATTGTGTCCCATGTACGAAATACCTCCATTTAGGATGTTGTCCTCTGAAGACTGCATGACGATTAAGGAGACTGACCAACCATGATAGTTCCAGCCGGGGTCAGTGGTGCCAGGATAGCATGGCGCCTATGGACGCCAAGCTATCCTGGCACCACCACCCTTGAACAATAACGACGGCCCCATATCTTCTTGTAGTGTTTCGGGACTGAATGAGTTAATTAGCGCTAAGCCTGTGTAGAACTGAGATTGTCATCGTGCTTAACATGTGCTACCCACTGAGCTGAAGCGAGTCCTAGTAACGCGGAAGTATGTTATTGAAAGGTCACATGTCGCGTACGGGATCTCTGTGTGCTGGTCTGTCATTTTGAACCTTACGGCGTCAGCCGTAAGGTTCAAAATGACAAACCAGCACGCGCATGCCCCAGTAGCTAATTACATTGCAAGAAACCAGACGTTGTTGACATATTTGACTGTGCGAACTAAAATTGCATTGCGCCTATAAGATTTGCTGTGTGTAGGCTGTTCTGCACTAGTGCTTATGACTCGAAGATTGGAGCTGCACGGTTTAACCCTTTGGCTGTTGGTGGCGCTTTTGTCCTCAGGAATCATCGCGACAAAAAGCGCTACAACAGCCAAAGGGTTGCATATGGAAATCACGACCGTACCAACCCCGTGCATTTCCGGTTAACAGCTGGACCGTGTGACATTTTTCGATTTCCTGATGATTATAAAGATAGACTACAACACAAACTAGTCAAGGCTGGGCCATGCGGCGAAACAGATGGCTGTCCAGTAATGTGGTTTACTTAGTGCATTAATTGTATTTGTCCGTGGACTTTTGAAAATAGATTTCAACCTTAGGTACAACTTGTTATTCTGCCATCAGGTTTATGCGTAAGTTGTTTGGGGTTGGTTTCTTGTTTGTTTGGGAATTGCTTTTGTTTGTTTTTTTTGTGTTTTGTTGTTGTTGTTGTTTGTTTTGTTTGTTTTCTTCTTCTTTTTTTTTTTTTCTTTTTTTTTTTTTTTTTTTGGAGAGAGGGTGTTCGTTAGTTTTTTTTTTCCTAAAAGGGGTGGGGGGGGGAGGGTCAAGGGGTAGCAGGACAGTGCCCATCTGACTCCCAGAAGATTTTGAAAATTTACAAATTTAACTTGTGACAATTTTTCAATAATTTAAAGCCAATTCCTGCTGCCTGAGAAAGAAAATGACGGGTGAAAAATAAGATAGATAAGAAAATACATATCCTTTTTAAATTTCAGATTTCAGGAATTGTTAAAAAGTGGGATTTCTAATTTCAGGAATTCCCTATTTCCAGAAATCAACTGTCACCCTTTTTTTCCCCAACGGACATGACGTTTTTGACATAATGACGGCTCTTAACTCTTCTTCTGACTCATTGACGCAATAGAGGCGCATCGATTTCGAAAAGTTACCTGTTTGCAGTGGTTGATCAATACAAAACTGTGGCTGCCATTAAATCACGTGATACTGTCAACCGATCACACTTTTTATCAGAAGTGTATTTTTTGTCTGCGTGATTCCTGTCCGTCACTCGCGTCAACTATAAAACTAGCGACACTGCAATGCGAAATATCCACCAGCGAACCGTGCATTGTAATGCTTCGCCGAGTCTCTCAACCAAGGTCTAATTTCGGCAAGAGGCATACATTCTCATGAGCCCCTGCGAATGCAGGGGCTCATGAAAATCTATGCCTCTTGCCTTAAGACATATATCTCATTAACACCTTCAGATCCAGATAATCAAGGTTTGGTTGACTTCTGCCAGTGCAATGTTTGGGATGCGTGACTGACCGGCGAACAACCGCGCGATCGATAGGCCTAAATATCGTGCCACGGAATGTAACAAGGTATATATTGGAAAAAGAGCACTGTTGCGTTGTATAGATGTGGCACCAGCATGCATAAATTATACATGCTAGCCCGTCGAAGACTGAACGGCCAATAGTCTGTTTAAACTGAGGAAACCGGAGGTAAATGGATCCAGAAAGCTCCGGGAGATATGTACCTAAGAAGCAATGTAACCAGGCAATGGATATAATCAATCAATCGGTGTATTCTGTCGATCAAATATATATAAATGATTGAAACATGATCAACTAAGGTTTAATATCTCCTTCTGGGGAGATCACGGACATAAATTAGGCCAACAAGAGGCACACAAAGATCTCACGCCAGCAGAAATATAATCGACGAAAGGTTGAAGCCTGGTAACTTGGTTCCGAAGACCTTTTTTCTGACGTAGGCAGAAAGAGGTACATGTACAATGCTGAGCAAGCAAGAGGTATAGATCCTGATGAGGGCCCGCGAATGCGGGCCCTCATCAGGATCTATACCTCTTGCAGCTGAGGTAATGAGGAATTTGGACCTACCCCTTCCACATCGTCGTGTTTACTGTGCTCAGGCGGTGTCCGCAGGCGATCTGCTGCAAGGCTAACTGCGTAGGTACCATGGTTACTCGACTTAAAGGCTGTTTTCGACGGAGGCTGTGTCGTCAGGTAACTGACTATTGAAGCGATGGAAGAAAAGGCGGTTGTGTTTAGCCTCCATTGTAACTTTCCATCAAAGAGGCGATTTCAAAGAATGTAATTTACCAGCGATGAAACAAGTCTAAACATTTTCTGTTGTTTTTGCTGTACCGGATTTTTTTTTTTTTTTTTTTTTTTTTGGGGGGGGGGGGGGGGAGGGGGTGCATTCAGTCGGGAGATTGTTAGCCGTTAAGTTATAATTGTGCATTATATTTTGGATTCGGACATTTTATCTCTTACGCTTCGACTGTGCAATGCCACAACAGTGGAGCCTGTTACGCAACCACTTTTTGTTCAAGAAAAAAGCGATCTTAAAAAATCATGTGCATGCTCTGTCAAGAGAAGTCTTGAATAACTGAAGAGCAAAAAGTCACCTGGCATTACAGATCATCATTTAGGTGGCATCAGCCCGCTAAAGAATGGTTGATTGTTGATTGTACATTGCTTAACGTCCCGACAGCAACAAGGCTTTCTCAGGACGTGACTGCACTGCTTGTGAAAAAAAAAAAAAAAAAAAAAAAAAAAAACTAAACAGAAAATTGAATGTATGTCGCCAGCCGGTCAAATACATTAAATAAACCTACAACATGGGGCATAAATAAAGCTAAGACCATTTAGCAACACACATCCAATATCAAGAGCTACAGGCAGTGCAGACAGTAGGGAGAGTTTTAAAAAGGCAAATACAGGTGAATGGACAAAGGGTAGACAGAAACACATGCCCCAGAATAGAGAGAAAAAAACCCACCCTGTGGGGCTGACCAGGGTGACCCTGGGAACTAAAAAATACCTAACCCCACCCAAGTCCCCCAGGGCAGACCCGGGTGGGGTGCTAAAGAATGGCCTTTAATGACAGATGATCTCTTCAAAAGGTGGTCGCTCAGAACATGTGTTGTATTCTGGTGCAATATCTGTAAATATGCTCACATTTACTTCTATTTATTGTTTTTACTCAGTAATATTATTGCTTACGGCTTTTATAACTAATTCAAAGCGCCATGCATCTATAGCTGCTGGAGTGTCGTGTAGCGCTGTCGCTGGCAAACGCCGTAGGACACTTTCACAGCTATTCATGATCAGCGCCTTGAATAAGTTAACCATGTCTCTATAAACTCTTTTCATTGTCTTTTGTTTTGAATACGCCCATTTTGTCCGTTTACCACGGAGACTGGCGTTTTGTGCAATATTGGGATGCGTGCAATTGTTCCAACATAACCCTTTCACTGCCGAGAAAAGTGAACGCGATCTAACTGCAAGAGGCACAGATCTTCATGAGCCACCGCGACTGCGGGGGCTCATGAGGATCTATGCCTCTTGCTGAGACCACTTCGTGTCCATGTTCTTTGGGACGGTTGTGGCTTTTGGTCGTTCAGTGAAGAACAGATTTCAGAAACAAAATGCGCGTCCTTTGGCAGGGAAGGGGTTAACACTTTTAAAGTTTTAATTTGTCAGCACGTACCTTGTTCATTGTTACATTTACTGAGGTTCTGCAAATCGGTGATCTGTGGCACGTGGTTGGTTAGAGGAGTGAGAGAGGTGAGGCCCGGCCGTGAACGCGGCAAAGCACAGCAAGTCCAATTTTCTGAAAAGCGAAATTTCCACTGTATAACAATGCAAATCTCGCTTTTCACAACAGTGAAATTACTGCCGGCTTTCGCCTTCAAAGGGCAGAACAGAATGTCAGCACCACCAACGGTGACACTTAGTTGTTCAAGCTGTTTTCAAGTCGCACGATGTCATGTGACGGTGTAAACTGAGTACTATAAGTTCAAGCTGGAGCTTGCTATTTGTCGGGGTCCAAAGGAAACTGCAAACGGTGGCTGCCGCAGAACAAGTAGTGAGATTTCCTTTCAAACGAACGACTAACACAGAACTGACGAGAAGTGCGATTTCGTTTTAAACGAAGGAGAGCGAAATCAAGGCGGATAACCCGCTTGTTCCATAGGCATAAGCAACACTCCACACATCTCCGAGAGGCAAAGATCCTCATGAGCCCTCCGGGCTCATGAGGATCTATGCCTCTTGGCGATGTTTGGGGTGTTGTCTGTCCAACGTGATTTCGCGATCGTTCGTTGTGGTCAGTCGTCCGTTGCAAGCGAAACCTCACTTAGGAGTATGACGGCGGACGTGCTTGTGTTTATGCGCGTCAGGGTTATGTTTATTTATTTATTTATTTATTGTGTTTGATTGTAAGCAAAATGAATGGAAATAGTAAATTAAGAATAGGGGCAATTTGCAACAAAAAAAAAAACAGTATCAAATAAAACATGCACCTGCCAAACGCAACAAGAAATTGAAAATATTTCAGACTCATTCAAGTGATTCGTTCTTATTCTTAGGAGCAGGAGCACAGTGGTTGTGCATCACTCAACAGGATAATTTTTTACCGCTTCACGGCCGAGAAACAGTCAACACGGACAATCCAACTGCAAGAGACACTGATGCTCATGAACCCCCGCAGACGCGGGGACTCACTCATGAGGATCTATGCCTCTTGCTGACACACGCACATAGCATCCATGTTTCTTGGACGGCCGTGGCTGCGTGGTTTTGAATTAACCCATGTAGCCCCGACGCAATACAGCAGGAGAGGGATCGACCATGATAATTCAAGGGGAGTGCCAGATTAGCTTGGCGCCTGACGGCGCCAAGCTAATCTGGCACTCCCCTTGAATTATCATGGTCCGTACATCTCTGCATAGTTGTTGGGTGACACCTGTAGAATGTGGGAAATGCGGACTTAGGGGTTAAATGGGTTAATAAAGATTTCTGCTGGCCGTGAGGGGGTGCAGGTCATTGCGGACAGCAGTGTCACGTCATCGTGACAAGGAGCCTGTGGATAACTTTTGCGTGTGGAAGTACAGACGTCCTAACTGATGTACATACATGTGTTGTGACTCCTGTAGTGATCTTGGCTGGACCAGAAACTTACATAATGTAAATATTCATATAAATATTCAAAACGATAATTATTCAAATCATATGCACCCATTTGCTTGTGTATCGGTTTATTTGACCAAAGAGTGTATGGTCCACATTGCTGTAGAACATTTACTTACGTAGCTGAGTTTAGTAAAGGTATTCGCACAAGCAATTTACAAGTCAGTCCCAGAAAAGACGCCACCGCTTTCGCACGCCCATGTGAAGTGTAACGCCGGAGGCTGGCCTGAAATTTTCACTGTGTTCATACTTCGTATTTTTTTGTATTTTGTGAAAGTAATGATTCTCCATTGTATGTGTATGTACAAGCACGGATTCAGAAATTCTTCGTGGTGCTAAGTGTATTGTACCGTGGAACAATATTGTCTCCCTATTGTCATTTAAACTCTGTTGACTCCCAGAATACCTTTGTCGACATAGTTCCAAATTGTGTGACTTGTTTGTCTTCTGTCAGAATTCTTTTGTTGAAACGTTTTGTCTTTAAAAAAAAAAAAAATGTGCCTTGTGTCTGTTGTCAGGTCACATCTGCACATTTTTTTCTCTTATAAAAATATCCAAGAAAAACTGGTCTGGATTTGATATCTTTAGGGTGAGTTAAGCGTAAGTATTCTTAATTTAACTCATTCTACCCCAGACACACCACAGCAAGATAAGGATCGACCATGATAGTTCAAGGGTGATGCCAGAATAGCTTGGCGCCTACGTCGCACTTAAATCTCCTTATCTGTCCACGGCGCTCGGATAAAACTGGGGCCAGCAAGATACATAGAGCCTCATGAGCCCCCCCGCAACTGCGGGGAGGAGGGGGCCATGAGAATCTATGCCTCGTGCGTTTGGACGTTGCAGGCTGTAGTCTGGCACTGAAGGGGTGAAGAAACAAATAATACAAGTTACACCGTGTCTGTGAGCTTTCCTTGCAATGTTTTGTTTGTAGAACAAACGTAGATTGAAATAAAGTTTGTAACTGGTTAATTGGTCTTGACGTGTCACGAATACATGTACAAACGAACCCGTTTTACGACCACCCTTATGAAAAATCACCTGTCATTAAGGACCATCATTTAGATGGTTCTGGCCATCTAAATGATGCTCTTTAATGACAGGTGAAACGTTTTGCACTTCGGTATTTCTCCTCTGAGCACCTGTCACATACGCCATTTTTTTTCTCCCCGAAAGTAGCGGCGCAAGACAGGTTGGACTGTATGTGCGTGCCCGTTGCATTGACAACCCATTTAGCCACCCACGCACTAACCACCAGAGATGGATCGACCATGATAATTCAAGGGGTAGTGCCAGATTAGCTTGGCGCCTGACTTCGGCAGTAATCTTGGCTGGACCAGGAACTTACAATATGTAAACATTTATTTTTATATATATATATATATATATATATATATATATATATATATATATATATATATATATATATATATAATATATATATATATATATATATATATATATTCAAAACGATAATTATTCAAATCATATGCACCCATTTAATTGTGTATCGGTACATTTGACCAAAGTGTCAGGAGCACGAATCGGTAAAGCCAGAGCAGCCTTTCTCCAGTTGAAAAAAGTGTGGAGTTCCAGAGAGCTGTCACAACACACCAAAGTCCGGATTTTCAACTCCAATGTAAAAGCAGTTCTCCTATATGGAGCAGAGACTTGGAGATTGACAAAAACCACAGTCAACAGAGTACAGACTTTCATGAACAGTTGCCTTAGAAGAATTTTGAAAATCCACTGGCCATAGAAGACCAGCAACGTCAGACTCTGGGAGAGAACAGAGCAGATAACAGCAGAGAATGAAATTGGGCGAAGAAGATGGGGATGGATCGGTCACAGTCTGAGTAAGCCAGCTTCCAGTATCACTAGGCAGGCATTGTCATGGAACCCCCAGGAAAGAGGAAAAGAGGTAGGCCGAGAAACTCCTGGCGTCGAGACCTCCAAGCAGACAAGGAGTAGAATCGAAGGAGAAGCACAGGACAGGAGTTGCTGGAGGTCTCTCGTCGACGGCCTATACCCGGGTAGGGGTGACAGGCGTAAGTAAGTAAGTCATGGTCTACATTGCTGTATAACTCGATCCATCTCCTGCAACTAGTACCTCCAAATATGAGGAAACGCGGGCGTGGGGCTAAATGGGTTAATCAGATGCACTGAAAAAAACAGGGGCCAGTGGCATAAGTGCGCTCAGTCTTGCGCCAGCCATTAAGCAAGGCGCTCCGCTATCGCGGAGCACCTTGCTTAGTGTCTGGCGCAGGACTAAGCTCGCTCATGCAACTCAGTATCGGAGCACCTTGCTTAGTGGCTGGTGTAGTCTTCGGGTCGAAGTCTGCCCGTGGTGGCCCATGCACAACTGGACAGCGCGAGGACCTTTTGCTTGCCATTTATTTGCAGGCGCAGTCTCTGTCTCTCTCCGCTCTCTCTCTCTCTCTGTGTCTCTTGGCGCGCCTAATATCTCAATCCTTGGAAAATAAAGTTTCGTTCGTTCGTTCGTTCGTTCGTTCGTTCTCTCTCTCTCTCTCTCTCTCTCTCTCTCTCTCTCTCTCTCTCTCTCTCTCTCTCTCTCTCTCTCTCTCTCTCTCTCTCTCTCTCTCTCTCTCTCTCTCTCTCTCTCTGTTTGGCAAGTTATCAACACATTTACTAAAGGTCACAATCACAGAGACATGAACATTGCACCTGAGCTCACTGCAGATACCTTCAATACCCACTTTCTTAGCATAGCTGAGACTTTAGCACGCACTAATACAAATGATCCTGCGAAATACCAATGTTCTGAGCAACTACGATTTCACAGTAACAGTACTGCTGGTTGTGTTTTCTCACTCCCCCCAATGACTGTTTTTGACGTGGGTAAATATATATCTAATATGAAAAAGAGGTCATGTGGTTCAGATGGCATCAGTTGCGAAATTCTTAAAATAGCTCTGCCCTACATAGTTGAGTCTCTAACGTTCATTTACAATCTTTCTATTCAAAGAAATATTTTCCCTGATGAGTTAAAAACAGCTAAGGTCATTCCCCTTCCCAAAAGCAAAAACTTAAACTCATTGAATGATTATAGACCTATCTCCATTCTACCAGTTATCTCAAAACCTATTGAAAAACATATCCATACACATCTGCAAAATTTTCTAGAACAGAACTGTCTACTCAGTAAAATGCAGTCTGGGTTTCGCCCGCAACACTCTTGCCAAACTGCCCTTACACATATCATTGATAAATGGCTTACAGCCATTAATAATTCTCAGTTATCAGGTGCAGTTTTTTTTTACCTTAAAAAAGCTTTTGATTTAGTCAACCACCCTATCTTATTAAAAAAAATTACCGATGTATCACATCGATTCCAATACCGTACATCTGATATCATCCTATCTAAGTGACAGAAGACAGAAAGTTTTGCTTCATGGTAATTACTCGAGTGAAGGTTTAGTAACGTGTGGTGTTCCTCAGGGGTCAATTTTGGGCCCATTGTTATTCAACATATTTATCAATGATTTACCATTCTCTATCTCACATCCCGATGCAACATGTGACTTATTTGCTGATGACACTCTCTCTCTCTTGGCTTGACTTCGCGAACGAAGATTTTATAGGAGTTGCCCACGACGTCTGCAGGCTTGTTCGTGGCTGCGGAGGCCAATCCGAGACAGGCAGGTTCGACCGCAGTGGCTGCAGGGGAAGGTATGGCCAGGGTTCTGAGCTGCGGCATCTCTGTTTTTTCTCCTGAGCCGCTTGTCCTTAAGGCTAGCTCTGCGAGAGTCCTCAAAGGAGACAGCTGCCTTGTAAATGGTGGAGCGCCAGGTGTCACGGTCCGCAGCAAGCGAAGACCACTGGTGGTTGTCGATTTGGCAGGCACTAAGTGACTTCTTGAGACAGTCTTTGTATCTCTTCTTTGGTGCCCCTCTGTCATGGTGTCCAGTAGCAAGCTCGCCGAACAGGGTGATCTTTGGTAGGCGATGATCCTCCATCCTGGAGACATGCCCCGCCCAGCGGAGCTGTGTCCGCAGCAGCAAAGCCTCGATGCTCACAGTTTCAGCCTGTTCAAGGACCTCGACGTTGGTGACATAGTCACTCCAGTGAATGCCCAGGATGGTACGCAGGCAGCGCTGGTGGAAGCGTTCGAGGAGTCGTAGTTGGTTGCGGTAGAGGGCCCAGGACTCGGAACCATACAGCAGGGTGGTGAGGACCACAGCTCTGTACACGCTGATCTTGGTGCCTGTTTTCAGCTGTTGATTGTGCCACACCCGCTTGAAAAGTCACCCGAAAGCACTGTTCGCTTTTGCCAGCCTGCTGTCAAGCTCCTTGTCCAGCTTGGCGTCCGACGTGATAATGCAGCCAAGGTAAGTAAACTGGTGCACTGACTTTAGTTCAGACTCGCCAATGGTGATGTGAGGAGGGCGATACACTGTCTTGGGTGCCGGCTGATGGAGGACCTCTGTCTTTTTCAGACTGACCTCGAGTCCAAGGAGCTGGGCAGCATCTGCGAAGCAAGACGTGATGCGCTGCAGGGCTCTCTCTGTGTGTGCAACGAGGGCAGCATCATCAGCAAAAAGCAGCTCACGAATCAGTTGGTCTAGGGTTTTCGTGTGGGCCTGCAGTCGTCTGAGGTTGAACAGGCTGCCATCGAGACGATACCTGATGTACACTGCATCGTCATCATCGAGGTCCACTGTGGCCTGCTTCAACATCATGCTAAAAAAGATGGTGAAGAGGGTCGGTGCCAGCACGCAGCCCTGCTTTACGCCGTTGAGAATAGGGAATGGTTCTGAGAGGTCATTTTTGAGTCTGACCTGGCCTTGCTGGTCCTCGTGTAGCTGGACAATCATGTTGAGGAACTTTGGGGGACAGCCAAGTCGCTCCAGGATCTGCCACATGCCTTGCCTGCTCACAGTGTCGAACGCTTTTGTTAGGTCGACAAATGTTACGTACAGCCCTTTGTTCTGCTCGCGGCACTTCTCCTGTAGCTGTCTCAGCACAAAGACCATATCGGTGGTGCTCCTGTTTGCTCTGAAGCCACACTGGCCCTCTGGGAGTTGGTCTTCAGCGATGGCAGGTACCAGCCGATTCAGGAGCAGCCTTGCAAGGATTTTCCCAGCAATGGACAGCAGGGTAATTCCCCGATAGTTGGAACAGTCAGACTTCTCGCCTTTGTTCTTGTACAGGGTGATAACGACTGCGTCACGGATATCTTTTGGTAGTGTTCCTTCCTCCCAGCAGCAGAGAAAGAGGTCATGGAGCTTGTTGTGCAGTGCTGTGCCTCCATGTTTCCAGATCTCTGGCGGTATTCCATCAATGCCTGCTGCTTTGCCACTCTTGAGCTGGTGGATGGCTGTGAGGGTCTCTTCAGCGGTGGGCGGTTCGTCCAATTCAACCTTTACTGGGAGGTGTGGGATTTGTAGGATGACTGCTTCTTGAACAGTGCGCTCAGCGCTGAAGAGGCTCTGAAAGTATTCCGACCAGCGGTTCAAGATGGAGGTATTATCTGTGAGGAGTGCCTGGCCATTCGCGCTTCGCAGGGGACTTTGTACCAGGTGCCTGGGGCCATACACTGCTTTCAGTGCTTCGTAGAAGCCCCTGTAGTCACCATTGTCAGCACAAAGCTGGGTCCTCTGTGCAAGTCTGGTCCACCACTCATTCTGGAGATCTCTGAGCTTGCGCTGGAGACTGCTGCAGACGAGGCGGAAGGCAGACTTCTTCACAGGGCAGGAAGGCTGGGCTAGGTGGGCCTGATGGGCGGCTCTTTTTTTTTGCTAGGTGTTCCTGGATCTCTACATCGTTTTCGTCAAACCAGTCTTTGTTCTTCTTTCTGGCGAAACCCAAGACTTCTGCAGAGGATTTTGCAATAGCAGTTTTCAGTTGTTCCCAAAGTGTTTCAGGGGAGGAGTCTACTGGGTCCGCTGTGTCTTTGAGCCTGCGCTGTAAATCTGTCTGAAAGGCAGCTTTCACATCGTCACGCTGAAGGCTGGCAACATCAAGCTTTTTCTTGGGGGGCCCCCATTTCTTGGGTTTTGGCTTGAAGTGGAGCCTGAGTTTGCAGCGGACAAGGCGGTGGTCAGTGTGGCACTCTGCGCTGGGCATCACTCTGGTGAGGAGGACGTCACTGCGGTCCCTCTGACGCACTAGGACATAGTCGATAAGGTGCCAGTGCTTGGAGCGAGGATGCATCCAGGTGGTCTTTCGACTGTCCTTTTGCTGAAAAGTAGTGTTGGTGATGACCAGTTGCTGTTCCGCACAGAACTCCAACAGTAGGCGGCCATTGTCATTGCAGTTCCCCACGCCATGCTTGCCGAGGACTCCTTTCCAGGCTTCAGAGTCCTGGCCCACTCTGGCGTTGAAGTCGCCAAGGATGATGACTTTGTCGTCTGCAGGGGTACTCTGTAGGAGGCTGCGCAGGTCAGTGTAAAACTTGTCCTTTTCAGCAGGCTCTGCCAGGAGGGTTGGGGAGTACACACTGAGAAGGGTGACGTGCTGCTGGTGTCTCAGTGGGAGGCGCATGGACATGATGCGGTCTGAGTGGCCCGTTGGTAGGTTTTCCAGCTTAGTCGCAATGGATGTCTTGACCATGAAACCCACGCCTGAAAGCCGTCTTTCTGATGCAGGCCTGCCTGACCAGTAGAGGGTGTACCCAGCACCAAGTTCTTGGAGGCTGCCTTCGTCCGGAAGGCGTACTTCGCTGAGCGCGGCGATGTCGATGTTTAACCTCCGCAATTCATGGGCAATGAGGGCGGAGCGACGTTCAGGGCGTCCGCTGTCTGCTTTGTCGAGCATGGTTC
>BTPG01000004.1:145181649-145184149 GCA_036245525.1 Semisulcospira habei | reverse complement strand
AAAACAGTTTGATGAATATAAGAAACAACGAAATCGTGTTAAATACCTAGTAAGAGCGTAAAAAAACAAAACAAAACAAAAACTGTTCTTCCAGGAAATGATTAGGGACAAAAAAAGATACAGCATCGGTTTGGAAAGTCCTGAACGTTATAACAAAGGGTAAATCAGCCCCTGAAATTCCATCCCATTTGTCAGCTGGTATATTAAATAATCACTTCCTATCGACAGCTGAAACACTTGCTCAGTCAGCTGCAAGTAGTAACGCAGAGTATCAAGTTCCTAGTGTACTGGAAACATACTGTGAGACCAAAAATATACTGCAGACATTCATCATTCCTGATATTACCGTCGCTGACGTCGGCAAATTTATTTCTAGCATGCCGAACAAAACGTTCATCGGGATGGATGGTATCGACAACAAAATTCTGAAAATGTCACTACCATATACGGTAGAGGCATTCACTTATATCTTTAACCTCTGTATAAAACACAGCACGTTTCCAACTATTTTCAAAGAGGCCAAGGTAATTCCAACCCCTAAATCAAAAGATCTTGAAGATGTCAATAACTACCGTTTTATCTCACTTTTGTCGGCCCTGTCAAAGCCCCTTGAAAAACACATACAAAAACACCTCTTCGATTTTCTAGAAAAGGACAATTTCATAATATTCATCAGTCCGGCTTTAGACCGAAACACTCATGTCAGTCAGCACTGACACACATTGTAGACAGCTGGCTGGAATCAATAAATAAAAACCTGATATCTGGAGCTGTTTTCTTAGACCTACAAAAAGCATTTGATCTTGTCGAACATGACATTCTCTTAAAGAAGCTAGCAGCATACCAAGTAAGTGAAACTGCCTTCGCATTCTTCAGACCATACCTAAAAGACAAAAAACAAAATGTATATATCCATGGAAAATACTCTAAACAAGGACAAGTTAACTACGGTGTCCCCCAGGGGTCGATCTTGGGACCTCTTCTATTTATACTATTTATTAATGATTTGCCTTTGCATATTACTAACACTGATGTCAACTGCAACCTGTTTGCGGACGACACGAGCCTCCATGTTTCGGGTTTTTTTAAAAAAAAGCTGACATTAACCATAGCTTACAAAGTAGTCTCAGCGAGGTTTCCGAATGGTGCAGGGTGCAGAGTGAATCATTTGGTTCTTCATCCAGGAAAAACAAAGAGTATTTTAATCACTACACGACAAAAACACCAACGCCGACCACAGCCGTTACATTTACAACTGAACGATAAACCGAAAGAACAAGTTACAGAGCGTAAATTCTTGGGAATACACGTTGACGAACAACTATGTTGGGAGACGCATATAAATACAGTCTGTAAAACCATTGCTAAAAACACTTTCCTGTTGTCCCAGTTTAGACAAGTAACGGATACACATACTCGTAAACTGTTTTTTCATGCCCATATCAAGTCTCACGTTGATTATGTCTCCACAGTGTGGGACGGTTGTAGTGATGTTCACATGAACAGGTTAAACTCTATATATAAAAGAGCTGTCAAAATGATAGATACGCGGCCCATTCCTACCACAGACAAATTTAGACATCTAAACATTTTCGGCCTGCGTCAACAACTTAATTTCAATAAATGCATCCTCATGTACAAGATATTAAATAACATGAAACGGCAGTATCTAACCACCAAATTTATACCACAGCAAGAACGCGAACGGACCTCAAGGAACAATACTTTACCCCTACCTATCTTAGAATTGACCTCTTTAAAACTAGTTTATCATTTTCTGGACCGTTTGTATGGAACACTATTCCTGCACATTTGAAGACTATAGCCTCGCTTGGAATCTTTAAAACGAAACTTTTCGATTACCTGATGAGCCAAACATAACATCACTGGGCATTTATTTAAACAAACCCTGATGGTTAATACTTTCATGTAATACATGCATTTATGTATTGTGTGTGTGTGTGTGTGTGTGTGTGTGTGTGTGTGTGTGTGTGTGTGTGTGTGTGTGTGTGTGTGTTTGGTATAAGATGAATGTTGAGTGTTGTTATTATTTTGTGTATATCATTTTTTTAAATTTATTATTATTTTGTTTTTATTTTTCAAATATTGTTGTTGCATGAAATAATGTGTGTAAATATAATGTCTTTATTATTATTATTATTATTATTATTATTATTATTATTATTATTATTATTATTATTATTATTATTATAAACTTATTTTATGTTGTACATGTTAGCAACGGCAAGTTTGTAAAATGACGATTTGTTTCTGTCAAAACTTTTCACCGTTGATAATCATCATCATCTCTCTCTCTCTCTCTCTCTCTCTCTCTCTCTCTCTCTCTCTCTCTCTCTCTCTCTCTCTCTCTCTCTCTCTCTCTCTCTCTCTCTCTCTCTCTCACACACACACACACACACACACACACACACACACACAGACACTCTCTCTCTCTCTCTCTCTCTCTCTCTCTCTCTCTCTCTCTCTCTCTCTCTCTTCT
>BTPG01000004.1:144976822-145181629 GCA_036245525.1 Semisulcospira habei | reverse complement strand
CTCTCAAACACACACACACACACATACACACACAAGAATAACAGGACACCTGAAGAGAATCAAAATAGTAAAGCCAAACAAAAATGTTCCAGAATGAAAGTAAAAATCCCTAAACAGTGCAAAGAGACACACACTCTTTCGGAATCATGTCCTTCAAAACACCATTCAATGAACTTTAAACCGTCTCGCTACATCATCCCACAGAACTGACGTACAATTGGCGCGAAGCACAATGTGTCCGTATGTTTCTATCTGGGCCAGTGTATGTGGATCAGATGGTAGGGTGGGTTAGAGTGGAGAGATATGGATCAGAGGGATAAGATAGAAAAAAATAGAAATAACTTTGGGTTGGGTCATCCCATCTTGTTATCATTGTTACGATTAAAACCTCGCTTTTCCTTACAAGATGGGATGACCCATGGGATGACGTTTCTTGTTGAGAAAAGCGTAGTTTTCGTCCTCGCAACAATGAAAATCCCGCTTTTCTCAGAAATGGACATACTGTCTTTCACCAAATAACAGCAGCATAGCTTGACCAAAAGTGGTGTGTCACTGCCCTGATGTCAAGGAATGTCCTCAAGATTGTAGTGTTAGTATCACATATTACAGACTTGAGTGTATGGGTGTGGTACGCGGCGTTTAAATGTCATGCAAATAATGGATCTAAGGCACCCCAGCAGAGCAAAGGTCTCCGGGCCCACGACGGCCGCAATGGGCCCGCGCACGGTTGTGCGCGGGCCCACTGCGGCCATCGTGAGCCGAAGACGTTTTGCTACTGGAGACCGACTTTACTTTTGAAGGACACTCAGTGTGGAAACTGTGTGATGTGAGAACTGTCCCAGTTTGTGTTGCTCTCTCGGACTGTCACAAGCTAATTTAATCAGTCAACGTTTGCACGTGATAATATCAATAAACTCCTGTCGAAATTGTCGGCCTGTCAAAACGTACACGTAGAAATTCGTGGCATGGTTGAAAAACCACATCAGGGTGGCGACATTACGCCAGAACACGAAGGCGCTGTCATCAAACGAAGCACGATTGTAATTACTAATTATTTCCGTAACGGAGTAGGGAACGGTTAGCGTGACGAAGGTGACGGAGATCCCAATCAGGGTCAGTAACGTTTTCGACCGCAATAATGTTCTTATTACACTCCTGGCTGTCTCTGGGCTAGTCTGTTCACTTCCAGCAGCCGATTGGTTGTGATCTAGCTGGATGACGTTCTGCCTGTAGCTTCTTCCCACTTTGACAGACGGGACGCGTAATTTCTTTTCCCATCCGATTTCCGTAACGTAAGCTCTATGCGTAGATCCGCCGATAGGCAGAACTATGCTTGGAGTTTGCGGTACAGAACTTGGTTGGGAAAAGAAATTTCGCAAGCGACGAGTTTGGACAACCCCATCCCTGGTACGTGAGACAACTCCTTCCATCCTTGCAAGCGGGACAACTGATTTGTCGGTACCGGTGAGGGAGTGGTCCCTCTTGACAGGCTGGAAGGAGTTGTGTCCCTTACGCGGATGTAACAAGTTGTCCCCCATGCCAGTATGGCAGAAGTTGTCTGCCTTGTGAGGATGGAAAAAAGTGTCTGCCGTGCGAAGTTGGAAGGAGCTGCCATGCTGCTTGTGAGCGGAACGGTTACTGTTGCTGCCTCGTCCCGTAAGGAAGCCCCGTGACTGGCTTTGACAACACCGCCATGTACACTCGGTGCGTGCCCACTGCTTTTGACTTAAAGGGCTGTCCTGATAACATCGTGGTCTTGGCTCAGGATTTGCCGACTGGTTCTGGCTTTGAGAACTGTCCTGATGACATGAGTCCTGATGGCATGAAGTTCTTAGCATAGGACTTGTGAACTGGTTTTGATTGCTGTTTTGGTGGTGATAGTTGTGCCGCGCATCTTTCTTAGAACTCCGCCGTGCGTCTTTCTGGGAGTCGCGCCTTGCGTCTTTCTTAGAGCTGCGACGTACGCCTGCCTTAGAATTGCGCCCTAAGTCTTCCTTAGAACTGTGCCCTACGTCTCTTTTAGAGCTGCTCCTCAAGTCTGTCACAGTTTCAGAGCTGTGCTTTGACTGTAACCTAGAGCTGCGCCTCAAGTCTCTTCCAGAGCTGTGCTTTGACTGTACACTACAGGCGCGCGTTATGTCTTCAGAGCTGTGCTTTAATTGTATTCTGCAGCTGCGCCTCAAGCCTCTTTCAGAGCTGTGCCCTAAGTGTGTCTCAGAGCTGCGCCCTGCGCCTTTCTTACAGCTGGGCCCTGTTTTTTCCTTACTGATGTACCCTGCGTCTTCCTTAGTGACGAGCCCTGCGTCTGCCATTGAGCTGCGCCCTAAGTATTCCTTAGTGACGAGCTCTGTGACTGCCATTGAGCCATGCCCTGCGTCTTCCTTAGTGACGAGTCCTGCGTCTTTGTTAGAGCTGCGCCCTAAGTATTCCTTAGTGACGAGCCCTGTGACTGCCATTGAGCCACGCCCTGCGTCTGCCTTAGTGACGAGCCCTGTGACTGCCATTGAGCCACGCCCTGCGTCTGCCTTAGTGACGAGCCCTGTGACTGCCATTGAGCCACGCCCTGCGTCTGCCTTAGTGACGAGCCCTGTGACTGCCATTGAGCCACGCCCTGCGTCTGCCTTAGTGACGAGCCCTGTGACTGCCATCGAGCTGCGCCCTGCAACTTCCTTAGAATTGCGCCATGCGTCTTTGTTAGAGCTGCGCCCTAATTCTACCTCAGTGACGCGCCCTTCGACATTCGTACATCTGATCCCTGTGTTTTCCTTAGAGCTGCGCACTGCGTTCTTTTTAGTCACGAGCCCTGTGTCGTCTGGCACTGAGCTGCGCCATGGGTGTCTCATTGAGCCAATCCATCCGTCCACCACTGAGCCGCGTAATGCGTCTGCCACTGAGCAGCGCCCTGTGTCTGCCACTAAGCCGTGCCCTGTGTCTGCCACTAAGCCGTGCCCTGTATCTGCCACTAAGCCGTGCCCTCTGTCTGCCACTAAGCCGTGCCCTCTGTTTGCCACTAAGCCGTGCCCTCTGTCTGCCACTAAGCCGTGCCCTCTGTCTGCCACTAAGCCGTGCCCTCTGTCTGCCACTGAGTCGCGCCTTGTGTCTGCCACTGAGTCGCGCCCTGTGTCTGCCAGCGAGTCGCGCCATGTGTCTACCGCTGAGCTGCGCCCTTCGTCTGCCAGTGAGTCGCGCCATGCGTCTACCGCTGAGTCGCGCCCTGTATCTGCCAGTGAGTCGTGCCATGCGTCTGCCGCTGAGCTGCGCCCTTCGTCTGCCAGTGAGTCGCGCCATGCGTCTACCGCTGAGTCGCGCCCTGTATCTGCCAGTGAGTCGTGCCATGCGTCTGCCGCTGAGCTGCGCCCTTCGTCTGCCAGTGAGCGGCGCCCAGCGTCCTCCTTTCTCCTGAACATACCTTTGAAGAGACCAGACAGCTTAGCTGACAGTCGCCCGCGTTCTTCTTGCTGTGCCTTCGAGGCAGGGTCAGCGGCAGGCACGATGAGCTCACAATTCTGGACGGCACCCCGCCCCCGCTCGCGTTTTCTTGCTTCATGCAGGAATTCCTGCATTTTGGGAAGTTCAACGTCCACGCAGCCTGACGCTGATGACGACAGGGCAGACTCTGTCTCACCGGTGTCTACGGAGCCTACATCGTATCCTGACGTGGTTGTGGCAGCCTCCCCTTCCGATTCACTAACGTCAAATGTAAAGAATACGGTCGGGGATGGCGAATAGGAGACTGCATTAGCGAAGCCCATCGTAGAGCGTTTCATCTCGTAGCGGCATACCCTCTTCCTGGACTTAGAGAGGCCGATAAATACTATGCAGTTCCCGGCGATAATCAGTGTAGCGGGAAGCACGGAAAACATCACAGCGTTGAACCAGACACGCTGCGCCCAGAACGTTTCTTGGAGGTACTTGTTGAAATCACACTCACGGCTGCTTTCAGAGATGGAGACGGCTCCGAGAACGTAGGAGTTGATGAGGAACATAGTCACAGTGATTCCAATGATACACCTCACGTGATTCCTGTACACATTATTCATCCTGGACAAGTGGGGCCAGAGGACCCACGAAGCACGTGTCGCCACGACAGCCACCAGAAGCCACACGGACAGCATGCCCAGGTAAAACCCCATAAAGTCCAAAAACTTGCAGGTAAAGTCGTTGATGTTCCGAAGGTCAACGTCTGTAACTCAAAGAATGGTTCGTTAGGTGTTGGCAACTTGTGTGGAAACTCGTATGCCAAAGTCAGCTAATAACTATAGATAAGTAGAAACACAACTCGGCTGAATGCGTTGGATAGGTTATGTTACCAGACCGGAATAATTTGAACTCGAGCAAATCATGACGTTTTGATACCTGTATGATGTTATACCAGCGTGAACGTTTAGGTCTGAGGTAAATAATTATCTGTGGGATTTTCTGTCGCTCATTTGTCAGGCATACATCAGATAATGTGCCTCATGAACAAGGGCAAAGTATCTCTACCTTTTGCCTGTCGGTAGCTACCCACAAACCGCTACCCACAGGCAAAGGGTTCAACATGATGATCAACGTCAGGCGTCATAATATCATAGACGAGCGCTAAGGCATCACGCTCTGGGCGCAACAGATACCTGGCCAATCGTTCACAAAATCAATGTTCAAACCCTTCCTTGCCAATGTACGTGCATTTGTGTTTCTGAAACCTTGGTTCATTCAACAATCCAAAGCCAACACCGTGCAAGAAACACGGACACAGACTGGTCTCAGCAAGAGAAACACGGACACAGACTGGTCTCAGCAAGAGAAACACAGACACAGACTGGTCTCAGCAAGAGAAACACGGACACAGACTGGTCTCAGCAAGAGAAACACGGACACAGACTGGTCTCAGCAAGAGAAACACGGATACAGAGCAAGAGGATGTATGTCTCTTGCGATTAGATCGTGTTCACATTTTCTCGGCAGTTAAAGGGTTAAGGTTAAGTTTATTCGGTGCGCTGCAAGACTCCGGGTACTCCGGTTCTTCCACCCCCACCCCCACCCACCCACCTCCCCCCCCCCTCCACCCCTCCCCCTTTGGTACCGGTTTCAGGCCACTTAATAAAATTTCAAATACAAGCGATCAAAAATCTCTGTAACTTCAGTAGCTGAGCTGACCCTTCGTCTGTCTTGTACTGTGTTTGTCTTCAGAGTAAATCCGTGTCTGTTACGTGAGCGTGCGTGTTGAGTTTCAGTTCGCGGCGCTGTGAGTCGATTCGCAAAAAAATTGAGAAAAAGCGCCTATATAATAACGATATTATTATTATTATTATTATTATTATTATTATTATTATTATTATTATTATTATTATTAAGACTCAAGACTTTATGCTGCAAAATCACAAAGCAGAACACTTTTTTTTCTAATTAGTATTTTTTTTTAAAGAATATGTGTGTGTGTGTGTGTGTGTGTGTGTGTGTGTGTGTGTGTGTGTGTGTGTGTGTGTGTGTGTGTTATTGCTACTTGAGACCGCCGTAAGATGGCCTTAGTCGCCTGCTCGGCGTAGAACCCAAATAACTAACTAACTAGTTACTTGAGGGCAGGGACGCAAAACCATCACACTGTGGTTTAACCCTTTCCCTTCCACTGTACATAAACTGTACGTAGATTTTTTTTCCTGAAATCTTGGTTCGTGCAAAGAATAAAAGCCAACTCCGTCCAAGAAACATTGATACGAATTGGTCTCAGCAAGAGGCATAGATCCTCATGTGCCCCCGCAGTGGCAGGGGCTCATGAATATCTATGTCTCTTGCAGCTGGATCGCGTTCACTTTTATCTCGGCAGTGAAGGGGTTAAAAAAATTCATAGACATCACATCACCTCATCAGGTTTAAACTAACTATGGCGGTCCCTTCTAATGGTCTAGATCTACAATTAAACACTAACAGAACAGTACAAAATAGTTGGCGTTCTGTTGTTTTGCAATTTCACATAATTGGCATTTTACTAGGCGCACAGAATTAAGCCATTTAGTTCTGTTTGTTTGTTTGGTTGGTTGGTTGGTTGTTGTTTTAGAGATAGAAGACTAGAGATCCCCAGAGCACCACTCCCCTAATCAATAGATTTATTCTAATTAGCACGGTAATTAGACGAACCCACTCCAGCAAATACCGCCAATGTTTTAAATGACTAGCCCTATTAGTTCAATTCCAGAAATCATTTAAGCAACGATTTTTTATCAGCTGCCAACCCGTGATTATTAAGGCAGATCCCCCACCCCACCTAAATAATTAATCACATTTATATGTACACGCGTCCTCACAAATCCGCCCCAGGGGTCACGGTCAAGGTCACGGGTCAAGGTCATGAAGCAAGGTCACAAGTCAAGAGTCAAGGTCATGGGTCGAGGTCAAAGAAAAATTGATACAAATTGGTCTCATGGGGTCAAAGGTCACATGGTCGAGGTCAAGGTCACTGGAGCCAAAAATGGCAAAAGTCCGCTCCTGGTCTTTTTCCAGTTGCTCTCACAGGTCGGCTATAACCCAGGTTTCGTGCACAATTTGCCTCCCTGTGAGAGCTTTTGTTCCGCACACCTCAGATTTTGGTGTTGTCTGGCTTTTGATGTGTTCCGCACACCCCAGACTCATTGACTCGGCTCCCCGAAACGAAAGTGTGGAGGTGTTATTGGAACAGTCAAGGGAGTTATAACCCAAGTTTATGTGCACAAATAACCCCCTTATTTGTTTAGCCAGACAACTGGCCCTCTCACGGATCTAGACAGATTTTCATATACATAGTCATACATTCTCCTAAAAATTTTAAGCAGGTGCCAAAAGTGGAAAAGAAAATACAAAATAATGTATATCTTGTTTTTAAAAAAATAATAAATCACACATGTTTTGACAAAATCAAATAGTAACATCTTTGTACTATTATCTACCATAATTATTGGCACATCTCGAAAGTTATTTTCATGAAAAAAATGCATTTTTTAGTCCAAAAATTAAAACATAATTTAATGAAGTAAGGGAAGTAACTTTTTTGTCTTAACAAAATTTTCACAAATTACTTCCCTGTATAAACCTATACTCAACAAAGGGAAGTAATCTGAAATTTGTTACTGAACAGGGGTGATTACTTCCCTTGATGTTACTGAACAAAGGGAAATAATAATTAATTATTTCTTATGCTGATACTGAACAGAGCAAATTCTCTCCCAAGTTGTTACTGAGTCTAAACAGATTTTTTTCTGGTGCTCAAGTCATGGTAAAATTATCAAGTTACTGTGTATGTTACTTTCTAGATTTTTCTAAGTAAATTACAAGTACTTAATAAGGTAATTTATAAACCAGCAAGTAACTTTGTAAGTAACTTTGAAGTTAGTTGCCATAAGTTCTTATAAGTGACTTAAAATAATAGTTAGTTAGTTAGTTAGTTATTTGGGTTTAACACCGAGCAGGCGACTAAGGCCATCTCACGGTGGGATGGGTAAAAATCTGGTCAGCCAGACTAAAAGCAATAAGAACTTGTAAGTTCTTGACCCAAGTACACAACTTACTCGGAAAGATTTTCCAAGTTACAAGGACAATAAAAAAACTTTTTTTAAAATAGTACTCTGGTGGTGGGGCAGATGGCATCAAATGGGCAGGCATGTATGTCATGACACCTCTCTGTGGAGTGTATAACATAAAATATGAATGATTACCAAAACCTATCATTACTTGCTTAAAAGACCTTGAACTCTTTTCATTGTTTCTTCTACCCCTATCTTTTTCCCTTCTTCTAAAAAGGATTTCTTTAGTTCTTCAACATTTACGGGTTGACTACGCATCTTATTCTGTATTTCAGATTTCTGTTGTTTGTAATTGGCCAAATCATCCTGCACTCTCTTAAATTCATGATCGTCAATATTATTATCGTCTAAAGCCTTACTGATAATAAGTTTCATACTACTCAGCTTAGCACCAGCGAGAGTACTCAATGCTTCATGCCTCTGCAACTTTGTATGAAATCTTTTGTTAAGAGCTTCCAAACCAAAGCATGTCAGGCCTGTGTCAGCGCCAACACCTTCAATAGCAATTCCTACGACACTTCCACTCCAGTGGCAAACAGAGTGTTACGATTGTGGTTGTGTTATCCTGTCAGAGCATGCGTGTGTTGATCGTAGGTAACGATCCGTTGTTTATTTGAGCTATCACGGTTACGTTTCATGTGCCTTTTTAGTAAGATTTTCTTTTGTTCGTGAGTAGAGCCGATTTCGTTTCGTTGTGTTTAGTCCAGTGCGTTCTGGAAGGTCGCACTGTCTTGTGACATCGTAAGTGTCACGTCGGGTAGTTGGCATCGCAACATTTTCGCTACTTTTTGTTTTCCTGTGCACGTGAATTGAGCAGCTTTTATTTTGTTTTGGGAATGTTCTCGTACCTTTTTGAGCTATCATGGAATGTGGTGATAGGGATACCATACTTTTATGTGACTTAATTACACGCTAGAATTTAGAGCTGAAGTGAGCAGCCGAGTTTTTGTAGCCTGTTATAGTTTTTTTGTAAAGTTTATTTTAATGAGCTTCGGCTGCGTGTTTCATTCTGATTGGTTGAGTTGTATGATTTCCGTAGAAGTTTCTAGATTTTTGATAGTATATATAAGGAGGGCACTGGGAAAGCGGGTTCGTACACTGTCTTGCTTTGTCAGTTGTAGAGACACGTAGTTTATTGCGAGAGACGCTGTGTATGAGAAACTTTGAGTTGCAGTGTGGACATCGCAGTAGAGACTTTGTATCAGTAGTTTGTGCATTTGAAAGTGCATTACTGTGTGGATATCGCATCGCTGAATTAAATATTGTTGGAACTGTTACTCCAGTATTGTCTACATCCTTAAGCCAAGTGTGACGGATTGCAGCTGAACGAGGTTTATTTTAAAGAACTCTACGTGTGTGTGTCTGGTGTGTTTATCATACTTCGACTACAACTCCACCACATAACATTTTGGCAACCCCAACGAGACCTCTTCAGTTGGTTCAGTGGAAAGGGTAGCAGGAGAAAACAGCCAGCAGTAAAAAGCAGAGATGGCGACATCGGAGATGGAGACATTCCTGAAAATTGGAAAGGAATGTGGACTCGAAGGAGCTCAACTCCTCGAGTTTGTAAAAGAGAGAGAAAAGGAGAGACTAGAGAGAGAGGAGAAAGAAGAAAAGAGATGAGAGAGAGAAGAAAAGGAAAGACTGGAGAGAGAGGAGAAAGAAGAAAAGAGACGAGAGAGAGAAGAAAAGGAGAGACTGGAGAGAGAGGAGAAAGAAGAAAAGAGACGAGAGAGAGAGAAGAAAAGAAGAGACTGGAGAGAGAGAGGAGAAAGAAGAAAAGAGACGAGAGAAAGAAGAAAAAGAGAAATTGGAGAGAGAAGAAAGAGCTAGAGAACGTGAAATCAGGAAACAAAATCCAAGCAGAAGAAGCAGAAAAACAATGAGATGAGGCGGAGAGGCAGCGACAACATGAAATTCATCTGAAGCAGATGGAGATAGAGGCACAGAGCCAGAGAACTAATGAAGCAACAGCATTAGCGAGCAGAGAACAAACAGCCCGTGCGCCAAAACTTCCACCTTTCATTGAAAATTCAGATAAGATGGACGCTTATCTGGAGCTATTTGAGTGCTTCGCAAATAGCAACAATTGGAAACAAGAGACATGCACTATTAAACTGAACGCACTTCTAACTGGCAAAGCGCTTGAATTTTACACCCGTTTGCCAAGAGAAGAAGCCGAAGATTATACTCAGTTGAAAGCCGCCCTGTTGAGACAGTACGACTTCACTGAAGAAGGTTACAGGCGACAATTTCGGAACTGCAAACCTGAAGAAGGAGAAACACCCGGCCTATTCATTGACGGATCAGAAGCTACCTGGAGAAATGGATAGAGCTGGCTGGCCTAAACAGAGAGTACCAGGACTTGTGTGACCTCATCATCAAAGAACAAGTTTTCAGCGCATGTTCTGAGGACCTGGCCGCCCACCTCAGAGAGCAAAATGACCAGTCACTAAAGGCCCTGGCCGACTTTGCTCAAAGATACCTTGATGCTCACAACATGAAGTTCGGGTCCAGTAAGCCACAGCGTGTGTCTGCACCAGCAGAGGAAATCCACAATGTCAGAGACACCCCAAGATACAAGCCGGTGGAGAACCTGACATGTTTTCTCTGTGGAAAGAAAGGTCACAAAGCGATACGGTGTCCTTAAAAAGATGTTCCCCGAGGCGACAACATCAGAAGATCCAACCAAGATCATGGGATAGCAGGCAGAAGCAGTACCACATCTCAACACAGAGCTTTACGGTCATCCAATGACTTTGAGTCTAGAGAAACGCGAGTGACACCAGAGCTGATTGAATCTTTCAAAAAGAATGGACGCATCCCAGTAGGAGATGGGACTACATTTTTACCAGTCTCAAACATCGCGCTGCCTGAGAATGAAGTGCCGAATATGCTGGTGGTGTCAGGATTCATCGGAGACACACCAGTGAGAGTGTTGAGAGACACTGGTTGTAGCTGCATCATCGTGAGAGAGGACCTAGTAGCTGAAGACCAGAAGCTACAGGAGTGACCACCCTCATTTTGGCTGACGGAACTGTAAGGATTATCCCCCTTGCCAAAGTCAGTGTCGACACCCCATACTTGACAGGAGAGGTGAAGGCGTTGTGCGTGAAGACGCCAGTCTATGACCTCATCATCGGAAACATTGATGGTGCCAGAAACGCAGACGATCCAGATCCAGAGTGGAGACCTGAAATATGTTCTGTTACCATGAGAAGTCAAGCAAAGAAGAGTAACCAGACCATCCCTCTAAAAGTGGTGGACAACACGGAAGCAGCTGTCGTGAATAGGGACAGGCTGGTGGAGTTACAGAGAGGTCAAGACAAACCAAAATTGGCGAAATCGGTGCGTCTTGCTGATGACGAAATACTAGACGATGAGAACCTGTTTGACCTTAATGAACTCCGACATAAAGAGGATGTAGAAGATATCCAGTTCGGTCAGAATCTGACCCAGACTCAACATGAAGAACTGTGCGTCCTGACTCAAGAGTTCGAGCATCGGTTTACACCTGACCCAGGGACAACAGACACCATCCTGCACGAGGTGAACCTGACGTCAAACGAGCCAGTTCGCAGCAAACCTTATCGTCTTCCTTATAACACGAGAGGAGAATTGAAAAAGGATATCAAGGAAATGCTGAGTCTGAATGTCATCAGAGAGTCCAAGTCACCATATGCGTCCCCAGTTGTCATCGTGAAGAAACCAGATGGATCCAACCGAGTGTGTGTGGACTATTGCAGACTCAATAAACTAACAATCTTTGATCCAGAGCCTATGCCCACAGCAGAAGAACTGTTCCAGAAGGTCAGTGGAGACCGATTTTTCTCCAAAATTGACCTAAGCAAAGGGTATTGGCAAATCAAGGTTGCAGAAGAAGATATCCCCAAGGCAGCGTTTGTCACACCCGACGGTCATTGGAAGTTCCTGAAAATGCCTTTTGGTATGGTGAACAGTGGTGCCACATTGAAGAGAGGACTGAAAAGGATCCTAGAAGATATGCAAAATGTGGTCCTTTACTGGGATGACATTTTGATCCATACCAAAACTTGGGGGGACCACCTCAAAGCCCTCCGAGAACTGTTCCAAAGACTGTCAGATGCGAATTTCACCATCCGTCCAAGCAAGTGTATTCTTGGGGCTGACAACATAGACTTCATTGGACATAAATTGAGAGAAGGTTTAAAGGGGCTACACGACACCAACATGCAGAAGATCAGGGATGTCCCGCGACCTACGACCAAGACGCAAGTCCGCTCATTTATGGGCTTGGTGAACTACTACCGGGAGTTCATACCAAACTTTGCAGCAGTCACAGCACCCTTGACTGATTTGCTGAGGAAAGGACAACCTAACATAGTGAAGTGGGAGGAGGCCCAAGAGCGAGCATTCCAGGCGGTTCGAGACATCCTAACCGAGAAGCCTGTTCTATACCTTCCTGACCCGTTGAAAACGTTCTTCCTAAGAACAGACGCCTCCAACGAAGGAGTAGGTGCAGTCTTGATGCAAGAAGATAACGGAAAACTCCACCCAGTGAGCTACGCCAGCAAAACGTTGACCAGAGCTGAGAGAAACTACTCGACCATCGAGAAGGAGTGCCTAGCCATCATCTGGGGAGTAAGGCGATTCGAACTGTACCTTCTAGGAGTGCCATTTGTTCTCCAAACAGACCATCAGCCCTTGAACTATCTAAACTCTGAAAAGTTTACAAATTCTCGTATTATGAGATGGGCGATGTTCTTGCAGAATTTTGACATCAAACTACAGTCTATCAAGGGTTCGCAGAATTTTGGAGCAGATTACCTGAGCAGAGCAGTTTAAATGAACATTTCTATGTCCAGAACATTTGTATGAAACATTTCGATGCTCAGGACTGTTTACAGGAACTGTGAGACGTTTATTTTAATTCGATTCTTGATGTGAAGTTATATATGTTTAGGGTTTTGTGTAGGTTTACACAGCCACAACCGTATTTTTGAAATTTGAGAAGAAATTTTTGTGAAATTTCTTTCTTAAGAGGGGGGTAATGTTACGATTGTGGTTGTGTTATCCTGTGAGAGCGTGCATGTGTTGATCGTAGGTAATGATCCGCTGTTTATTTGAGCTATCACGGTTATGTTTCACATGCCTTTTTAGTAAGATTTTCTTTTGTTCGTGAGTAGAGCCGATTTCATTTTGTTGTGTTTAGTCCAGTGCGTTCTGGAGAGGTCGCACTGTCTTGTGACATCGTAAGTGTCACGTCGGGTAGTTGGCATCGCAACATTTTCACTACTTTTTGTTTTCCTGTGCACGTGAATTGAGCAGCTTTTATTTTGTTTTGGGAATGTTCTCGTACTTTTTTGAGCTATCATGGAACATGGTGATAGGGATACCATACTTTTATGTGACTTAATTACACGCTAAAATTTAGAGCTGAAGTGAGCAGCCGAGTTTTTGTAGCCTGTTATAGTTTTTTTGTAAAATTTATTTTAATGAGCTTCGGCTGCGTGTTTTGTTCTGATTGGTTGAGTTGTATGATTTCCCTAGAAGTTTCTAGATTTTTGATAGTATATATAAGGAGGGCGCTGGGAAGGCGGGTTCGTACACTGTCTTGCTATGTCAGTTGTAGAGACACGTAGTTAATTGCGAGAGACGCTGTGTATGAGAAACTGTGTCGCAGTGTGGACATCGCAGAAGAGACTTTGTATCAGTAGTTTGTGCATTTGAAAGTGCATTACTGTGTGGATATCGCATCGCTGAATTAAATATTGTTGGAACTGTTACTCCAGTATTGTCTACATCCTTAAGCCACGTGTGACGGATTGCAGCTGAACGAGGTTTATTTTAAAGAACTCTACGTGTGTGTGTCTGGTGTGTTTATCATACTTCGACTACAACTCCACCACGTAACACAGAGCTAAACCACTTACAGATAATCCAGCTGAAACCACACTTACAACCATTGATGTGTTGTGTACAGAATTTTGAAAACTGTTTTATATTGTCTTTTGAACCTGGAGTATTTTGCCTGTTCTCCTTCCAAATACTTCATCGCTTCTGTAATATTCATTAAACGGAATGAGTCTGCCTGTAATGTTTTATCTGGAACAATAGGCTCAAGCGGCTCAGGTGGTATTTGCGGATACAGTGGTGGCATTTTTTTTTAATGACAATTTTTTTTTTATAATCTTCTAATTCATTTTGCAATTCTTCAAAGGTATACAATTTGCTAGCGTAATAAAATGAAACAAGATCTATGTGTTCCAGTCTTATAAAATTTAGAAAAACGAAAGTTGTTTTATCGATCACTACCTTAACAGCTGGGTTACTGCTTGAAACTTCTATTTCTGTGCTTTTTCTAATGGCAATAACAACCTTTGTTGACTCTGCTACTGAGCTATCCCACGTAAGTTTGATTCCCTGTGCGATTTCTGCTTCTTTCGCAGCATCCACAGATCCCATGATAATTTCAAAAACTATTGTCACTTCTCTAGCTATGGTAAAGTTTGCTGGTGATCTTCCCTTTCTATTTGTAAGAAGATATCTTCGTTTTGCATACTCTTGCAGTTTTAGTTTTTCTCTACTACTGGTATCTACGAAATAGCTTGGCACAAGACTTACAAGCATTGGCTCAGAGTTAACAACTTTTCTAAACACTAAGGCTATTTCATCAGTAAAATAAAAATAAGGACTGATAAAAACAAACATTACGTCCCATACAATGGTGATAGATGCAAGCGGGACAAGAGTAGGAATAATTGCCCACTTATTACCCACATGTTTTAAGCTGTAGAGCACATTATTTACAGGAGTAAAAACAGAAACATCACAAAGTTGACTAAGTTTAAGTTTTTTCTGCGTCATCCTTTACATCATCAATTACCTTTCGTTTGTACAATCCAACGGAAACAGGTTCAAGGCCATACACCTCTCCTACCTCACCTTCTTTCTCAAAATCTTGCACGTCAGCCAAATCTTTCAACTCTATTGACGGACACACAACTGGCAAAATTCTATACTTTGGACCAGCACTCATTTTTTATTTAGCAAAAATAAAATTTATTTAACTTCCAACACAACATAAAAATCATGCATCACAACTGGTTTGTCATCCTGATTAGTTATATAGAAGCACGATGATTCAAAGAAACTGGAGCTTAATTTTTTTAACTGAAAATTAGGAAATCTAACAACTACATTTTCACAATAAGGAGCAGTTCCAGTCTACACACATTTCAACAATGTTGAAGGCTTTCCATTGTGAATATTATCAGTAGTGCTTAGTTTTTTCAAATTAACATTTAGCACTGTGTGTACTGACAAATGAACAGGATATCTGCCAGTTATTCTTAATTTTTTTTGGTGAAAGTAGACGTCTGTCTGATGGTGTCCAATCTTCATCTGGATTTATTATTTTTTTACCTAAAAAACCAAGTAATAATAAAAGACTAATTGATAACGAAAACTGACCATTGTTCGGAAATTCAATTGTAACATGTAAATTAGCTAGGTTTAAAGTTGCTTTAATTTTAAATTCATTTTGAAGCCATTCAGCTAAAGTACAAAAGTCATAATACCCAGCTCGTAAAATATCACCCTTTTCTAAACCATAAAGAGTTCCACTTACAGAATAATTTTTATCATCTGTTACATTAAACCACTTTACAGTGTAGAACATTTCATGACTAGCTACAGCCTTGCTACATCTCGATTATCAATTCCATTAGTAAACCACACTGGTTTGCTTGTGTCAATATTTGATAAGGTTATAAACATTTTTTATTATCACATAAAAAAGCATAATGGAATTTAAATCACCAACAATTGCCACTGTAAATGCGTTTCAATTTAACGAGGATGCCAAGTACAATGTACCAACTTATGATCAGAAAATAATTCAACTAAGTCAGCTTGATATAGCTTTGTCCAAAGCAGATTTATTTCAATTAAAGGTTCCAAATCCCTATGATCATTACCTAAACCCTCCAATTACTGATGATGCAACTGCAAGAAAGTGGTCTTCAAGCCCACTACAGATGTTTCAAAACCAGCTTAACTTTGCTATACTATGTTCAACTACAGGCTGTGGTGTTTCTTTTACAGACCATTTAAATCACCCAAACAAACTGATTAAGTCTGTCTATCGTTTCCATACATATTACCAGCTTAGAAGAATACTGTCAGAACTGCATACCCCACTGCCCACTGAATCCAGTTTTAACCAGCTTAACAACCCCATGGATATGAAAGCATTTGAAAGCATCTGTAATGAATTTAACATTAGCACCTGGTATGATTTTACTCAAAAAGTTGATGATCACAAAGGTATGGGAACATTATATTATGCTATGAGTCACAGACAATACCCCCAAGATTACTACCCTGGTTACATTTCATTTACACAAAAATCTGAAGTGTGGTTAGGCTCAATAGAACAGAAACAGTATAATGCCTGGACCATATTTGTTTAGACAGGAGTGACGGGTTTACTCAAGCAGGAGTCGAATGCATTAATGAATCTATCAGAACATAATATTTTGTTTGAGCTTGTGCTCCTATTATACACCACACATATTATGTGTGGTGTATACTAGGAGCACAAGCTCAAACAAAATCAAACATCTTAAACGGAAGTGGCAAATTTGAAGCACAAAAACAGTTTCTGGCAAACCTGGAAGATTCAATTAACTCAGTTGTTGATCTCCCATCAAGCATACAACACTACCAAGACGTTCTCAGATATGCCAGATCGAAAGTTGACTTTGTAGTTGGCATGTTACCATCTGACCTTCAACTTCAAATGGGTACAATAGCAAATTATAATAATGAAATAGTTGTTGCAGGGCATGATCAGAAATTAGGACACAATCAATCAGTAAACTTAGGTCCAACAACCACACATCCCTTGGATCCAACAACCAAACATCGCTTGCGCCTAAAGTTGCCACATGCGCAAAAAAACATTAGTAACATCATCACCTGTACAGACAGTAACAGACCCCTCCCCAATTCCAATACAGTCACTTACAGCAAACACACATGAGTCAGAGAGAACTGCATTGGTAATAGGCCTTACAGGATTAGGGATATTACTTCTTTACCTGTTTCATTAAATAACCCACTATTAATCCTCCTACTGTCACCAAAAAGACCCACACATGCTCCGCCATAACCGTACTACCTTCGCTGCTGTACTGATCAACCAACTGACAACACTCCCTATTATACCAGGCAAAGCATCCATTGCTTTCTCTGCCAATTTCTTAAGCAAGTCTGATATATGAGACAACTGATTTTTTACCCGCGCCTGTAAATCTTTTGGATCTGATGGAACTGGAGGAGCTGGTGGAGGAGGGCTGCCACCACCGCCTCTGGTTACAGCAAATACTACAGTACTGATAATAAATCCAAGAGTAGTAATTAAACTTGTGATACCCTGCTCTCTGAAAAGTGTTTTCAATCTCTTGGCCAAAGTTGTGTCTTCATGAAGTATTTTTTTTAATAGTTTCTCTAACCCAGTTGACCTGTGTTTTCAGTTTTTCTTTTTCCTATTTCAATTACTTCTAGTCACGCTGATGTTTCTATCTGCAAATCATTTAATCTGTGTTGTATTCTTTCTTTTATTTCAATGGCATCATTTCCATTGTCTGCTTCAGCTACTTTTTCCTTTTCTCTTTCTATGTGATTATCAAGCTCACGCAGTTTGGCTACATTATTCACAGCTCACCTCTTATTGACTGCAGTGTTTTATCCAACCCCACTAACTCCCGCATTGTCAAAGGAGAGTCACCCATTGTTTTCATAGCCTCATTTATTTGCCCTTCTGTAAATGAAGTTTCTTGTATCACATTGTCTGCTATTTCTGGCAGTTTTGTTACTTGTGTTGTCTCAATTTCTTGTCCCGTCAGCAACTTTGTTTGAGTGTCATGAAGGACACTAGCAAGTCTAGGTGGTAACTTCTTACTACTACCAACACCAAGGTAATGCTGCAGTGCTGCCTTACCACCAACATTAGTTTTTATTGTACGTAACAATCTAAACTAAGCAGGGTTGGTTTTATAGGTCAATTGTACTTTTCCTCTGTCAACAGTATTTAAAAATAAATTACCCTTGCCATCAAGTTCAAACTGATTAGGGTCTATAACTTCTGGGCGGTCACCAACATGATCATAAAACGAGTTCACTTTGCTTTGTAAAAGTTCCTGTTGCAAACTAGAAGTATTTCGTGTACCAGTAATATCTGTTGTACTATTACCATACTTCACTCAGCGAAGTATGCCTTCCGGACGAAGGCAGCCTCCAAGAACTTGGTGCTGGGTACACCCTCTACTGGTCAGGCAGGCCTGCATCAGAAAGACGGCTCTCAGGCGTGGGTTTTATGGTCAAGACATCCATTGCGACTAAGCTGGAAAACCTACCAACGGGCCACTCAGACCGCATCATGTCCATGCGCCTCCCACTGAGACACCAGCAACACGTCACCCTTCTCAGTGTGTACTCCCCAACCCTCCTGGCAGAGCCTGCTGAAAAGGACAAGTTTTACACTGACATGCGCAGCCTCCTACAGAGTACCCCTGCAGACGACAAAGTCATCATCCTTGGCGACTTCAATGCCAGAGTGGGCCAGGACTCTGAAGCCTGGAAAGGAGTCCTCGGCAAGCATGGCGTGGGGAACTGCAATGACAATGGCCGCCTACTGTTGGAGTTCTGTGCGGAGCAGCAACTGGTCATCACCAACACTACTTTTCAGCAAAAGGACAGTCGAAAGACCACCTGGATGCATCCTTGCTCCAAACACTGGCACCTTATCGACTATGTCCTAGTGCGTCAGAGGGACCGCAGTGACGTCCTCCTCACCAGAGTGATGCCCAGCGCAGAGTGCCACACTGACCACCACCTTGTCCGCTGCAAACTCAGGCTCCACTTCAAGCCAAAACCCAAGAAATGGGGGCCCCCCAAGAAAAAGCTTGATGTTGCCAGCCTTCAGCGTGACGATGTGAAAGCTGCCTTTCAGACAGATTTACAGCGAAGGCTCAAAGACACAGCGGACCAAGTAGACTCCTCCCCTGAAACACTTTGGGAACAACTGAAAACTGCTATTGCAAAATCCTCTGCAGAAGTCTTGGGTTTCGCCAGAAAGAAGAACAAAGACTGGTTTGACGAAAACGATGTAGAGATCCAGGAACACCTAACAAAAAAAAAGAGCCGCCCATCAGGCCCACCTAGCCCAGCCTTCCTGCCCTGTGAAGAAGTCTGCCTTCCGCCTCGTCTGCAGCAGTCTCCAGCGCAAGCTCAGAGATCTCCAGAATGAGTGGTGGACCAGACTTGCATAGAGGACCCAGCTTTGCGCTGACAATGGTGACTACAGGGGCTTCTACGAAGCACTGAAAGCAGTGTATGGCCCCAGGCACCTGGTACAAAGTCCCCTGCGAAGCGCGAATGGCCAGGCACTCCTCACAGATAATACCTCCATCTTGAACCGCTGGTCGGAATACTTTCAGAGCCTCTTCAGCGCTGAGCGCACTGTTCAAGAAGCAGTCATCCTACAAATCCCACACCTCCCAGTGAGGGTTGAATTGGACGAACCGCCCACTGCTGAAGAGACCCTCACAGCCATCCACCAGCTCAAGAGTGGCAAAGCAGCAGGCATCGATGGAATACCGCCAGAGATCTGGAAACATGGAGGCACAGCACTGCACAACAGGCTCCATGACCTCTTTCTCTGCTGCTGGGAGGAATTGATTGATTGATTGATTGTACATTGCTTAACGTCCCGACAGCAACAAGGCTTTCTCAGGACGTGCCTGCACTGCTTGTGAAAAAAAAAAAATAAACAGAACATTGCATGTATGTCGCCAGCCGGTCAAATACGTTAAATAAACCTAACACATGGGGCTAAATAAAGCTAAGACCATTTAGCAACAAACATCCAATATCAAGAGCTACAGGCAGTGCAGACAGTAGGGAGAGTTTAAAAAGGCAAATACAGGTGAATGGACAAAGGGTAGACAGAAACACATGCCCCAGAATGGAGAGGAAAACCCACCCTGTGGGGCTGACCAGGGTGACCCTGGGAACTAAAAAATACCTAACCCCACCCAAGTCCCCCAGGGCAGACCCGGGTGGGGTTGCTGGGAGGAAGGAACACTACCAAAAGATCTCCGTGATGCAGTCGTTATCACCCTGTACAAGAACAAAGGCGAGAAGTCTGACTGTTCCAACTATCTGGGAATTACCCTGCTGTCCATTGCTGGGAAAATCCTTGCAAGGCTGCTCCTGAATCGGCTGGTACCTGCCATCGCTGAAGACCAACTCCCAGAGGGCCAGTGTGGCTTCAGAGCAAACATGAGCACCACCGATATGGTCTTTGTGCTGAGACAGCTACAGGAGAAGTGCCGCAAGCAGAACAAAGGGCTGTACGTAACATTTGTCGACCTAACAAAAGCGTTCGACACTGTGAGCAGGCAAGGTATGTGGCAGATCCTGGAGCGACTTGGCTGTCCCCCAAAGTTCCTCAACATGATTGTCCAGCTACACGAGGACCAGCAAGGCCAGGTCAGACTCAACAATGACCTCTCAGAACCATTCCCTATTCTCAACGGCGTAAAGCAGGGCTGCGTGCTGGCACCGACCCTCTTCACCATCTTTTTTAGCATGATGTTGAAGCAGGCCACAGTGGACCTCGATGATGACATCAGGTATCATCTCGATGGCAGCCTGTTCAACCTCAGACGACTGCAGGCCCACACAAAAACCCTAGACCAACTGATTCATGAGCTGCTTTTTGCTGATGATGCTGCCCTCGTTGCACACACAGAGAGAGCCCTGTAGCGCATCACGTCTTGCTTTGCAGATGCTGCCCAGCTCTTTGGACTCGAGGTCAGTCTGAAAAAGACAGAGGTCCTCCATCAGCCGGCACCCAAGACAGTGTATCGCCCTCCTCACATCACCATTGGCGAGTCTGAACTAAAGTCAGTGCACCAGTTTACCTACCTTGGCTGCATTATCATGTCGGACGCCAAGCTGGACAAGGAGCTTGACAGCAGGCTGGCAAAAGCGAACAGCACTTTCGGGCGACTTTTCAAGTGGGTGTGGCACAATCAACAGCTGAAAACAGGCACCAAGATCAGCGTGTACAGAGCTGTCGTCCTCACCACCCTGCTGTATGGTTCCGAGTCCTGGGCCCTCTACCGCAGCCAACTACGACTCCTCGAACGCTTCCACCAGCGCTGCCTGCGTACCATCCTGGGCATTCACTGGAGTGACTATGTCACCAACGTCGAGGTCCTTGAACAGGCTGAAACTGTGAGCATCGAGGCTTTGCTGCTGTGGACACAGCTCCGCTGGGCGAGGCATGTCTCCAGGATGGAGGATCATCGCCTACCAAAGATCACACTGTTCGGCGAGCTTGCTACTGGACACCGTGACAGAGGGGAACCAAAGAAGAGATACAAAGACTGTCTCAAGAAGTCACTTAGTGCCTGCCAAATCGACCACCACCAGTGGTCTTCGCTTGCTGCGGACCCTGATACCTGGCGCTCCACCATTTACAAGGCAGCTGTCTCCTTTGAGGACTCTCACAGAGCTAGCCTTAAGGACAAGCGGCTCAGGAGAAAAAACAGAGATGCCGCAGCTCAGAACCCTGGCCATACCTTCCCCTGCAGCCACTGCGGTCGAACCTGCCTTTCTCGGATTGGCCTCCGCAGCCACGAGCAAGCCTGCAGACGTCGTGGTCAACTCCTATAAAATCTTCGTTCGCGAAGTCAAGCCAAGAGAGAGAGAGACTATTACCATAGTCATCCATGGCATCCATTTCAAAATCTTCATGACTATATCCTCCTGCTGCCATTGTTTTTATTCATTTAATTTTTTTGATTTTTGCATAATAAAATGACATCGTCTTACAAATTGAAGTTAGACCTGTACAGAAAACTATGTGAACCTCTTGGTGTTAATGGCATTAGGCAATCAATTGTTATCACAAACAATCCTAGCACCATAGACCAGAACCAAACTCTTACTGTCAAGTTTCCAAACCTAGGTCCCAATGACGTTATTGTTCCTGGCACTGCTCGCCTTGCTTTTAATATTGAACTTTCATCAGACGATGCAAACAGAACACTAGTTAACAACCTAGGTAGAGCAATTATTAAGAATATTAAAGTTAAACTTGAAGGAATGGAAGTGTTTAGTCTTGATGATGCTAATGTATTCTACTGTTACAAAGATCTGTGGCTCACTCAAGAAAAACGAGAGGATCGTATTTATCAAGGCATACAGTCTGATAATGTTGCCAAACTCAGAATTGATGCACGTGATAAATCAACAACGGTAGTGAAGGACGTTATTGTGGCTGAAACATATGGAAATAGATTTTATATTCCACTTGAATTTGAAATCCTAACAGCACATTTGCCTTATTATCAAGGAGCACTTAATGATCATCTGATTTTTGAACTAATCTTTAATGACTACTCCAAAGTTATTAAATCAACTGACACAGACGCAACATATAAGATCTCTAACATTTCCTTGGAATATGAAATTGTCACACATGCTCATCTAGCTACTCTCATTCAAAATCAGTAACAGTCAAGACTGCCAATTTATTATGACCATGTGATAAGACACAGTTTGATTCATAAGACAAAAGCGATCCAATGTGGAACATCAACCTAAACACACCTGCTAGGTCACTGAAAGGCATTCTTATGTTGTTTGTTAAACCAACGAGTCCATACGGACGGGATTCAGAAACATTTTACAATCCAAAAATTACACATTTATCATGCACTATCGAAGGTCACCCTAATCAAGTGTATGCTTCAGGCATGTTACCTTACCAACACTATGATGAGACCACAAAGTATTTTGCTGGTGGAAGACTTAGAGAAAAACCAGCAAACATGGCATGCAAAGATCTACATCTGTATGATGTAAGAATCACTCAATACCTGACAGACAAGTATGCACTTTTGCTAGACCTGCGTAGTACAGATGACGACTACTTACATGGGTCAGGTTGTACTGTCGAAAACGGTAGTGACGGAATTACAATTCAGATACAAAAAAAGACTGAAACCGCTGGAGAAATAAATATATATTTGTATCTGATTTATGATGCACAACTCAATATTCAAGAAAGCAGACTAAGTGCTCACATATATTAAAATTATAATTAGTATTAAAATGAACTTGATGACACTCGACCCACACTGTGGTTTGTTTTGTGGTGCCACAGGCTGTGGAAAAACTGAATTTGTTCTTAATCTCTTACAAACAAGATACATCCACCATTTTGAAAACATTGTGATATTCTGTCCTACTATCAAACACAACAAAGCTTATCACAACCGTTTATTCATTTGGTCTGATCATAACATTTATTTAGTTGGCCCTGAGAAAAAACTGAATGACTACCTGCAGTATTTTTTACAAACAATTAATTGAAGGACAGCCAACCCTGTTTATAGTCGATGACTGCTCTGCAGAGAAGGATATTGTTAAGAAGAGAAACACACTGGCAGAACTTGCCTTCAGTGGCAGGCATGCAAATATCAGTGTATGGATTCTCACTCAGAAATATAATGCTGTACTGAAAGATTTTCATGAACAACTAAAGTTCATCTGTTTGTTTTACTGTTAGGATCGTGACAGCTTTGAAGACTGTCTCAGAGAAAACGATGTCATACCCAACAAACATGAACGAGACTGTAAAAAACAAATTGAAATCAACTAAGCATCTAAAGCTTATTTTAAAGACAGATCAGCCCACAGGGTATGGGTTGGTAAATTAATTTATACTAATGGTTTGTCCATAAAAAAATGATGGACAGACAAAGCGGGCGTGCGTTTGATATCACAGAGAGCTTCAGTGGTGTTGAGCATTTTATGACTTAAAAACACAAATTAAGCCTTTGATAAAACTCTCAACACCAACAAAGATATACATGGCATATAATGTAACTTTTGGATATTCTAAATGTCCACCACGTTATGATTACAAGACTGTTGATCTTAAGACACAAGAGTTTTTAGTTTATGATGCTAACTGTGATTGGTTTGAGAGTATGTGTTTACACATATTCTGCCAACTAAGTAAACAGCATAATTATATTGAATTGTTACTGTCAATAAAGTGATATTACACCTGCAGCATTGGCAGCACAAGACTTTAAGGCACATACCAGGGAAGTGGATGATTTGTTGGTGAGTGAACTATACAAACTAAATTTGTTTATTGTAGGGATTACAGTCAATAAAGTGGTATTACATAAGCAGTAATTTTGTATTTATTATTTAGTCAGACAAATAAAAATGATGGACAATGGCCAAAGCTCGTCTGGCTTGTCAGGCTTAAGAAACATGTTTCACACAACAGACTTGCCTATATCCAACACTTACAGTGTCTATGAATGGATAGAAAGGTCTTTTTCTGTCATTCAAGATAATATTCTTTCTGGTAGTGTAAAGATTCAATGTGTTGCTAAAATAGAATTTACCAGGGTAGATGGTGAAGTAATTGTATCATATATCTCAACAAGACAACACACAGTTAATTCGAGAAGAGAATTGGAAAACGTGTTTAGAGAAAGATTGTTGCCTGACTTCCTTGAAGCAATTGACAGAGCAAAAATGAAGGGGTCTGGTTGGCATGAACTGCAACTGAAGCAGTCAAGATATCATCCTATTTTAGGCAAATCATGGCTACCACTACCAACTGAGGTTGCAAACAAAAAGGCTGTAGTCAATATTCAGAACAATGATAATTTCTGTTTTATGTGGTGTGTGCTTGCCAAACTACACTTGTAAAAACAAGACCTGATCGCGTATCTAACTACGTCAAATTTGAAAACAAACTCAACTTCAGTGGTATAGATTTCCCTGTTAAGGTAGAGAACATAGACTTGTTTGAAAAACTAAATCCAGGTATATCTGTGAATGTGTTTGTATGGGATAATGAGTCTGAGAACAAGTTACAACCAATTAGAGTGTCACCAATTGCCCCAACCTACGGTCAGTCAGAAGATAAGCATGTTGACATGTTACTAATAAGCTCTGGCTCTGGTGATAACTTTCACTACACAATTATTAGGAGTATGTCACGACTAATTCATGATCATGTATCAAAACACAATGGTAAACAGGAAGTGTGTAAAAGATACATTTGTCACTATCGCTTACTGCAGTTTTACATCAGACATGGGTTAGTACTAAAGAAAGTTCACAGAGGTATTAAATTTGACCAAAGTGCTTTCATGAAAGATTACATAATGAAAAACACAACCCTCCATGCAAGGGACGGTAACACTGCATTTGACAAAGACTTCTTTAAAATTATGAACAATGCCTGTTTTGGTAAGACGATGGAAAATCCTCATCACCGCAAAGATGTGAGACTGGTCACAACTGAATCAGGTGCAATTAAACTTACAGGTAAGCCACAGTACACAGGGTATAAAGAGTTTCATTCATCATTGTATGCAGTGACACTCAAAAAACGATTGTTAAACTGGACAAGCCAGTATTCATTGGCATGGCAATTCTTGAGTTATCAAAATTGCTGATGCTTGAATTTTACTATGATTACTTCAAATCAAAGTATCCTGAGTGACGTCTGTTATATACTGACACCGACTCTATGATCATTGATGTGCCTACTGAAGACTTTTATGAAGACATGAAAACAGAATTACAAATGTATGACACGTCTGACTACCCTAAGGATCACCCGCTGTATAGCACACAGAACAAGAAAGTGCCTGGAAAGTTTAAAGATGAACTAAATGGAGTGCCTATAGTTGAGTACGTTGGATTGAGATCAAACATGTATTCTATATTACACCAAAAAGGCAGTCAGTCAAAAGCAAAAGGTATTTTTTTTAAAAAGCGATAAAAAAAAATAAAGACATTCAGCATGAACATTACAAGCAAGTATTAGATGGAGAACTAATGCCTGATTATCCAAACAAGACACTGAGATCAAACAAACATAATCTTGAAATGATCCAAACACATAAAAAGTCGCTTGCAGTAGGGGACACAAAACGAGTGTTTCACAGTAAGGAAAAGGCTTATGCAACCTAGTCATTACAGGCTTAAGTTATCTGAAGAAATAGCTGATGAATTAGTTGATGCACTAATCGATGAATTAGTTGATGAAATGATTAAAAATGCGTAACAGTGCCTGGAGGAATAATCTGTAATTCTTCTCTAACAAATGCCCTCTGTGGCGCAGGCTCACATAGATAATGAATTGACGCATTAGCATCAGGAACTATTTTTTTTATATTGTGAACAGATGTAGACCATATTGGATCAGTTGCCCTGCGTCTGACATCATTCTCGGCCTCGCCAGGTTGATACAAATATCTTACCTAAACAATCCAGACCAAAAAGGTGACTGCCAAGCGTGTAATATGCAAAGAAGTACCCAACGGAGAAAGAAACACGCTTAGAAAAGACGGGTACAACACAATTTATTAATATTTCGGGTAAATACCCTTTGTCAAAATAGACAAACAAACAAACAGAGAGATTAGCCGCTACTTATCTTCATTGGCAGAAGGAATGTGGCAACTGAAGGAGGTGACGTAAAATAAAAGAAAAGGAAGAACAAAAGTGCGGAAAAAGTAAAAATGACGTCAACGAAAAATCGTGAGAGAGACTCGGAAAGAACCTGAACACAAGAGACAAGAGTAGATGCAAGCACGTGCAGGAGCGAGCGAAAGAAAAGGCGTGTAGATGAGGCCAGAGAGAGAGAGAGAGAGAGAAAGAGAGAGAGAACGAATGGGATTACCCTTGGGCACGAAGTAGGCTGAGTGTCTAATACACAAAGCCTGCTAAACACCAACCCGAAGGCAAACTTTATATCACCTTCAAGTTGAGGACTACCTCGGGGAAAAACGGGAGGACCCCGGGAAAAAAAACCCCAGCATTTAGCACGGTACACAACAAGGAATAAGTCATGAAAACAAAGCAAAAAATCAAATTCAGTAAGAGAATAATTAGGTATAAGTGGAGAGTAGGTAGTTGTGAAACCATCTTCAAGGGTAACTAAAACAATATATAAAAAAATAATAATAAGGGGGGGGGAGAGAGAGAGAGGGACGGGGGCAGGGGGGGGGGGGGGGGAGGGAGGGGGTGAAGGAAGGGGAAGAAAGGAAAAGGAAAAAGCGTAAAGAGAGAAAGAGGGCTAGAGAGAAGTGTTAAGTGGGGGAAGAAAGAGGGAGAGAGAGAGAGAGAGAGAGAGAGAGAGAGAGAGAGAGAGAGAGAGAGAGAGAGAGAGAGAGAGAGAGAGAGAGAGGAAAAAGGGGTGGGGTGGGGGCGGAAGACAACCAGCCAGAGCCACCAGCCCCACCCAACAAGCACCCACCAGCTCACAGAAAAACACACAGGCACGCAACAAGACGACCACATTACATCCCCAAGGGATGCACACGATCGCCCCGCCACAAAACCGCGTATTACTCCGTGAGCCGGAGACCGGGCGCCCGACAGGGAAGGGCAAGGGATCCAATTAAACGTTCGGCCAGCACTGAGAAAGTCCCCAGGGGAAATATACAAATCAACCAGCGCCAACCTCACCTAACTGGTTAGTGAGTAGTAAAACAGTGAGGTAAAGGTACAGTTAGCAGACACAAGCAAGGTAAAAAATGTTAATCTTTCATATTCATCCCGAGTGGCGCCACAGTGCCCAGTTTATTAATTAGAAATTTTTCACGGTCTTTCCTGGCCCAGACAGTACTGGCTTGCATAAGCCAGAGGCCTTTAACCCGAATGTCCGAGACGGAGTGGTTGGCCTGATTGAAATGTCGTCCGACCTGTCTGTTGTATTGCCTGTTTTGTAAACAAGCTTGTGTCTGGTGGTGGTGTTTTTAGTCCCGGTCCTGACCCTGATGGTATTGTTTTTAATTTAATAGCATCAACAGGTTTAGGGTGACCTTCGTTATTCATTGCATTTATCAAAGATGGTAATCTCTTAACCCACTCAGTGTTTCGAGCGTCATGCATGAGTTCCTTAGAATACTGATAGCTGAAAAGTCTCTCCGATAATTGTTTGTTAAAGTTCTCAACAATAGCCTGTGATCTATGCACGCCCGGTATGCCTCACCGCACTAGCACACCATGCTTTGCAAATAACTGATTAACAGCACCTTTAAATTCAGATCCGTCATCGACTTGCACAAGTCTGGGAAAATTTAAAGGTCCTCAACTATATATTTTTGTTAATGCAGTGGCTACCGTACTAGCATTCTTGTCAGTTATGGGTTCAGCTTCCTTGTACCGTGAAGCTATGTCGACAACAGTTAATGCATACTTGTATCATTTCTTTCTTATTGTATCATGCCGCAGGAACAGGAGATCCATTTGATGCGTGTCATTAGGGGTAGTGTTTACAAAATGAGGTCTTGTTATTTTTCTTGGAGCAGGTAAATATATTTGCCAAATTGCCTGTTTTTTGAGCCACTGTTTTATTTGTTTGAGTGTAACATCCCCACCCACAGCGGCATGTAATTTTTCTATTGCTGTATTCCCTTTCCTGTTTTTTTTTTTTTCTCCTCCTGGAGAAAAAACAGAGATGCCGCAGCTCAGAACCCTGACCAGACCTTCCCCTGCAGCCACTGCGGTCGAACCTGCCTGTCTCGGATTGGCCTCCGCAGCCACGAACAAGCCTGCAGACGTCGTGGGCAACTCCTATAAAATCTTCGTTTGCGAAGTCAAGCCAAGAGATTCCCTTTCCAGTAGCCAATAGGGGAGTAATATATTTTTGATAGTTTAGCTCCAGCATCGATCATTTCTTCTAGCAATAAAAACTCCTGTAAAATATACAAATGTCATTCCTACTAGAACAAATATTATTTCTCCATTTCTTTGTTCTGGGCTTGGTTGGTAGTAGTCGCTAAGTTTTGGTTGCGGGATGGTCATGTCTTCGCCAGTTACAAGAAAATATTCTTTGATCGCGTCATCGACATTTAGAAATGTGTGCTGTGCGTGACCTTCAAGCCTGAGTTTTGCATTGATAAAATCAAGTTTTGCAATTCTTTGCTTTTCATACTCCTGCTGGGCTTGTGCTAATTTTTCAGACGTCTCATTGTGACGCTTCATTTCTTCTGCTGATTCCTCTCTACCCATTTTTGAAAAGAGATAGTTTGATCCACTAAATGCAAGTGCATTAACAACGGCCCCACCAATCATAATAGCTATAGTTGCCATATTTTTTATTTACATAAAAACATTTTCTGAAATAATTCCTTGCTTGACGAGAAAGTCTTTTGTGGCAATTGATGCTGTGACAACTGCTACTAACTTAGCATTGTCTTCGAAGTCTAATCTACTCAAGTCTGCCGATTTCATTTTGAGAAGACTTTTTCCCAACATAGAATAAGCTACTGTTAGTCCACTTATTACGGCAGAGTGATAGACGAGGATCATTATGTTCTTTGTGTTGCTCATTTTCTTATATCACAAAAATTTAAATAATAAATTTATTTACTGTTTGTAAAATGGGTAAAAAGGTTTTAATGTTGCTGGTAATGTGGAGACTTCTTCTTTTGTTTTTGGAGTGCTTGATATTTTGGACACTGTTCAAGCTTGTGATTTGTATTTTTTGTGTAATTGGTAACCTACGTAACCAAATCCGACAACAAATCCAGCAACTATATATTTTGTTATTTCAGGTTTAGACTCAGTTGATAGTCTCTCACTTTGTTGAGGTGTTGAAGGTCATGACGGTAGTGACACTGGCTGGGGCTGGTGCTGTTGGTGATGGGTCAGTTACATGAGCCTTTTCCAGTAGTTCTAACTTTCTTTGTTTGTTTAATGCAGCTAATCTTTTTCCAGCCTCAACCCTGCCTGGACCTTTAGCCTTAGTCACCGTTTGAACCTGTGTCAAGACAGGACTCGGATGTGGAGTTGTCTGGGTCTCATCCATTTTCTTCTAATTTAAAATTTATTTTAGAAAAATCAATATGACTCACAGTAACAAGCAAGGTTACCACAGGTGCAATTGATTGTACATTGCTTAGCGTCCCGACAGCAACAAGGCTTTCTCAGGACGTGCCTGCACTGCTTGTGAAAAAAAAAAAATAAACAGAACATTGAATGTATGTCGCCAGCCGGTCAAATACATTAAATAAACCTAACACACGGGGCCTAAATAAAGCTAAGACCATTTAGCAACACACATCCAATATCAAGAGCTACAGGCAGTGCAGACAGTAGGGAGAGTTTTAAAAAGGCAAATACAGGTGAATGGACAAAGGGTAGACAGAAACACATGCCCCAGAATAGAGAGAAAAACCCACCCTGTGGGGCTGACCAGGGTGACCCTGGGAACTAAAAAATACCTAACCCCACCCAAGTCCCCCAGGGCAGACCCGGGTGGGGGACCACAGGTGCAAGGTAATTCCCAAAGTTGTAAAACATGAGGCATGCTAATTTTCCGATTGAACTCGAAACTATGGGGTTGCTCTCAAGATCATGTGACAGACTGTCAGTATCAACAGGTAGGAAGCGATTCACAGCTTTTGTGTATAGGCAGACAAGAGATCGACTCAAATCACGGGGCATAAGTGAAGCAATGTGATTTTCATATTTAGCATGAAGTTTGATTAGCTCATCAGCGGTGAGGATTCTATGTCTTCTATCATGTATTGTTTTCCGAGAAAAGCTTTTGATTTTCCAGAAACAACTACAGAGAGAAGACACTGTTTTTTAGAGTCTAAGTCTTTGTTCTCTAAAGCACAGATATCGTTTAAAAGTAGCAATTCATCTTGATTCATTTTATAATGTAATATAATAATTTTGTTTAAAGAAGACAATGGCAGCATTACTTTTTTAGGTGGGGTGGGGAATCTGCCTTAATAATCACGGGTTGGCAGCTGATAAAAAATCGTTGCTTAAATGATTTCTGGAATTGAACAAATATGGCTAGTCATTTAAAACATTGGCGGTATTTGCTGGAGTGGGTTTGTCTAATTACCGTGCTAATTAGAATAAATCTATTGATTAGGGGAGTGGTGCTCTGGGGATCTCTAGTCTTCTATCTTTTGTTTTTTTTAGGTGTTTCTGAAGCTCATTTTAGTATCTGCAAAGGACTATAATTTCACCACATGTGGCGGATCTCTGGTGTATTTCTGTGAATCTTGTGAAACCATGGGTTAAACATCACAGGACAACATGGCTTAAACATTGCAGGACACGTTTTACAGACAGTTTCATTAAGTTGTGTGGTTTTTATGTTTCTTTGTTTGTTTGGGGTTTTTGTTGTTGTTGTTGGGTTTTGTTGGTTTTTGTTGTTTTTTGTTTGTTTGTTTGGTTGGTTGGTTTTTGCTTTTTTTGTTGTTGTTGTTTTGTGGGGGTTTTTGTTTGTTTGTTTGTTGTTGCTTTTTTTTGTTTGTTTTTTTTGTTTGTTTGTTTGTTGTTGTTTTGTTTTTTTGTTTGTTTGGGTTTTTTTTGTTTTTTGTTGTTTTGTTGGTTTTTTTTTGTTTTTGTTTTTTTTTGTTTTGTTTTTTTGTTTGTTTTTTTTTTGGGGGGGGGTGTACGGTAGTTTTCATTGGCTCACAGACTTCCTGACTCCCAACACATTGTGTATGTCTATTTCGAAAGAAAAAAAGTTTTTAATCCGAAAAATGAGTAAATAGTGTTGCAGTTCAGTGTCTTTTCTAAGCATGGTTCTTTCTTCGTTGGTATCCTCTTTGCCGTTTTAAGCGTGGCAGTCACCCTTTTGGTTTTCAGGGCCCACCTAGTACTGTAGTAATAATAATAATAATAATTACGGTATTTATAATGCGCTTATCTTATAATAATTATAACTCTAAGCGCGCACTCACAACTCGCGCACGCTTTAAACAATGACTCGCGTACACAAACAGTGGAATACATTACGACGGTCAGCTTGGGGTGGGGAGTGTGGTGATATGGAAGGAGGAGAGAGAGTGTTTCTGATGGAGAGAGAGTGGGAGAGTGTTCCAGGTGGATGGACCGTGGACGGAGAAGGAGCGGAGGCCGAAAGTGTTAAGTTTGGTGCGAGGGATATGGAGGCGGAGAGGGTCAGAGGCAGAGCGGAGGGAGCGGGAAGGTGTGTAGGGGTGAAGTAAGTTGGAGAGATAGGCAGGAGCGCAGTTGTTCAGGGATTTGTAGCAGAGAGACAGAATTTTGTATTGGATGCGTTGGGGGATGGGGAGCCAGTGAAGGAGTTTGAGCAGGGGTGTGACGTGGTCGGATTTTTTCTTTCTCAGGATGAGGCGGGCAGCATTGTTCTGAACGCGTTGGAGAGTGAAAATGGTGGAGTGAGGGAGGCCGGAAAGGAGAGAGTTGCAGTAGTCGATGCGAGATAAGATGAGAGAGACAGCAAGTTTGGTGGCAGCTTCGGTAGTGAGGTATTTTCTGATCTGACTAATGCGGCGGAGGTGGAAATAGCATGCCTGGGCCGTGGCGGAGACGAAGCCGGTCATGGACAGAGAGGAATCGAGGATAACGCCGAGGTTCTTGGCCGAGTCAGAGAGGGAGATGGGGTGCTATCGAGTTGAAGGTGGAGAGAGGGAAGGAGCTGGGAGAGTTTCTGGCGAGTGCCTACCAGCATGGCTTCCGTTTTGTCGTCGTTCAGTTTTAGCTTGTTTGCTGTCATTCAGTTTTTCACGTCTTCGTAGCAGTCAGCCGTGCGAGTCAGTAGTGACTGAGTGTTGTCGAGTTTGTCTTTGTCTAGCAGTTGTGAGTCGTCAGCATAGAGGCGGTGGTGTATGCGGTGAGACTGGATGATGTTGGACAGAGGAGAGGTGTAGAGTGTGAAAAGGACCGGGCCCAGGACGGACCCTTGTGGAACTCCGCAGGAGATCGTGACTGGGTTGGAAGAGACGCCGTTGATGGTGACGGACTGCTGTCTGTCGGAGAGGTAGGAGAGAAACCAGGAGTGAGCAGAGTCAGTGATGCCGAAGGAGTGGTGGAGTCGGTGGAGGAGGATAGAGTGGTCTATAGTGTCAAAGGCGGCAGAGAGATCGAGTAGTGTAAGAAGAGAGATGTTGCCCGAGTCGGTGGAGAGAAGCAGATCGTTTAAGATATGTAGAAGGGCTGTTTCAGTGCTGTGATGCTTGCGATAGGCAGACTGGAATGGACTGAGGAGGTTGTTGTCGGTGAGGTGGAGGTTGAGATGGTTGAGAACAACCTTCTCAAGAAGCTTGGACAGGAAAGAGAGATTGGAGACTGGGCGATAGTTCTTGAGTTCGTTTGGGTCGAGGTTGTGTTTTTTTGAGGAGAGGACGGACGATGGCGGACTTGAAGATATCGGGGACGGAGCCGTTTTCTAGAGATGTGTTGATGATGTCGGTAATGAAGGGCAGAAGTTTTGGAAGGCCGTCACGGTAGAGAGAAGCTGGGAGGGGGTCTAGCTCGCAGGTTTTGAAGGGCATGGACTTTATGGTCTTGAGTACTTCATCCTGAGAGACGGGTCGGAAGGACGAGAGGCGAGTGCCGGTAGTAAGCAGTCTTCACCACTCCACAGTTAGCCGCTACTCTCTCTTAACCCATTACATCCTGAGGCTGATTTTGTTTTAAATTTGCTTATTAACCCATGAAGGCTACGTTACAGATTAGGAGATAGATCAACCACTCTGGTTCAAAGGCGGTGCCAGAATAGGTTTATCTTAAAGGGCCACGCTCGACCTTTTTTAAGGCTTCAGTTTGCAAAAAAGCTTTTACTGGGACCCACTTAGACAGTGACCACCCACTAAATGCTTTCTTTCGTCCGTTTAAAGCGAAAAGAAGCCCACCAAAATCTTTTGACGGATACTTGAAAAGATTGCTTCTGATAGGCGATGGTAGCTCACGTCATAACTATTCTATAATATGACCTTAGGACATCTGCATAATCATAACCAATCACTGAGAGACAAGATGGCGGATGAACCAGCGAAGAAAAAAAGAAATGAGTATCATCGACTCGCGCCGACAATGACAGACTCGGAATTGAAGAGAAGGAAAAAGGAAGAGACACCATATCCCTAAGTAGAATTGACATCGGACAAGGGAATAAGGACATGTGGCAACGCGTAAAGCAAGAGCTTGGCTTGACCACCCACCTGGAATTTGTCGCTTTCCTGCTGAATCGGCAAAAAATCTACTCTTTGTCGATCTTTCTATAGTTCCGAGCGCTAGTGATTTTCAGAATTCATGATCTTCAGTAGAATTTACCTCTTATCATATAGTTACGAGCTAGTTATCACATTTTATGCTGCAGAGATCTGAAACTACGGTGTGTGTCAAAATTGCACATCGCTGGTCGTAACATGTTTTTGTCTGTGTGGGCTCTCATTCACTCGATTTAGAAAGGTAGTGTTTCTGCTGCGATGGTGCGGCATTTGTCGTTTCCAAATATGCTTCAGTTACATAGGCTTCGATGTGTGAGATATGAAATTGAATGCAGTGCAGAAAGTGGGTATAAATACCAATGTTCTGTTTCAATGATGGAAGACGGTGTGTGTTTCCGAGGGGTAAAGGATCAAAGGTCAAACTAGGCACGGTGGATTCGCTTTGCACACACGCCCTCGGTGCACTACTGTACGTACGATCGTTACTAGTAAATACTAGCAGGTCAAGGGGAACCCGCACTTTGATTTTGACAACATAGCGAGTATGGAAGGTTTATTCTACTTTCTCGTGAAAAATATTTTTTAAAAAGGGATGCAGGAGAACATCAGTACACGTGTACACTGACACGTGTGCACCACACCGATGACCTCGTGACCTGCAGTATTGCGATACACTGATAATCGGCCGGGTTCTGCCTTGTGACGTAGGCTCATAAATATGCATAAATTCAAAACGAGGCAGATGAAGATGATAAACCCGCGACTCGGGTACAAAAACAATACACCCTCTAAACGATGAACTTTCGACATGGAGCATTGTACTTACATCATAAGCTCTAAGATAGTACACAAAGAACTCATACACATACTTCAGCAGTATCTGTTGCAGACAGTTTTCTGACTGTGCTGAGATGCTTGATCCTGGGGAATATAACTTTAAACAAATTGATAATTTCATCCTCAGAATGTAATGAAATTGGCGCCGACGCACTACAGCAGCAGATGGATTGACCATGATAAAATTTAAGGTTAGTGCCAGATCAGCTTGGCGCCAACAAATGGCGCCAAGCTAATTTGGCACTACCCTTAAATTATCATGGTCGATCCATCTCCTGCAACTGGTACATAATTGTTAGGTGAAAACTCCAAAACGTGGGAAACGCAGCTGTGGTGTTAACTCATCGAGACTACGTGCCGCCCCCGGATACGCGGCATAAGCCGCGTATCCGGAGGTGGCACGTCTCGAATGAGTTAATCGTCACATCTGTAATCGGCACCACAGGCAGGCGTGGGCACAGCCAGCAACGTTCACAAGAACCGGGCATTCTACAAGAGGATGAAGACAGTATCATTTTTTGTCGTCTGGTCAATAGCATCTAAGTTAACCCATTTCACCCTACGGTCACAATTTCCCAAACTTCAAAATTGTTGCCTAACGAGTATATGTTATACCAGGAAAGGTCTTCAACAGGATCATCCTGGAGAGAATGAAGAGCTCCGTTGACCCCCAGCTGAGAGACCAGCAAGCAGGATTCAGGAAGAAACGATCATGTACAGACCAGATCGCCACTCTCCGCATCATCGTGGAATAGTCTCTGGAGTGGAGCTCCCCGCTGTACGTCAACTTTGTGGATTATGAGAAAGCATTTGACAGTGTGGACCGAGAGACTCTGTGGAAACTCCTACGACAATACGGTGTACCCACAAAGCTCGTCCGCCTGATCAAGAGCAGCTACGATGGCATGACATGTCGCGAGATCCACGAAGGGCAGTTCACCAGGGAGCTCCAGGTCAGAACCGGTGTCAGGCAGGGGTGTCTGCTGTCTCCGTTCCTCTTCCTACTGGCCATAGACTGGGTCATGAAGATGACCACAGAGCACAGACGAAGTGGAATACAGTGGACACTGTGGACACAGCTAGACGACCTCGATTTTGCAGACGACTTGGCATTACTGCCCCACACTCATCAACAAATGCAGGACAAGACCACGAGGCTTGCTGACATCTCGTCCCAAGTGAGCCTCTCCATTCACAAACAGAAAACAAAGACAATGAGGCTGAGCGCAACCAGGGAAGAACCAGTCTTGCTTGCTGGCACCCCGTTGGAGGAGGTGGAGTCCTTCACCTATCTCGGGAGCATCATAGACAAAAAAGGCGGCACTGATGCAGATGTCAGAGCACGAATCGGTAAAGCCAGAGCAGCCTTTCTCCAGTTGAAAAAAGTGTGGAGCTCCAGAGAGCTGTCACAACACACCAAAGTCCGGATTTTCAACTCCAATGTAAAAGCAGTTCTCTTATATGGAGCAGAGACTTGGAGATTGATAAAAACCACAGTCAACAGAGTACAGACCTTCATGAACAGTTGCCTTAGAAGAATTTTGAAAATCCACTGGCCAGAGAAGATCAGCAACGTCAGACTCTGGGAGAGAACAGAACAGATAACAGCAGAGAATGAAATTGGGCGAAGAAGATGGGGATGGATCGGTCACAGTCTGAGAAAGCCAGCTTCCAGTATCACTAGGCAGGCATTGTCATGGAACCCCCAGGGAAAGAGGAAAAGAGGCCGAGAAACTCCTGGCGTCGAGACCTCCAAGCAGACATCAAGAGACTGGGAACCACCTGGAGTAGAATCGAAGGAGAAGCACAGGACAGGAGTTGCTGGAGGTCTCTCGTCGACGGCCTATACCCGGGTAGGGGTGACAGGCGTAAGTAAGTAAGTAACGAGTATATGTACCAGTTGCAGGCGATGAATTCACCATGATAATTTAAGGGTAGTGCCAGATGAGCTTGGCGCCTTCAGGCGCCAAGCTCATCTGGCACTACCCTTGAATTATCATGGTCAATCCATCTCCTGCTGTTGGGCGTTGGGGCTAAATGGGTTAAGCATGCATTGTGTAGAGGGGACCTATGGAAAAATGTAGCTACTGTTCGCGACTTTTCTTATATCCCGACCTTGTTAAAATGGATGCCGACTTTACGATTCAAGACCCACTACCGCCGTAACTCAAACTGTTCAAAGATACACTTCTGTAACAGATGGTTACAAAACGCTACAGTGGCACAGGTCTAGTTATGGTTCATTTAGACTATAGGACAATCCAGTTCAGCACACGCCATCTTCATATCAAGTAACCTGACAATGACTCCATTCCGTTCTAAAAACAAAACGCTTTCAGTACGAGAAACACCTAAACTTCAAATAACTTGAGTGCAGAACACGTACGTGCGATTGCTCGTGTAGTGCCGCTTTGCTGCGTGTCCAAACTGCTCTTTAAGTTCATTAGATGTGTCGACAAGGCATACCTAGCACAAATGGTGCTGAAATGTGTCTGCAGATTTATGCGTAATGCTACTTTAAATCTCGATTCTCTCGAAACCGTTGAACGTATTGGCAGGCTATTGCCATGACTTACAATTACGTTTTTACTGTCTTTTCTAATCGCCCTTTCTTTCTTCGTTGGGTTAATTATTCTCTGCATTTCACAAGTCACCTTCTGTGTCTGGATTCGGCTTGTACCATTTAACGGCAGAAATCGTATCACTCAATCTGTCCACCACTGCGATACTTACCAAACTGCTCGTCGAGATACAGACGCAGCGCCCCTACGATTAAGGCCAGTTCGTCTGTAACGGCAAGCACTAAGAAGTAGACAGGCACGACGGATTTGCTGAAACCCCTATGGCGCAGCACCAGCACGGCCATAGTGTTGCCAAAGCCGCCCACCATCAGCACGACAGGCCACCCAACTGCCCATAATACCTGGCTCGCATCGTACACCTCACGGTTTTTTTTCCGTGGCCGCTCTCGATAAATTAAACCAACGGTAGTGGCAAAAGGCTCCATATGTGTGAAAATCTTCAGGTTCCTGTACACTTTGTATTTGGCTGATTTTCCTCCGGAAACACTGGGTTATCACGCAGCTTGGTCTAAGTGTTTTAACTCATTCGAGACGTGCCGCCTATGGAAACGCCGACGGTTCGCCGCGTATCTATAGGCGGCACGTTTCGAATGAGTTAATCTAAGTGGCGCAGTCCATGGTGCTTAGACAAAGCATGGATCTGGAATAGTTTGTAGAGTTGTGATCGACGATGCTTTGGATACGCTCGAACTGGGGTTCAACTTCATTAGCAATGCCGCACACTGGACACTTTTAACCGTAGCTCTCAGATCACATGATAAGGTCTCCGTGTCCTCAGTTTCTGAAGCGGCCGTTGAACAAACATTTGGCTAGAAGTCTGGAATTTTTAAACAGAAAAGTCGGCAGAGAAAACACAGAAATTTGAAGGAAAATGTATTGTGCAAGAATTGATACACCTTATGTAGCGTTTTCAATACAATGACGTCTATCGACTTCGTAATTTCTTGTGATGACGTCAGGCCGTCTATCGGTAAAGAAGCGAACTTTTGGTTACGAAAACACACACACACACATCCTTTCGTCCAAAATTCTAATCCGAAAGTCAACCTCCCAACAAGAAAGGCAAAGCCATTATGGCTCACGTGTATGTCCGGTCTACATGTGTTACCTTTGTGACAATAAATAAAGAGATGGCTTCTGCTCCAGCAAAATCCATCTCACAAACCAGATAGGTGAGGCTAGCGCTGGCAGAACTGTACACACACCAAGGGGAATTACTCAGCGCTGGACAGACAAACAGTTAGATCCCCTGCCCCCGCCTATCAGGCACCCAGCCCACAGAGAAATACGCAGGTATATAACAAGACGATCATCTTCATGTTTGTGTATGTATGTTTGCACCTTCATGTTTGTGTATGTATGTTTCTCCTGCCTACCTCCTAAGTTCCGGAGAAAGACATGGGTTATATACGAGACCTGATGCATTCTTTTGAGGATGTAGATGATCGTCTTGTTATAAACCTGAGTATTTCTCTGTGGGCTGGCGATTGGGTGCCTGATAGGCGGGGGCAGGGGATCTAACTGTTTGTCTGTCCAGCGCTGAGTAATCCAACGATGGGGATAGGAGTGTGTGGGGGGGGGGGGGAGGTTGGGGCTGGGTTAGCTTGTAGGCCACTCTGCCATCTCCGCCTTGCCCTCCGGCGACACCCCCTTTTCCGGCACCCCCCTCTCGTCCTTCCAGCCCGTCTCTCAGGATGAAGTCCTCAAGACCATAAAGTCCATGCCTCTCAAAACCTGCGAACTAGACCCTCTCCCAGATTCTCTCTACCGGGACGGCCTTCAAAAACTTCTGCCATTCATTACCGACATCAACACATCTCTAGAGAACGGTTCCGTCTCTGATATCTTCAAGTCCGCCATCGTCCGTCCTCTCCTCAAAAAACACAACCTCGACCCAAACGAACTAAAAAACTATCGCCCAGTCTCCAATCTATCTTTCCTGTCCAAGCTTCTTGAGAAGGCCGTTCTCAACCAGCTCAACCTCCACCTCGCCGACAACAACCTCCTCAGTCCCTTCCAGTATGCCTATCGCAAACATCACAGCACTGAAACACCCCTTCTACATATCTTAAACGACCTGCTTCTTTCCACCGACTCGGGCAACATCTCCCTTCTTACGCTACTCGATCTTTCTGCCGCCTTCGACACCATAGACCACTCTATCCTGCTCCACCGCCTTCACCATTCCTTTGGCATCACTGACTCTGCTCACTCCTGGTTCCTCTCCTACCTCTCCGACAGACTGCAGTCCGTCACCATCGACGGCGTCTCCTCCAACCCAGTCACGCTCTCCTGCGGAGTTCCACAGGGGTCCGTCCTGGGCCCGGTCCTTTTCACACTCTACACGTCTCCCCTGTCCAACATCATCCAGTCTCACCACATACACCACCACCTCTACGCTGACGACTCACAACTACTAGACAAAGACAAACTCGACAACACTCAGTCACTACTGACTCGCACGACTGACTGCTACGAAGACGTGAAAAACTGGATGACAGCAAACAAGCTTAAACTGAATGACGACAAAACGGAAGCCATGCTGGTAGGCACTCGCCAGAAACTTTCCAAGCTCCCTCCCTCCCTCCACCTTCAACTCGACAGCGCCCCCATCTCCCTCTCTGACTCGGCCAAAAACCTCGGCGTTATCCTCGATTCCTCTCTTTCCATGACCAGCTTTGTTTCCGCCACGGCTCAGGCATGCTACTTCCACCTCCGCCGCATCGGTCAGATCAGAAATACCTCACTACCGAAGCTGCCACCAAACTTGCTGTCTCTCTCATCCTATCTCGCATCGACTACTGCAACTCTCTCTCTCCTTTCCGGCCTCCCTCACTCCACCACTTTCACTCTCCAGCGCGTCCAGAACAATGCTGCCCGCCTCGTCCTCAGAAAGAAAAAATCTGACCACATCACTCCCCTGCTCAAACTCCTTCACTGGCTTCCCATTCCCCAACGCATCCAATACAAGATTCTGTCTCTCTGCTACAAATCCCTGAACAACTGCGCTCCCGCCTATCTCTCAAACTTACTTCACCCCTACACTCCTCCCCGGCCCGCTCCGCCTCCACATCCCCCGCACCAAACTCAGCACTTTTGGCCCCCGCTCCTTCTCAGTATACGGTCCATCCACCTGGAACACTGACTCTCCCACTCTCTCTCCGTCAGAAACACTCTCTCTCCTCCTTCCAGTCCGCCCTCAAAACTCACCTCTTTCAGCAGTTCTAGCACTATACCACCACACTCCCCACCCTAAGCAGACTGTGGTAATGTATTTCACTATTTATGGTTCGTGAGTCTTTGTCTAAAGCGTGCGCATGCGTGCGCGAGTTGTGAGTGCGCGCTTAGAGTTATAATTAAGCGTATTATAAATACCGTAATTAATTATTATTATTATTTAAACCAAGGTTCCTCCCCCCCCCAAAAAAAAAAAAAAATAATAATAATAATAATAAATAATTTTAAAAATTTTAAAATAAAATAAATAACTAAATAAAATAAATAATAAAAATAAATTTTAAAAATAAAATAATACTATTAAATAAAATAAATAAATAAAATAACAGTTTTTAACTGAGGCCTCGAAACAAATTGAAGATCAAAATGAAAAAGCTCCTTTCCTCTCCCCCCCCCCCCCCCCCCCCACCCCCAAACGAAAAATAAAAAATAAAATTAAAAAAAATAAAATAAATAAATAAGTAAATTTTTACAAAATCTTTGAAAAACATATTGAGGATACTCTGCCTCCTCCACTTACATTTAGAATTCTTTGGAAGGAGAGGGTTCCCCTGGCGTCCATGCCACCATCTCTCTCTCTTTGTAGATGTAGCAACGCATGAAAAATAAGGTTTCATCGCTTCATTTATTCCCTCTCTCTCTCACACACTCACGCAAACGTACACACACACACACACACACACACACACACACACGCAAGCACAAGGCCGCAATTTCTTTTTCAGGCGTTTATTACACTTTTGTCAGGTAAAAATAACCAGGCAATTGAAGCCAGCCATAGTACACATCACATCCAATGTAATATCAATACGCGTACAGTGATACTGGTGTAAATGTCCGCACCTAAACGTAGTGCGTTCAGTTTTTCATGGTAATGTGGGAATGTTCCCTGCCCGGGGTACACAACGCAGGCTGTCACCATGCACAATTGACAGACTCTCTCTCTCTCTCAGGCTTACATGATAACAGGGGTTTTCTGGTTGGCAGCAACCACACAGACTACTGTCATAAAATCGAAATGATTACATGACTTGCCGCCACAAATTGTGGCCGCAAGTCAAATAATTATCTCGCTTGTACTCCAGACACTCTGCTTCAACTCACAAACACCCAGAGCTAAATGACTTCCATTGTACAAAATGGAAGTCATTTAGTTCTGGGAGTTTCAGAGATTATTGCCACGATACAGCAGTACAGTCAAACCTGTCAAGGCAACCACTTGTGAATGGCGACCATCGCTCTCTAAGCAGACCGCTTTTAGTCTCATGGACTTTTATTAGATGACCCTGTGTCAGGGGCCACTTGTCTTAGGCGACTACTTGCTGACAGTCCCTCCAGTCGTCACCTTTTTCAGTTTTGACAGTAGCTACTATTATCAGCCACGTAGAATTTAAATAGAAGTATGAATGTTGTGTACATCGACTATCTTGTGGAGAAAAGACTTTCAAGGAAAAGCAGTGTATGCATTCACCAGCTGACAAACAAAAAGAAAGATTTGACGATTCAATTTTACTCCGTTCATAGACACGCCACGAACGTATCAGTCTCATATGTTAAGATTAACTCCTTCCCTGCCAGAGGACGTGGGTTATGCGTCTCAATTCTTTGTCAATTCAGCGCCAAAGAGCCCGAGTAGTCCAAAGAACATGCATGCAAAGGTGTTAGCAAGAGGCTTAGATTCTCATGAGCCCCCGCAACTGCGGGGGCTCATGCGAATCTATGCCTCTTGTCTCTCTCTCCCCTGTCTCTCGTCTCTCATGTTCAATTTTTCTCGGCAGTGAAGGGGTTAAATTTGGTTTTCAGTCTCATATGAGAGGTAAATTGAATTTCAAATCGTTCCTGTGACAATCTAGGTAGCTCTGCCTGTGAGCAATGCCTCAATGCAATCACGGAAAGTTGTAGGAAGTGTGGGATATACTCGATGTTGCACAAGAATCAGCACCCATGGTCTTCCGATGTTTTTGGTGTGTTTTTTTTTTCCTTCATTTGTTTGTTTGTTAATTTGTCTTCATCTGCAACTATGAAGTCCATGTACAATAACAGCCTGATTTCAACGTCAACAAAACATGAACCGAACGCGCGGGGAAAATGAAACTACAATGTCAACCAGCAGTTATATACATATATGTACATGTGTGTAAAACAATGACTAGCGAGTACACGATATATGTCTGTGCCGGTCTGTGCTTTTGTACCTGACGGCTCCAGTGGAGCCCTAAGATTCAAAACCAGGGACCAGTGCACTGATGAGAAACGCATGAGTGTGATTTTGGCTGTTCCTCACTCCAAGCAAACCAGGCAAGTTCTCTGTAGTCTACAAATACAAGGTGAAAACGGTGGGAACAGAAATAAGAAATCAAATATGAGTGAAATACAACAGAGAGTGGAAAAAAGTTATCACATTTACAGAGTTGGCGTGACGAAAGGGCCTCAAATTCTGTACGCGGTTAAATGTAGTTTACTGATTCACCTCCGCAAATAAATAGTTTCACCCCGCTTGCGAATACAGCCACCGGTACAGCGCCACCGGCTGCATGCGCAAAGGGGTGCAGGATAAATAGAATTGGGATAAAGTTGTAAAATACAAAAATTTAAATGCAAAGTAGCACTCCCAATACAAATATGAGATGAAAAGTATTTGCTGGAAAATGAGTAAAATCAACCAACAAAGATCATGCAAAAATACCAAACAAAGAGGGTTTCCGGGAATATTTAGACTCCGTTAACCCCTTCACTGTCAAGAACCACCCAGCTGCAAGCGGCCTAGAACCACATGCGCCCCGCAGATGCGGGGGTGCATGTGGTTCTAGACCTCTTGCTTGCCCTGTCTTGAATCTGTTCTTCTTGTTGAACTGACAGTGACATCTGTAACAAAACTGGTGTCCATCGACAGTGACGGGCAGGGCCGGATCCAGGGGTGGAGAGGGGGGGTGCTTTGGTACTACAGCACCTCCCCCCCCCCCCCCCCCCCTCGGCTTAAAAAAAATAAAATCATTCACTGCCAGTCCACAACATGGTCCGAGGAGGAGGGGGGTGTTTTAATGTTTATTGCAGCACCCCCTACTACAAAAACGTCAGAAGAACAGTTTCGGTTATGGTGTTTTGATATATACTAGACCCTGGCAATAGAAAAAATAAAAGATGAGCACCCACCCCCCCTTGAAAAACTGATTGATCCGGCCCTGACGGGGTTAATGATTTGAAAACTGCAATAATCAATCATACCATTCAATGAAAACATGTGACAGTGCATAGCTTCTCACAACCATAGTGTGGGCTAGTTTTCGAAGCAAGAGAATGAAAGTTGGTTGGTTGTACATTGCTTAACGTCCTGACAGCAACAAGACTTTCTCAGGATGTGCCTGCACTGCTTGTGAAAAAAAAAAACACTAAACAGAATATTGAATGTATGTCGCCAGCCGGTCTAATACACTAAATAAACCCAAGACCATTTAGCAACACACATCCAATATCAAGAGCTACAGGCAGCGCAGACAGTAGGGACAGTTTAAAAAAGGAAAATACAGGTGAATGGACCAAGGGTAGACAGAAACACATGCCCCAGAATAGAGGGGAAAACTCACCCTGTGGGGCTGACCAGGTTGACCCTGGGAACTAAAAGTAGTTAACCCCACCCATGTGCCCCAGAGAATAAAAGGCCTGTGGAAGACTGAAAGAATTAAACCACACAACTGCACATTACCTGATGACATGTACAAATTATCTGTAGCTAATCAACATCTCAAATACACTAATACATTTTGAACACTAATCAATATACATGCTGATGATCAACCGTTTAATGACTGAAGCAACCAAACCTGGTCTTAATTTCAAACAGCTCACAAAGCCAACATTTCAGAACAGTTAATGTTTCAAAGAGCGTAAAAATTCATAAAACTCCCAAGTACAAACCATAAAACTCCAAAATATAAACAATTTCTAACATGAACCTGCCCCTTTGAAAATCTAAAAAATAAGCAATAGCACAAAACAGTTATCATTAACGCGTACCATGTTCTGAAAACTCAGTATTGCACCAAATGGTTTTTCCCGTCAACCTGAAACGGGTATATGCAGCATTAAGCTAATTCTAATACTAATGCAATTAAATTGAGCTGGTGCAAAGACCGGCTGCACACATGCCTTCACAAGCCCCTTTCCGTCTGCAAAAGCAATACATTCACTAGAGCCTCTGAAGCCGCAAGGGGGTCCTACAAATATTGCCGTCTACAATCACTTCCAACCCAGTGAGGATAAGGTCATCGGGCCAAAGTCAGCCACAGTTGGCCTGGGCCAACTGTGGGCTGATGACCTTCAGTACATGGGATCTGCACTGAAAACGATCTGCTCCATCATCATAGCAGGGTTTTATTGCTAAAATTTGCCGATACAACGGGCTCATCACCGACACCTTGCCTCAACAGACTTCTCTTTTCGCAATCCATGTGCATAGGCGCACGTACCAAAGGTTCTCCGCTGCCTTCAGAGCACAAAGGAAGGAACTCTCCTGCGTACAAAGGAGAAGATGAGCAGAAAACTCCTTCATTTCGTGACATTTAAACTTCATAATTTCAGTTATCCCTCTTGTCCAGCATTACTGAAAGTCATGCCGAGAACATAAGACATGCTGAGAACATGTACAAAGGAGAGGTTGCCATCTATTAACCCTGTACTGCCTGCAGTAGGTCGCTGCAACGTTACTTGGGGTCAGGTGTAGCACCTTGCTCCTGTCCGCTGTGTTCAATGACAATTTCACCAACACCAGCGAAGGCTCAAGCACATATATTAACCATGGGTGGGACCAACAAAAAAAAAAAAGTTGAATCCTGAAGCGAGGGTATTGGGGCACTTTTGAAGTGAGAAAAAAAAAAAAAAAAAAAAATTCAATCAGGAAATCCGGCTGTAGCTGGAAAAGTCCCACCCATGATTAACCCATTTAGCCCCGAGTCCCTACAGCAGGAGATGGATTGGCCATGATAATTCAAGGGTAGTGCCAGATTAGCTTTGCGCCTGCAGGCGCCAAGCTAATCTGGCACTACCCTTGAATTATGATGGTCAAGCCACCTCCTGCAACTGGTACATAGTCGTTAACACTTCCAAAATTTGGGAAATGCACCCGTGGGGATGAATGGGTTAAGCTAACCACTCCTAAGCTCAAGATCAGAAAGTCCCTCAGTCATCCGGCTTGAGCCATCAGCAAGAGGAATAGGTTCACATAAGCCCCTGGAAGCTGCGTATCACTGTTACTGCAAGCTGCGTATTACTGGTACTGCAAGCTGTGTATTACTATTACTGCAAGCTGCGTATCACTGTTACTGCAAACCGCAGGAGCTCATGAGATTCCACGCCTCTTCTGGTGGAAACTGGCTCCATTCACATCCTTCCTTAGACTGAGGTGAAGCCGCCGGGGTTTTTAGTCCACGGCAAAAAAATTGTTTCTTAAAGCTCAAGATCCATGAAAAATGCATACGTGACATTCAAAAACAAACTGTCCAGGAGTAAAAAAAAAACCTAATGAATTAACCTCCTCATGCATGCAAACCACCTGCACCGTTAACAGTAGCGGTGGCTCCGCGCACAAGGGGTTAACCCCCTTCACTTTCAGTGGTCGCATACTGTTTCATGGGTGGGACTGAAAAAAAAAAGTTGAATCCTGAAGCGAGGATCTTGGGGCACTTTTATTAGTTTTTAAATTTGGGGGGGGGATCCAGAAATCCGGCTGTAGCCGGGAAAAGTCCCACCCATGCTGTTTGTTAATTCAGCATGCAAGAGTACCAGACATACAAGGAACATGTATGCAAAGTGGTGTCAGCATGAGTCATACATCTTCATGAGACCCCTTCAATTTGCTGATGCTCATGAGGATCTGCATCTTTTGCAGTTGGATCGCGTTCACTTTTCTCTGCAGTGAAAGGGGTTAACCAGATATTTGACAAGCCAGACGTGTACATGAAGGGTGTATGAGAGAGAGTGAGAGAGAGTATGGAGGGTAGGAGGGACGGACCGTTCACAACGCAGCCACACCCATGGAGAAAGCTGAAGAATATGTACACCAATCAATGACATTCCCCATGCAATTATTCATCTTACAGATATTTCAAATGCCCTGTTCTGCGAATATGAGAGGCACGTTATTCCATTTCTCAGCGCTAGTTCCAAATGACTGGTGGGGAGCTTAAAAAACTTACATGTACAATATGAAAAGTAAAGTACCTTGGGGATAAACTACAAACTGACTACTGTGCATTTCAAATAACATTAACGTTTAACAAGAGGACTACACTGCCACTGTCCCAGACGTTCAAAGGCACCGCAAAGCCAACCAAAGCCTACTTACAGTGTGTGTCATGTGTAACGCTATATACTTTATCAATGACATTAACGGTAAAAGCTCGGCCCAAATTGGCCAGTACAATGTACAGTGAAGATTATGCCATCCTTAGTGTGAGCTTTCATTGCTTTATCAACTGTGATAGGAAATTTACTACCTCTGACTGCCAGAGTATTTCTATCCACGTAGACTGACCTCGATCTGAGAAGGTGGTTAGACTCAGCAAGAGGCATAGATCTTCATGGGCCCCCCGCAGACGCGAGGGGCCCATGAAGATCTATGCCTCTTGCCGACTCCCTCTGCATCGCCACAGGGCTGATTTGGGTCTGTGCCTTTTGCAGACAAAAGGCGATGGGCACGGACGAGATACACTCTGGCAGCCACAGAGCTACAGCTCGTGTGATACACGCTTTTTGACTGCGTAGTAGAGAGTTCAATCCCACTGCCTGGTGATGTGTAATCCGTCAGACAATGTTCGAAATTGGTTTTGGGGGTTGTCCGCGGCTTCCCTTTCTGGATCAGCTCACTGTTCTGAGGCAGACTGAAAACAGAAGATGAATATTTAATGATGGCACTCAAACTAAATGCGACATCACAAGGACGAGGACAATAGTAAACAGATCTGAATATTTAACGAGGGTGGTGAAAGGCAATGCAATGTTGTAGAATGCTGTGATGTAGGCCATGTTTCAATATTCAAGCAACAGCTTTACGCAATTTTCTAAATACTCTTTGGTCTCGTGAGTGGTTTCCATCCGTAACTGACATATATGCAACATGACTGATTTCATGAAGTCTGAGCCTTCTAAGTGATGTGTCTGGATGTGTAGGTATGATGCAACACACTGTGGAATGTTCAACTGGAGACCTACTGGTAACATCACAGGGTCAAGTAAAGGAAGTGCACAGTGAGCGACATAATCAACAAAATTACACATCACTTCCACTTTGCTCCTCATAACTTAACAAAATATCACATCTATGACACGTCAGTGCCATCTGGCACTACCCTTGAATTATCATGTTCAAGCCATCTCCTAGTCGTTAGACAATGCCTCCAAAAGTTTGGATAAGCGGCCATGGGGTTAAGAGGGTTAATGTCCCAAATCTGTGACCAAGTGTTGTGGACACCAATCAAAACTACAGTAAATAGATCACTTTTCATAATGAAGTACAAATGAATAACCGTTAGTAAATCTTGGCATATTTTGCACCTGACTGCATTACACCATGAGCGTATTGATCTTTCTCTCTTTCTTATGAGACAGGCAAAGCACATGAAGCTTAAACTATGGGGAAAAGTGATTAACAGTCCACCTCTCAAGCAGCAACCCAAAAGCTTACACACATCAACAGCAACATCACTTACAACCAAGAAACTAAATCGAGACATAAGAAAAATCAATCACTAACCCATGAATTAAACCTTCGACTGTAGGTAGCACTTTCTGTTGAGGTGATCCCTGCAGGAATCACCGCGATAAAAAGTGCTGCCGAAACCCACAGGGTTACAACTGTAAACAAGCACTAGAACTGGAAGGACACTACCGCAGCCCTTAGCATTCAATTATCACTAGTAGGAATCAGTGCAAAGAAGACAAACCAACATTAACCACCTCACTGCTGAGAAAAGACTGATCACATCCAACTGCAAGAGACATAGATCCTCATGAGCCCCCGCATTCGCGGGGGCTCATGAAGATCTATGCCTCTTCCTGATACCACTCTGTATCCAAGTTCTTTTGCGTTGAATTAGCATGTATTTCAGACACCCACATCTGTGTCCAGTGGCAGTGAAGGGGTTAACAAACTGATAAACAGAGTGACTGGCAGAAGAAGCATTGACAAAAGGCCCAGCTCTCCCACTTTCTCACTGATTCAGACCACCGGTGGCACATGCTATGAACGTCTGAATTTGTCTGTGACTTTACAATCCGCACCTCCCATGGCCATGTTGAAAAATTCACCAGATCTTAGTCAGCAACATCAAACGTTTGGAAGTAAATGTTCAATACTTAACCTTATAAAAAACAATAAAATAACTGGTAACGAATGTGATCATGACTATACAAAGCCACTCATATCTAAACAACATTCACCATGCATCAAAGAATTTCACTGTCCCTGGCTCAACACAATATCAAATGCTAAACCAACAAATCTTGACAGAAAGTAAACGTCTCTAACCTAAAATGATGAGCACTGTCAAATACACATGGGTGACAGTGCAAAAAATTTAAATGACTTGCTCACAACGGTCCACAGATCAATGATGCCCCACGATCCACAGCTAGCAAGAGACATAAATTCTCATGAGCCCCTGCAAACGCAGGGGCTCATGAGAATTTATGTCTCTTGCAGATGAAAGGGTTATTCTGCTTGAACTAAAAAGCTAAAATGCACCTTTCTGAGATTTTGAAGAAGCTGAAAAAAGCCTCCAGAACTGAAGACCGTCACCCATGAATACAATTTCACACACAATCCTCCAACAGAAACACTTCATGGCCATCCCACCAAAGCCATGACTGAAGTCTGCAAACCCAAAAACACTCTGCTTCCTACCACCAATTAAAAAAAAAATTACCTGAAAACATACATTTTTTGCATGTTACGTGATCGATCACATGTCTGCTTCACGCAGAACACGGCACACGACAGACAGAGCGGGCAAATTAACGATGCTTACAAGGGGAGTCGAGGACGGCGCTTCTGTAGCGGCACAGTCCTCAGTGGAAGAAGCAGCAGTCTCCTCTGAAGCTGTGGCCGTGTTATCCATCACATTCACAGTTTCAACGGTTTCTGTCAAACATACAGGTCAGTAAGGTCTTGGTATACACGCACAACTACAGCAGAAACTGTATGGAGCGACCTCCATTTTTGCAACCACAAAAAATGGGGCCTTTAACCCTTTTAGCCCCGGATCCCTGCAGCAGGAGATGGCTTGACCATGATAATTCATGGGTAGTGCCAGATTAGCTTGGCGCCTGCAGGTGCCACGCTAATCTGGCACTACCCTTGAATTATCATGATCAAGACATCTCCCGCAACTGGTACATAGTCGTTAAGCAACACCTCCAAAATTTGAGAAATGGGACCTTGGGGCTAAAAGGTTGGTTGGTTGTACATATTGCTTAACGTCCCGACAGCAACAAGACTTTCTCAGGACATGCCTGCACTGCTTGTGAAAAAAAAAAATAAACAGAATATTGAATGCATGTCGCCAGCCGGTCTAATACGCTAAATAAACCCAAGACCATTTAGCAACACACATCCAATACCAAGAGCTACAGGCAGCGCAGACAGTAGGGAGAGTATAAAAAAGGAAAATACAGGTGAACGGACCAAGGGTAGACAGAAACACCTGCCCCAGAATAGAGGAGAAATCCCACCCTGTGGGGCCAACCAGGGTGACCCTGGGAACTAAAAAGTAGTTAACCCCACCCGTCCCCCAAGGCAGACCTGGGTGGGGGTTTGGGGCTAAAAGGGTTAAAGACAGGTCCTCTTTTAACCCTCATCATTCAGAATACACCAGTGTGTGAAATAAGTCTGACTAAAATAGTTCAAGGGTAGTGCCAGAATAGCTTGGCGCCTGTAGGCATCAAGCTATTCTGGCACCACCCTTGAACTAAAGCCATTGGTCTATATCCTTATCTGTAAGTACTATAATGTAGCAATATGGCAGTGTACAAATTCGAAGCTTTTAGCCTCAGTATGATGTGGGTTTAGAGAAGTCTCAACAGGCCAAAAGTGTTACCCGCCATTTAAGACTTCAACCCATTCACCCCAAATCTAAAAAGTGTCACCTAATGACTATACATGTACCAGTTGCAGGAGACGGATCAACCATGATAATTCAAAGGTAGTGCCAGATTAGCTTGGCACCTTCAGGCGCCAAGCTAATCTGGCACTACCCTTGAATGATCATCGTCGATCCGTCTCCTGCTGTAGTGCCCTGTGGCTAAATGGGTTAAAGACAGGTCCTTTCTCAAGAGGAGCCCTGACAGGCAAGAATTGTCACCTGCCATTTAGAACTTTAATGACGGTGATCTCTCGTACAGGCAGTCGGTCACTCAAGACTGGTTCTGCTGTCTACAGAGGATTCAGTTGTTAACACATGCAGGTCTCTGGCTCTCCAGCAAGATGCCTGGTGAGCAAAAAAGGTCATCTGCTCGCCCACAGCCTTACTTGTTAGTTGGACTTTGCACAGCAAGGTGTGGGCCATCAAAGGCTTACATCAGCCTGAAGACCTGTTTTGCATACTGGACTGTTTCCTTCATAGCCCTAGTTAACCGTTGGCTGTCAGTAGCGCTTTTTGTCCTGTGGGAATCATCACAACACAAAAAAAAGGCAAAGCCATTATGGCTCACGTGTATGACCTATTTACATATGTGTGACCTTTGCGACAATACTTAAAGGGCTGGCTTCTGCACCAGCAAAATTCATGTTTTCTCAAAATGTAAGCATTTTTCACAGATCTGTCCACCCCCATGACCCTTAACCTCTGCAATGAGTCGACTAAATTAGTATGCACAGGAAGGTCTTGTTATCAGCTACCTCTGTGCCAAATTATATTGAAAAATTTTGCAAAAATGTTGATAATACCTACACAATTTTATCAAACACTTGCCAGCCTCTTGTGACCAGTGACCTTTTCCAATGGGTTATCCAAATTAGTACGCATAGATAGGTCTTACCATCAAGTATCTCTCTACCAAATTTGGGTTTGAAGTTGTGAATAGTATTTGAGAAAAAAACATCTTTCGTCAAAATATGGCTCTTTAGAGACTATTTCTGGAGCTCTTGTGACCCTTGACCTTTCCGAGGAATCAACCAAATTAGTATGCATAGAAAGGTCTTACCATCAGGTATCTTTGTAGCAAGTTTGGGTTTGAAGTTGTGAATAGTACTTGAGAAAAAACATCTTTTGTCCAAATATGACTATTTTGGACCTATTTCCTGATAGCTCATGTGACCCTTAACCTTTCCGAAGGGTAATCCAAATTAGTATGCATAGATAGGTCTTACCATCAGGTATCTCTGTAGCAAAATTGGGTTTGAAGTTGTGAATAGTATTTGAAAAAATAAATCATGTCAAAATATAGCTATTTTGGAACTATTTCCTGAGGTCTTGTCACCCTTGAACTTTCCGAGGGATCAACCAAATTAGTATGCATAGAATGGTCTTACCATTAGGTATCTTTGTACCAAGTTTGGGCTTGAAGGTGAGAATAGTATTTGAGAAAAATTATGTCAAAATATAGCTATTTTTCACCTATTTCTTGATCCCTTGTGACCTTGACCTTTGCGAGAGGTCACTCAAATTGGTATGTTTAGAAAGGTCTTGCCACAAAGTATCCTTGGGCCTAGTTTGAAGACTGTGGCTTGAATAGACTCTGAGAAAATGCCAACGTTAAAGTTTCCCACGGACAACAGACGAGCGACCACTGGTCCAAAACATACTCACTTAATTGCTTTACATGAGAGCCAAAAAAGTGGTACCAACAGCCAAAGGTTTAAAAATAAAATTCAGCACAACTGCAATGTGAATATCCATGAAGGTCTGACTTTTTCCCCATACATTCTCACAGATAATGGCATATATTCATTGTGGTACTCAGCATTTTAGGCACATACTGAATAAAAACGTAAAGGACAAAGGAAAACTAATCAACTTTATGAAAAGTCAAAACAGACATGTTAACCCTTTGGCTGTCAGTAGCACTTTTTGTCAAGGTGATTCCTGCAGGATCTCCTTGACAAAAAGCGCTACTCACAGCTAAAGGTTTGAAAAAGAAAAAAGATATGGCCTACCTGACTCCTCTGCCTGTCCAGAAGAAGGAGTTGAAACTGCGGCCATCTGCGCATTATCTTGGGGGGTGTCTGCGTTAGGGGCAGCTTGCTGGCAACTGGTGGCGCCCTTTTCTAGTGCGTCCACAGTTGCCGGGCCAGGGAGAGTCTCCCTGATGCCGTGACAGTCGGTCTCTGCCGACACTTCAGTTTCCTGCTTATCATCTTGCGAGCCGTCCGCAAGAGCAGGGTCCATCTCCAGTGGCTCTGTTTCATAGGTATCATCGTCATCTTCCTCAATACCCAGGTCTCCCTCACTGGGTGGGGAGGCCGGTCTGGGTTGCTGTCTGCCAGTGACCGCTGACAGTTCATCAGCCAGGGAGGTGGCTGCTGGAGCACTGACGTGGTCAGCCTCCTCCCCAAAATCCTCTTCCACTTCTAGGTCCTCAGTGTCCATAAAGTGGTCATCATCTTCATCAGAGCCAAGGTCGTCCCCGTGGGGACTGTATGGGATTTCTTCCCCTTCCAGTTCTGTGGCCTGGCCTTCATTGGCAGCAGTATCTTCTTCAGGACACTCGTCTTCTTCATCTGCAGGACTTGCTCCATTGGGACAATCTTTCTCTTCATCGACAGCACTCTTCACCATGCAGCCACTAGTACTACTCGCCGTACCGGTGGCTGCATGCACAACAGGGTTAACATTTTCTCCGTGAGGACATTCTTTTGCTTCAGCAGACTTTTCATCATGGTGGGGATGCAGGCTGCCATTAGTGACAGGTTCCGTCACCTTGCTTGTTGATGTTTCAACAGCTGGAGGTGTGGGTGGGGCAGAAGGGGTGCGGGCAGTAGGAGGAGGAATTCGGGGGGAGGCGCGTCCGCTGGCACTACTGTCGCTGCTGTGGTAGGACCTGGGTGTCTTCAGCAAGTCGGGGGAAGTGGGCTGGAAGACAGGAGCCTCGGGGTTGAGACGAACATTCACACCTTTCCTGTTCTCTCCTTCGTCCTCTGTGGTTCCGTACAGGTCCGAGTCTGTGCCAGTCACATCCTCCCACTCGTCAGTGCTGCAGTGGGACAGGGACTGGGAGAGGCTGGCCGGCCGCCCATCAACACTGCCATCATGGCTCGACACTGACTTGGGTAGGGGCGGGGATGCCATGGCAACCACCTCTGCATCCTGGAACTGATGCAGCTGGGGTTGGGGCTGGTTGTTGGAGCGTTGTTTGACAGGACTGCGTCTGTTGCCTCGCTTCTTGGAAGGTGAGGATTTCCTCTTCTCTACTGGAGCCACTGCATCATCATCATCATATTCAACCTCCACAGAGTGATCGTCTGTACTACGTGACTTATCGATCTTCACGAGCAGTAGGCCGTTATCATTGGTGCATTCCACCGTGCGTGAGTCATCTCCCCCTGACCACGTGCGTGGGCGCGGTGGTTTCTCCCCACCAGGGGCCTGAGCCCTCGCTCTCCCCCTGCCTCGCCCCCTCCCCCTCCCAGGCGGTGGCTTGCGGTCTGCCTCTGGTGGTGGTGATATCACCCCCTGCATCCCACTTGTACCTGCCACAAACACAGAAGCCGGTCAGGCAGAGACTACATATACCACACGGGCGACCCCTCCTCGATGTGCTACACACAGATCAAGGAAGGTAACCAGCGTGTACTAATCATGGATTTAACACTTTCACTGCCCATGAACATAGACCTTGTTTTGGAAATCGTCAATTTAATGTTAACCCATTTAGCCCCAAGTCCCTACAGCAGGAGATGGATTGACCATGATAATTCAAGGGCAGTGCCAGATGAGCTTGGCGCCTGAAGGTGCCCCCAGCCCGTAACAGGGACATGGATAGAAAGTTGTTTCAGTAAGAACCATAGATGTTTATGAGCCCCTGCAACTGTGGGGTCTATACCACTTGCATTCGGGTTGTGTTTAAAATTTTCTCGGCAGTAAAGGGGTTAATACTTGGGCAGAAAAAAAATGAATTTTTCAATTAAAATGCATTTTTTTGAAAAATACTTACCGATGGTATTACACTTAGGAATGGCTCTTAGCTGGCCTAATTTTAGCCAAATTTTGGTTGTGTCCGTATAAGGGGGTGTTGGCAGGAGTGGGGCGCCATAGACTATGCCAAACCCGAATAGCCTCCCCTTACTCACATCCGGTACAAGATTACCCAGCATACCCCAGTTTAGTTCTTAGCGAACTGCGGCAAGCGGGGCCGGAGGGAGGGACCTTCGAGTAATACCATCGGTAAGTATTTTTCAAAAAAATGCATTTTAATTGAAAAATTCATTTGTTTTCTCAAAACACATTACCGATGGTATTACACTTAGGAAGAATCACAAAGAGGAGGTGGGTGCCGCTATAGCGCCCCTACTGCCAACCACATTGCCCACAAACTCGCCCTCCTGCAGCACACTCCCGATAATTTTAGCTAAGATACCTGCGGCGCCTAGGGCGCCGGGAGGGAGTGTTGCGCTGCTGCGGTGTCTCCCACCAGCGAGAGGATCTGTCGCTGGGAGGAGAGGTCCCTCAGGTAGCAGCGGGCGAAAGTGGACTCCGCTCGCCATCTCATAGCCGCCACAAGACTTTGACTGCACCGGTGCTGTCGCAGCGGAACTTGCGGCCATGGCTCTGACCTCGTGCGCCGCGATGTGCAACATGTGGCATCAACAGGTCAACGTCCTGGAAGGCCGGGCGGATAACTCCCCGGAACCAGGAGGAGCAGGTCTGGGCTGAGATACCACGTCTACCTGTGGACAGAGGGAGAAAACAGGTGTGTGCGTCCCCCTGCGCCAGCTTGGTCCGGCGCAGGTACACACGGAAGACTCTCACCGGTTCCTATTGTCTGGGCTACTGAGTGGAATCTGACACTCGTACGGGCAGACAGACATAGACTGTAGGGCAGCCAAGGCGACCACGACTTGGCCCTGAAGGCTGGTACCGTAGTAGTTGCACGGCGCCTTCCGTCCGTAACAGCCAGCCATCTGTGTGTGTGTGACGACAGCGCGTACGGATACTGACCCTGGAAGAGGTAAGGCTGTCACCGGGTTTGAAGTCTGTTCTCCCGGGTGGCACCCAACACGCGCAGGGCGAAACAACTGTCGCCGTCATGTAGGCCGCGTCTCGTCCAGGCAGATGTGTCAGGTAGCTGTAGCATGAACCGGTCGACTGGCACTGCCAGCCACCCGGGTGTGTGGACAGCGTGCATAGTACTGAGCCTGGAGGTTGAGTCAAGGACTGCCCTGAAGCTCTCCTCCTTGAAACATCCGTCAGGCGCGTCATGTGCCGGGTTCCAACAGACGAGGTTGAGATCCCGTAAGCCCCCAAGGTAGAACTTGGTCCCTGCGCAGCACAGCGGGGCATTCCAAGCGAAGGGAGCCTCTGAAAGTGAGGTTTTGCCGCTACCCGGGTCTGATGAGCGCAATCGCCTGTAGGAGTCGGCGATCATGGTGAGATAGTCCTGAACGGTGAAAGGGGGGGCCGTCCTTAGGAGATGAAAAACCCCGAGGAAGCACCCTGCCAGCTGGGGCTTCGTCCAGTTCGGAAGGAAGAAGGTTGTCATTCCCGTCACACAGCGCTCGTCATCTACCCTCGCAACTCGACTGGTTGAGGGTCTGCGGGTTGTCTCGGTAGCACCCATGGCCGCCGTAGGAAGCCTCTGTGGAAGAGGGCTTGCTGCCCAATCTCCGGGTGCGCACCTACATCCACCAACCTGCAACACAAGTAATGGCGGACAACCAAGCGTATAATTCGGCATTCAATCTCGATGGCGAGCAGTGGAGCTGGAAGATCTGGCCACAGCGACGCCTCCCCGCGCGGCAGGCCTCCAGCGCACTAGCCTCTCCCAATTACGCCCTCCTTCTCCAAGCAGAGGAGGTGTCAGGTTGAACGGTGATCCCGTAGTAAGTCATCCGTCCTAAGAGAGCTGAAGAAGGGACTGAGAGTCCCTCCTACACTGCCCTGCTCCCGTCTACTGGGAGTCCCACTCGAACAGGACGACCACGCACTCCATCCTCGACGGAATCCCGGCGAAGAAAACACGTAGTACCTGTCCAGTAGCGTCGGCCCTCTAGTCGACGGCGAAGTGGGCATGATCCCAGCCTACCGCCCGGCTTGCCAACTGGTTACGACTTCGAAACTCGAGTTGTCCCAGGTCCTGGAGACGCACCGCTGCTCTCAGGTCTTTGTCTGGTATCTGCCGAGATGACGAGGCACTTGTGTCGAGTCGAAGGACGAAGATCGTGCTCCAATCTACCGTCTAGTGTAAGAGCTGCGTCGACCCTACTGCCACAGGCCCGAGCGCAACGACCTCTCAGGAACTAATTCCTGCCAAGTTGTCCCGTCTAACTCCCTGTACTTGCGCCCCCGGCCGCAGGATCCACAGCGCCGAAAGGGTAACTTCCTGAAGGCGCTACCGAGGGTAAGTCCATCCGCTCCGGTCCGGCGCTGCAGCCTGCCGGAACTCCAAGTCGCCGCCACCCAGGGAAGCGAACGCTTCCGCTAGGTCCCGAAGCTGTCGTCTAAGGAGGCGACAAGCGTGCCTGGTCACCGCTGACTACGGCCAGGCCCAAGCGAAGAGTAGCACCCCGTCGGGGAAATGAAGCGACTAGCCGCAAGTCATCTCAGGCGGAGCTAATCTAAACTGTGTGCATACCCCCGATGAAGACGGCGTCCGCAGTGAAGTCTGTCGGACCAGTCCTCCACCCGCGCTGACCTCTATCCCTCGCGCGCCTGGAGTATGCTGTCCCTGACGTTCACAGGAGTGTGCCGTTGGCGTCCCGTCGCCGCCTCCGTCTCTCGGATGTAAGTCGCCCAATCCGGTGCCTCGGACGAACCGCGCCTCCGCGGAAGAGTGGTCCCTGCCAATCCTGTCTGACGGTCCACAGTGTTTTAAGAAGGCTGCTACATCCGGCGGCGCCCGCAGCGTGAATCAGCTGCGTGACAGGCCTTGAAAGCCTCCTTGTCGGTCTGCCCAGGGGGCCAAGAAGTTCTCCACTGCGCGGTGCCCTGCGTGGCCGACTCTCCACTCAGCCGCGCGTAATCGATCAGGACGGACGCAGCAACCGTTGGCAGCGGAAGAAAGTAGGATCCCGCTGAAGCCACCAGCGCCTCCCCCGGCGCCCTGAAGCGGAGACAGAAGCCGACCAGAAGGGGCAGGGACTTGAATGCTTGGACGCGATGAGGGGACCTGCGTAGTCCCCGGCCCGAGTAGACTCTCCTGTAAATCTTCGCAGTAGCCGGCGAACGCAAGACCTCTCGGAACTGCGAGCGTAGCGACGTAGAGAAGCTAACCTCGTCCAGCCACGGCGAATGACGTCCTCTGGCGTCCAGCGGGAACCGTATGTTCCGCCCGCAGGCGAAGGTATGTCCAACCCCTCCGAAGTCCGGGAAACTCCGGCCGGCGGCGATCCAACGAAGGCGGACCCCGCACTTGGAAGGAACAACGTAGTCTCAGGGGGCCGCTCCCCCGAACGGTGGCGAAAACTCGGAGAGCCCGTCTTTCCCTTGCGTAGCAAGCCATGGAACTGGGACGGCGTCTCCTGTTCCTCTCGTACCCCTGGCTTCTGTGAGGCGAGTCCCTGCTTCCGAAGGGGAACTGAAGATCATGAGCGAACGCCGGAACCCGGATCCCAACGTGAGATCGTCTCTCCTGCACTGCATCTAGAGCGGCTCTCGTCTGCATGGTCGGCGCGAGGCGTGGCCCAACATCACCGAGCCGGGATCCTGCAGTGCGAAGTGCAGTGGTCCTGTAGCCCTTGCGGTCGCCACAAGCCATAAAAAACTGGTGAGCAGCCCGGGCGAGGGCGCCCAACCTAATAATAAGAAAAATTAAATTAATCAATGCTTAATGCATGAGCACAATTTGATTGTAATAGCCCTTAAGGGATAATCAAGTTATTGAATTAGATTAAAATATGGGAGACAGAATACCCCTCTGTTTTCTCATCTCTATTGCCCATAGCAAAGAAATCGGATTAGAGGTTCCAGGAACCTAACCTTGGAAGGATAAGAGGTGTCGCGCCCCAGCGGCCTGGCGAACCGCTGAGCCGCTGGGAAAGCAACCTTTTAACCCCTGTGTCGCGCACCACGATAAACGTACATACTCATACGTGTTTGCTACCGCGCCCACATGCTCTCACAGACACTAGACACTGTCCAGCGCCTGAGAAGCCGAGCAGTCGCTTCTGCATGTCCGTTTATGACTTGTCTGGCCCGGGACTGGAAGCATCGTAGGTACGGTAGCCGACAAAAGCCCTCCGCAGTCAGTGACTACAAGCTTACTGGGCCGGGGCGCCTAGGTCACTGCCGTTGACATGGGCCCCACCTTGATGCTCTGTCCACCTGCTGTTTGTCCACTCTGGCCTGCGGAAGGACAGTGGAGCGGGTCACTCTTGAGGCCGGGTCCTGGGCCGGTGGAAGAATCATTGGTTTAGCCATGCAAGTAGAGGTTGTCAGCTACCTCTCCTGCTGACCAGAGCCCAGAACAAGGTATCTTGTGCTTTACAGGTCCGGGACCACCTTGGGTCCCACCTTAAAACACTTGGGCGTCTCTGTCCGGCGATCTCTGACAGACGACATACTCTCTCTGTGGGACAGCAAGGCACTGCTTCTGATTGGGGTCCCCTTTGTTACTCTTGGGCGTCTCTGACAGGCGAGCTCTGAAAGACGCCGACCGCTCTCTGAGTGACAACTTGCCGACCTGGTTACCCCCTGGGTGCAGTCAGTGTACTTTCAACTGACTAAAAGTGTACTTTGGACTCACATGTGTATTATTCACAAGCCAGTGAGTTGTCAGTTTCTCCAAAATGTGTATTTGTGTATAACGTGCACATGTATGTGTACCCCAAGCAAAATAGTGTACTTCAATACGCCGAATGTGTATGGTAAACAGGTCTGGGCAACCAAGCCACTAAGGTAGCAACGCAATTTAGTAATATTTAGGTAAATACCCCTTGTCAATAGACAAACAGAGAATCAGCCACGACTTATTACTTTCGTATGAGGGAAGTGGCAACCAAGCCACTGCTTCCGTGGCCACGATCTCCGATAGGCGTCGCACGCTCTCTGTGGGACAGCAAGGCCACTGCTTGTGCCCTGGGTCCGACCTTGTGGCTGTCAGGCGTCTCTGCCCGGCGATCTGATAGGCGTGGTACGCTCTCTGTGGGGAAACAAAGCCACTGCTCTGACTTGGGTCCCAGCTTGTCCCTGCCAGGTGTCACTGCCCAGCGATCTGATAGGCGTGGTACGCTCTCTGTGGGACCACGAAGTCCCTGCTTCGGACTTGGGTTTCGCCTTGTTACACTCTGATATCAGTGTCCGGCGATCTCTGATAGGCAACGTACGCTCTCTGCGGGACAACGAAGTCCCTGCCTCTGACTTGGGACCCACCTTGTTCATCTCGGACATCAATGCCCGGCGGTCTCTGATAGGCGTCGTACGCTCTCTGCGGGACAACGAAGTCCCTGCTGCTGACTTGGGTCGCACCTTGTAAACTCGGACATCAATGCCCGGCGATCTCGGATAGGCGTCGTACGCTCTCTGCGGGACAACGAAGTCCCTATCTCTGTGCGGGACAACGAAGCCCCTGTTCCTGACTTGAGGCGTCGTACGCTCTTTGCGGGACAACGAAGTCCCTATCTCTGTGCGTGACCACGAAGTCCCTGTTCCTGCCTTGAGGCGTCGTACGCTCTCTGCGGGACAACGAAGTCCCTATCTCTGTGCGGGTCAACGAAGTCCCTGTTTCTGACTTGAGGCGTCGTACGTTCTCTGCGGGACAACGAAGTCCCTATCTCTGTGCGGGACAGCGAAGTCCCTGTTTCTGACTTGAGACGTCGAACGTTCTCTGCGGGACAACGAAGTCCCTATCTCTGTGCGGGACAACGAAGTCCCTGTTCCTGACGTGGGTCCCTCCTTGTTAGCTTGGACATCACTGTCGGCCGACCTCTGAGTAGGACGCAAACGGAGGTAAGCCCCCCCAGCGTTAACCATCTCTCTTCCAGTCATGAGGCGGACACCTCACCAGTGCGGGTCGACTCGCCTCCTGCTCAGGGAAGGCCCTCCGCATGCTCGTCCGAGGGGCCCTGAAAGTCGCCACACATCGTGCAGATCCGAACCTAGTTACTGCAACAAGAGGGTACAAGATGAAAGAGCGAGCGTGGCCTCTAAGGTCACGCAATAACAACGCGCGCGCGCTGGCGAATCGGACATAATTGAATATGTAGTCGAATCAAACGAGTGTACAGCGCGTGCCGACGCTCGGCGCTCCTTCCCACCCAAGGGCGCCGGTCGAGGGCATTCACCGAGATCTTACCTGGCCATGGCGGAAAAAAGGAGCAAACCCACGTATCACCATATCGTAACAGCACGCCACACAGCCCGACCGGTTCGGAGCGCAGGCCGAAGCAGCGTCCGGAAGCCGCCAGTCACAGTCTCCATGGTACAAGCCGTAGGCCCGTAGAACACACAGGTCGACGAGGCGGCACAGCGTGAGCACTACTACCCCCAGTCACGCCACCATCTCCACAGTTCAAGTCCCAACGAACTAACAGTCAAGGTCGAAACGACCGGCCAAGAACCAAAGCGGAGCTCGAACAGACACAACCTACTTCTGCCAGCTAAGAACTAAAACTGGGGTATGCTGGGTAATCTTGTACCGGATGTGAGTAAGGGGAGGCTATTCGGGTTTGGCATAGTCTATGGCGCCCCACTCCTGCCAACACCCCCTTATACGGACACAACCAAAATTTGGCTAAAATTAGGCCAGCTAAGAGCCATTCCTAAGTGTAATACCATCGGTAATGTGTTTTGAGAAAACAAATGCATCACCACTCTGTTTATCCACCTATTAATGTTCCACTAAAGTATGTATCTCAAATATTATAATGACACATTTTTATTCGAGTACATTTAAATATATTGAAAAAAAAAAAAAACCTGCATGACAGCAGTCTCAAAACACTTGAAATGTGGTACTTATTATAAGACATAAATTAGCACCAACGTGCTGAAGAAGAATTCAAATGCACGTGCAATAAATTGATAAATGTCAAATATACTTCATTTTTAAACACTCGCACATACAAAAAAGAAAAAAATGTTTTTCCTGTGAGGGAAGGAGTGACAGAAGCATGCTATAAAGTTTAACCCATTTACCCCTGACGCCCGATAGCAGGTGATGGACTGACCAAGATAATTCAAGGGTAGCGCCAGATGAGCTTGGTGCCTTCAGGTGCCAAGCTCATCTGGCACTACCCTTCAATTATCATGCTCAGTCCATCAGCTGCACTGATACACAGTCATTAAGTAGCACTTACAAAATTTGGCAAGTGGGACCGTGGGGTTAAACGGGTTAAGCTTCTTTTGCTTATACATGTAACCCTTTGGTTGTCAGGGATTTTTCTCAAGACAATTTCTGCAAAATTCAAGTCAACAAAAGCGCTGCAAGAGGGACAACACACACAGTTCAAATGCTGACAACAGGACCGAGAAACACAACATTAAAAATGTAAGCAACGAGTGAGACTTGACACACCAACAATCAATCCAGTCAAATGAAACAATGCAGAATGGGCATCGCAAACGTGAAAACCGCAACATGCAAGTCTGTCAAATACGAAAACAGTTCAAAACTGGAGCAAGCATTCCAGCAAACAAAGAAAAAAAAAGTTAACCATTTGTCTGTCGGTAGCGTTTTTCGTTGAAGCACGACCAACAGACAAAGTGTTAATAAGTTGAGTCAGAAACAAGTGAGCTTCAGAAATAAGAAGTGGTATCCTTTCCATAATATCAGACTCCTAGGTTTGTGTGATTCACGCATTGAAATCAATAAACTTCAAAGTGAAACTGTTCAAGGTGAAACTGTGAATGTAAACAGATTCAGGCTGTGAAAACAGTGCCGCTGAGCATTTGCAGAACGTTAATCCTTTTAGCCCCAAGGTCCCATTTCTCAAATTTTGGAGGTATTGCCAAAAGACCATGTACCAGTTGCAGGAGACTGACTGACCATGATAATTCAAGGGTAGTGCCATAATAGCTTGGCACCTGAAGGTGCCAAGCTAATCTGGCACTACCCTTGAATTATCATGGTCAATCCATCTCCTGCTGTAGGGACTCGGAGCTAAATGGGTTAACTTTTAAAACAATAAAAGACAAACCAAGAAAATGTTTACGTACACAAATTATGATGAAAATGCTGTAAAGGTGGAAAAGAAGTTTAAGTTACAATATTTACTTTGCGGCGGGGGTCGTTCTAAATGATGGTGGCATACATAAACTAAGCTACACTTTGCTATACACCGAGTATATCAAGTCTATCTATAAAGCGCGAAACACTGCCAGTTACACGTATCATGTAGTTACAAAGTATTGCAAATAAAAAGGAACTATACTAATGAGCAAGAGAAATGTGACAATATTGGAGTCATCAGAAACGCTTAAGCGTTTGGTGTTTTCGATGATTCCAAAAATGTCGCGTTTCCTTTGCTCATCATCATTTCATATTAAAAATTCATTTTTCTCTAAAAGGTATTTTTTCGAAAAATACTTACCGATGACATGACTACATGGGGGAATATCTACTTCTAGGCTCAATTTTAGCCTACTTGCCCGTTGTGTGCCCACACAACCCGAGAGGCACTCGGGGAACCCCCCAGAGGGGCCGAGAGTTATCTCCCCATACCTGCCTTACCAGATCCGGTCACGAGACCATTCAGTCTGATACTTCGCTCGAAAGCGGCAAGCGGGGCAGGAGGGAGGGACATCCGAGTCATGTCATCGGTAAGTATTTTTCGAAAAAATACCTTTTAGAGAAAAATGAATTTATTTCCTCAAAAACATTACCGATGACATGACTACATGGGAGAATTGCGATGAGGAGGCGGGTGCCGCCCAAAACTCCCCCAGCAGAACAGCGCCGTTCTCCCCGTCGCACACTCCCGACAATTTTAGCGAAGTGCATCTACGGTGCCAGTGGCACCGGGAGGGAGTGTTGCGCGGCGGCGATGTCCCCCCACCAGTGCGAGATTCTCTCGCTGGCTAGCCAGGTCCCGGAGGTAGAAAGGGGCAAAGACCGATTCGGTTTTCTAGCCCACGGCTGCCACGATGTCCTTGACAGCGCGGTTTCGATCAAACGCGACGTTCGTGGCCATAGCTCGTACCTCGTGTGCGTGAATGTGCAGCCTCTTCGCTCCCTCAGGGGAGATCTCCTGATAAGCGGAGCGTATGACCCAGCGGAGCCAGGAAGAGATCGTCTGGGCTATAATGTCACGCCGGTTGGGTCTTAGGGGTAGGAAGAGGCGCGACCGTCCCCTGCGGACGGGCTTAGATCGCCGCAGATAGATTTTTAAGGGCGCGCACGGGATCCTGTAGCCTGGTCTCCTGGGACCGGGGTCGGTCTCTCAGCGGCCTAATGGTGATCACCTAAGGCGGAGTTAAAGGAGACCTGTTATTTGCCAGAAAGGCCGGGTCCGTGCGCAGCTGGACGGAGCCATCTGTTCGGAACTGCAGACCGGCAGGGCGTGCTGAAGGCGCATGTAGCTCGCTCCCGCGCGAAGCGGTAGCCAGTGCCAGCAGGAAACAAGTCTCGCGTGCCAAGTCCGCGAGCTGGGCCAAAGGTAATGGTACGAAGCGGGCGGAGTTCAACCACGTGAGCACCCAGGGTAGGTCCCAGCGAGGAAGGAGCGAGCGGAGTGTAAGGCGCTGGGTGCCGAAGTGTCCCATAAGGTCGGCTAGGTCCTTGCCGGCGCCCGGATCGGGTCGTCCCAGGTGACGATAGGTGTCCGCCATCATGGACAGGTAACCGCGTACCGTGATGAGGGTTAGGCTTTGGTCTCGAAGAGCCAGAGAGAGAAGTCCGCCAGCGGAGGATGAGTCAGATCCGTGGGCGTAAGGCCAAGATCGGTACACCAGGAACAGAGGACTCGCCAGTTCCCTCGTAGGCTCGAAGGGTCGACAGTCTCCGGGGCGCAGCGATCGCCTCCATAGCTGCATCTGAGTATACTCTAGCTCCGGGGGTTTGCCGCCCAACCTCCAGGCGTAAGGAGGAGCCTCTCCAGGCAGGGGTGGAACAGCGGCTGGCGCGGTTGCTTGAGCATGGTCCGCGGGGTGGGCAGCAGCAGGGGCGGGTCTGTGGCGAGGCTGAGCAGGTCGGTGGTCCAGGAGCGGTTCCAGACGAGCGGTGCGACCGACAGGAGGAACGCCGAAGAGCCCCGCAGTTAGAGGAGGACTTAGGGCACGAGGACGGTAGGGGGACCGGTATAGGCCACAAGTCCGTCCCAGGGAAAGGAGAGCGCATTGACAGCCCAGGCAAGGTGGTCGGGAATCGGGGAGACGAAGAGGGGAAGCTGGTGGTTCCACCTCGGGGCGAACGACTCGGCCTGGGGAGTCTCCCAGCGGGCGCAGATCATCTGAAAGATGTCCTGTCGCAGGGTCCATTCCGTGTGTAGGAGTTGGTCGCGGCGAGACCGAGAGTCGGCCAAGACATTTAGGCATCCGGGAACGTGCGGGGCTTGAAGGATAATGCTCCGGTCCTCGCACCAACGCATCTTCCTGTAGAGGAGCATACACAGGTCAGGGGAGCGTGTGCCACCTAGCTTCTGGATGTAAGCGACCACGATCGTGTCGTCCGAAAGCACGAGAAGCTCCTGGTGTCGGAGGAGGTACTCCCCGGCATGAAGGGCTCGCCATACGGCCTGCATCTCCAGACAGTGGGTGTGGGTGTGCGCCCAGTGGGAGGGCCAGGGGCCCGCCTGGAGGGGGAGAGGCTAAGGGAACTCCCGACGCTAGCCACGTAGGGCCGGTCCACCGACGAAGGTGCGGACGAAGCATCTGGGGCACTGGGACCGCGGCCGTCAAGTCTCTGGAAGACGTGAGCCAATGGAGAAGATGCAGTAGAATTGGCCGGGAGTAGAGACGCCCTAGTGGGATAAGATCCGCTGCGGCGTTCATCAAACCCAGCAACTGAAGCCAGACTCTGGCGGGGCCTGCATCCTCCCGAGCTAACTGGTCGGCTAGATCAGCAATCCTCTTGATCCGGGGCACCGGAAGGCGTACCGTGTTGAGGTTGGTAGGGAGTTCCATACCCAGATGCACAACCCGGCGGGAGGGAGAGATCTGACTTGCCGTCGTCTACTAGGAAGCCCAGGTGTGCCAGGAGGTGCAAGAGAGCATTCTCTGTCCGTGGCTAGCGCGGTCTCCGATTGGTTGCACAACGGAGGCCGTCCAGGTAGTTCGATGTGGACTGGAGGAGGACTGTCGGGCTAAGGCGACTAAGGCGTCCATCCGCCAAGTGAAGACCCAGGGGCGGAGGTTGAGTCCGAACGGCAATCCTACCGAAGGCGCTCGAGCGGTGCGCACTAGTGTCCTGAACAGAAAGTGGAACGGAAGGAGTCGGGGGCGCGACCGAGTCGCGCAAGCTAGGGCTGACGTCTCTCCTGGCCAGACTCAGTGAGTAGGGCGCTACGCCGGCGTACAGATCCTCCGGAAGGATCAGCGGGCTTAACGGGGAGAGACGGGAGAGGAAGGCCAGTCACGTGGGACGGCACATGGCGGACTGCTGCAGGCCGGGCTCAGTGAGGCGGGCGCTGTGCCGGCAAACAGACCCTCCGGAAGGGTCAGCGGGCGTGGCAGCAGTGGCAGTCCTCTGATCAGCCATCAAGTGACCTGAAAGTGGAACGGCGGGAGTCGGGGCGCGACCGTGTCGCGCAAGCTAAGGCTGAAGCCTCTCTTGGCCAGACTCCGAGAGCATGGCGCTACGCCGGCGTTCAGATCCTCCGGGGGGGAGCGGCGACGATCCCGGCGAGGCGAATGATCCCTCCAGCGGCGCTCGAGGGGCGAGCGTGAGTGTCTAGAACTGACGGTGGAACGGGATGAGTCGGGGGCGCGACCGTGTCGCGCAGGTTGAGGCTGACGTCTCTCCTGGCCGGACTCAGTGAGAAGGGCTCTATGCCGGCGTTTAGATCCTCCGGAAGGATCAGCGGGCTTCTCGGGGAGAGAGAGAGGATGAAGGCCAGTCAACGTGGGACGGCTCATGGCGGACTGCTGCAGGCCAGGCTCAGTGAGGCGGGCGCTGTGCCGGCAAACAGACCCTCCGGAAGGGTCAGCGGGCGTGGCAGCAGTGGCGATCCTCTGGTCAGCGCGCAACGCCGGGTCCCGACGAGCAGACCGTTCCGAGGGGCCGATGCGAGGAAGTCCACAGGAGCCGGACGAGAGATAGTAGACGGAGGTCGCTCTCGCCGATAAAACTCCAGAGGTCCGACCAAACGTCTCCGGCCAAGTCGCACAGACATCACGAGGAACGAACCGCCGACCTGTAGAGACTGAGTCGCCGAACTGCAAGGGTCCACCCAAGGGGGCACGGTGAAGTTGCGCTCGCAGGTCCGGCGGCAACGTACTGCAGGGGCGGAGCAGGGCATCTCGACGCATGAGGTCGCAGTTGGCCGAAACCACCATCGCGTTGACCGAGGAATAGTAGGCGGCGCAATTGGCGATCTCCGCGAGGACCAGCAGGTCTCCTAGGAGGGGAGAGATGGAAAGATGCCAGGATACCTCCACCCGACGACCCAAGGCTTGAGTGAGGAGCTCCATAACACCCGAGCAGGGTAAGGTGTTTCGGACCAAGGTCGCTGTCTTGTCCAGGCCCCGCGGCGGGGACCGCCGCAGCAGAGTCAGACCGCCGGCTAGCGACACCGCCGAAGGGTCCAGCGTAGGCAGAGGGATGGAGAAGGCTAGGAGAGTCCAACACACCAGTCCCGCCGAAACAAGATGTCTAATCCGCGGGCCAGCGACGGTCGGAGAAGAAGACCGGCTCCTGCTTGACGTGGCGAGCTGTAGGTGCGACGAAAAGACGTCTCGAAGACCCTTAAAGCCGGGCGGTTGGGGAAGCGACTTAAACCTCTTGACCTGCCTCTCCGCGTCAACAAAGGCGGCGACCTTCCTCTTCAGCGGTGGGGAAGCTGGGCAGGCGTCCGCCGGCAGCGTCACGGCCACGATCCTGGCGGCTTCCACCGGAGCTAGAAGCGTCTCTGACTGGGAAGAAGACGGGAGCGCCGAGGGGGAAACATCCTCGAGGGCCGCGTGCGAGGTCGAGCGATCCTCCTCGTCCAACAGAGCCGAGACAGACTTCTGGTAGCAGGCTGAGCGCATCGTCCTGCAGGCGTCTGGAGGAGGAACGGTGCGGATCAGAGTCGCGGCTGCGTCGCGACGGGCGGTGCTGACGTCTCTCCGGGCCCTACTCCGGAAGTAGGCCACTATGCCAGCAAGGCGATCCTCCGGAAGGATCAGCGGGCCTGGTGCGGGGAGAGTGGTGAGGACGGCTCGTCAACGACGGACGGTTCAAGGCCGACTGCTGCTGGTCACTCTCAGTGAGACGTGCGCTAAGCCGGCAAACAGACCCTCCGGAAGGGTCAGCGGGCGTGGCAGCAGTGGCGGTCCTGTGGTCAGACAAAAACCGCGAACCCCGACGAGGGGACCGTTCCGTGCGGGAGTGGCCGAGGAAACAGCCAGGGCGGCCAACGTGTCAAAGGGCGCTGAACGCTCGTAAGCCGGGCGGGCCCGCTCTCGGCGGTAAAAGGACCAAGGTCCGCCCACATAACCTCAGGCCAGGCCGCACACCGCTTAACTCTGGTATCAGATTCAGTCCACCCAACCAATTTCAAATACAAACGATTTTGAACTTCCAAACTACAGCAGCTCGCTTGAGCTTGCCCTTAGCACCACGTGAAAGTTCTGTGTTTACGTTCCGTGTGTGAGTGAATGCGCGTGACTCACGTGAGCGCGCTTGTTGGGCCCAGTTCGGGGCGGCGCTTTGAGCCGATTTTCCATTGGGATAAAGCGCCTATTTAATGTGCTTATTATTATTATTATTATTATTATTATTAAACCTGTGGTCCGAGGAACCACCGAACGCGGTAGGGAGACCGAGTGAGTGTCCGTCGGCCACCTAAAGTCATCGCACCGGGAGCACAACATTATCGAAGCGTAGGCGGGCTCCCGGTGAAAGCGTAATGGGGCACTCTCGGAGGGCTAACAGGGCTTTAAACGGGCTAACACACACGGAGCCCAAGGCCCACGTGCAAACGGGCGCGACACAGCAACAGCCGACCGTGAGCTAATCAGGCACTACGCACTGAAACCAAACCACCAGCAAAAAGCAGGGAAACACCCATAGACAGCCGGCCCTCAGCCCGAGGGACGGCCGAGGGAACTACCGCTACCTTACCTCTGCAACGAAGGGAAGGGGGGGAAAGGGCAGTCAAACCGCCGTCCACAGACGCAGAAGAATCCCCGCAAGGAGCCCAACGAAGCAGGAAGAGAAGGCCAGGTAGAAGGCAGGGTAGAAGCGGGCGCAGAGCACACAGAGTCGGCAACGAGCGTCAGTAGGCAGAAGACCGGTCGAGGCAGCGAGAGCGCGGGCCAGACACGTCTTCTCTCCACGAGCGAAGTAGAAAGACTGAATGGTCTCGTGACCGGATCTGGTAAGGCAGGTATGGGGAGATAACTCTCGGCCCCTCTGGGGGGTTCCCCGAGTGCCTCTCGGGTTGTGTGGGCACACAACGGGCAAGTAGGCTAAAATTGAGCCTAGAAGTAGATATTCCCCCATGTAGTCATGTCATCGGTAATGTTTTTGAGGAAATAAAGTATCATTTATGTGCCCATGTGCTGCAGGCACACACTGACTCATCATATAAACAGCAGGAAGACCAGCTACACGTAAGGAAAGTGTGGCTATACTAAGGACAGTGTGGCTATACTAAGGACAGTGTGGCTACACTAACGACAGTGTGGCTACACTAACGACAGTGTGGCTACACTAAGGAAAGTGTGGCTATACTAAGGAAAGTGTGGCTATATGTCTGGTTACATAATATGCAATGCGCTACTGAACCCGATGTTCATATTGTGAGAAACATCAACTGCTGAAAGACAAAATAAACAAAAACTTTCTTGCATGAAAACAGTGGGACCTGTCTTTTCTAAGCATGTTTCTTTTTTGCGTTGGGTTCTTCTCTGTCCTAAAAGACAAGTACTCTTGAACTATCTGAAGGGCAAAAAATGCCACCCGACATTAACCCATTTAGACCAAGATCCCTACAGCAGGAGATGGCTTGACCATGATAATTCAAGGGTAGTGCCAGATTAGCTTGGTGCCTGAAGGCGCCAAGCTAATCTGGCACTACCCTTGAATTATCATGGTCAAGCCATCTAATGCAACCGGTACATAGTCATTAGGCAACACCTCCAAAACTTGAGAAATGGGACCTTGGGGGTAACAGGGTTAAAGAGAATCATTCAGGTAGCGGTTGCCACCTGAATGATGGTCATTAATGACAGGTGATCTCTGGTAAGGGTGGCCACTCAAAGCAGGTTCTGCTGTGCAGTCATAAATTTCACTTACCTAAAGAGATATAAATGGGCTAATATCTCAAAGCAAGAGGCATAGATTCTCATGACCCCCTGCACTTGCATAAAGAGATATAAATGGGCTAATATCTCAAAGCAAGAGGCATAGATTCTCATGACCCCCTGCACTTACATAAAGAGATATAAATGGGCTAATATCTCAAAGCATGAGGCATAGATTCTCATGACCCCCTGCACTTACATAAAGAGATATAAATGGGCTAATATTTCAAAGCAAGAGGCATAGATTCTCATGACCCCCTGCACTTACATAAAGAGATATAAATGGGCTAATATCTCAAAGCAAGAGGCATAGATTCTCATGACCCCCTGCACTTACATAAAGAGATATAAATGGGCTAATATCTCAAAGCATGAGGCATAGATTCTCATGACCCCCTGCACTTACATAAAGAGATATAAATGGGCTAATATCTCAAAGCAAGAGGCATAGATTCTCATTACCCCCTGCATTTACATAAAGAGATATAAATGAGCTAATATCTCAAAGCAAGAGGCATACATCCTCATGACCCCCTGCAGCTACAGAGGCTCATGAAAATCCACGCCTCTTGCACGAGGACCGCTCATCAAGTCGTAGAGAGTTGCAATACTAAACAAATACCTCACTCGTAAAGCCCTGACCCGATGCAACAGGATGATAACTCATAATAATAATACCGGTTATTACATAGGCGCTTTTTCCCAATTCGGTGAATGGGCTCAAAGCACCGCGAACTGAACCCAACATGCACGCTCACGTCACACACACGCATTCACTCTAAAGACAAACACAGTGCAAGACAGACACAGGACATTCATGTGGTGCGAAGGGTCAGCTGGTTTACTGAGGTTTCGGAAATTTTCATTGCTTGTATTTGAAATTAATAAAGTGGCCTGAAACCCGTACCAAAGTGAAGGGGGGGGGGGGGGTTCGTTCTAAATGATGGTGGCATAATTCAAGTATGGTGTCACAGTAGCTTGGCGCCTCTTCGCGCAAAGTTATTCTGACACCACTATTGAATTATCTTGGTTGATCTGTCTCCAGAACCGTGACGTAAACCTCAGAAATCTCCAGAATTCTCCCAAATATGATACATTTGTCCTATCTTAACATTGGCCTGAACACTGCAGTTCATTTCAGTAAGTTAATATGCCAACCCCCAAGTAAAAGAAAACAGACCAACTAAAAAAAAAAAAAAGACCTGCCATCACGATGTAAAAAGAGGTCATGTATACCAAAATACACCAAAAAGACACAGACAGGGACAAGGAAAAAAAAAGTTTGTATTGCGCAAAAACCGCAGCTCTGGCCAAAAACTGACCTGTTGAAGCCAAACACAAGGCAGCATATGGTTTCAAAGGAAAAGTTAGAAAAAGTTCCAGGTGTCAATAACAGACGGAAACACTATAGGGACTTTGGCTGGCAGCAACTGCACAAGATTAAGCTGCAAAAGGCAAGCGCAAGGGAAGGCATGGTTTGTCCAGGGGGACACAATCACATCCACAATACGCAGAGAATCACAGGCTCGATGTTAGCTGCCATCAGCCAGATTACATGCATGGGTGATCAGTATTGGCCCCATGGCATTAAGTTAAGTTGTGGGAAAAAACCTGCTGTTAGACTTCTTTTTTCACCCTTTTAGCCCTGATGCACTACAGCAGGAAATGGATCGACCATGATAATTCAAGGGTAGGGCCAGTTTTAGCTTGGCGCCGACAGGCGCCAAGCTAATCTGGCACTACCCTTCAATTATCAAGGTCGATCCATCTTCTGGTACGCAGTTATTAAATGACGCCTCTAAAATTTGGAAATGCGGCCCTGGGGTTAAGTGGGTTAAGTGCATTTTAATACAACTCAAGACATGCACGCCAAACCACACCAGGGACTGCCGATTTGTGCCCAATATTCTCCAAACATGTCAGCAGCCATATTAGTTTAACAAAATGTAAACTATGAAGTGACCCTGATTGTCAAAATAGTATCACAGAAAAAAAAATCTCACCTCTGAAATATCTTGGCATCAAGATATGTACTCATGCTAGCATTAAGCAATTTAAAAAAAAAATGTAAGTGCTGCAATGTAGTAAAACTGTTGCCGCTAGGTTTTCATGTGAAACAAAATCAGAAGATAGTTTTGGAAAACCCTTTAAAATAGAAACAAGGAACGACGTTTCGGATCAAAGATCCTTCTTCAGGTGACATGGAAATAAACGTAGAACAGAAAAGAACACAAGAACTCGTGTTCTTTTCTGTTCTATGTTTATTTCCATGTCACCTGAAGAAGGATCTTTGATCCGAAACGTCGTTCCTTGTTTCTATTTTAAAAGATTTTCCACCATTATCTTCTTTTTTCTTTTTTTTTAAAGTGCTGCAATACACAGAACAACATGACTGTAAATAACATCACCATGTTTGTCAACACAGCATGACAGAAAAGAAAGTCTGCATTATTAAATGCCTTGGCACCAAGATATATATATATATATACACATGCTAGCATTAAGCAATCAAAAAAAAATTGGGAAAAAAAGGTGCTGTAACCCAGACAAGGTATGACTGTTAACATCACCATGGGGTAAGGTATCCAGCTACGGAGGAAGCGTGAGGCATTCAGCATTCCTTACACAAAGCGACTGATACCTTTGGGGCTCTGACTGAGGTTATCCGCCCGTCGATCATCACGCTCCCCGCGGTCAAATCGCCCACTACCTATCCGACCAGCTAGGCCAGGAAAAAGCCACAGGCTTAAATGTCATGTAGATCCAATCCCCAGTGAGCAAAGGCAAGTCAGACTGACATCGGTTGTCACTGTGTGGGCCAGTGGCAGCCGACGTCGGCCCGGCGACACTGTGCACACTGGGTTGTGATGTTCTGCACAGCAATCCAGTTTCCTACTGACAACTTCACACCCCATAATAAATTCAGCAGCTTTTTTTCTTTGACACCTCCTTTGAAATATCAAGCAGAACTATCACCCCTGCACGTGTATGAAACGCTCTGAAAATATTACACACACGTGACACAACATGCTGCGTTGTGCGCTTAACCCTTTCACCGTTGAGAAATTCTGAACGTGATCCAGCTGCAAGCACGGCTTTACCAGCCAGTGCTGGCGCCTAGCACTTAGTTCGCTTCCAGCTGCCAGCGAGATAAGGCGCCGCGAAGTCACATTCCACTCTCGCCCGCTCATTCTATTTATATCGCTTGCTACTGTGGGGTACACGGCGTGACCGGCGCTCTGCCGCTATAACAACTACCTACACATTTGTATTCATAACACATCTCTGCCTACAGTGACTGTTGTGGAAGCAACATCGTTCAAAAGTTGAAATTCTCACCTACACACTGATACCAAATATGACAACATTACGACTTGCACTTGTGTAGCAGGTTATGGTGAAAATAAAGAGAACGGGAATTTGTTGATGTACGATGTCGGTGTTTGTTGTGAAATTGACAAAGTTCCCACAGCCATAACACAAAGACGCTACTTTTCCCAACGAAACACACTTGCACGCATAAGGGTCAGCATGCCTACAGTAAGTATCACTTACCGGATTTTGGATTCATGGTGGGGGACGAAAGCAGGAGGGTGGTTAATGAGGTCACTGACAGGTCGCGTGTTGTGTGGTACACGGCGTGACCGGCGCTCTGCCGCTATAACAACTACCTACTGGTTTGTATTCATAACACAAATCTGCCTGAAGTGACTGTTGTGGAAGCAACATGGTTCAAAAGTTGAAATTCTCACCTACACACTGATACCAAACATGACAACATTACGACTTACACTTGTGTAGCAGGTTATGGTAAAAATAAAGGGAACGGGAATTTGTTGATGTCGGTGTTTGTTGTGAAATTGACAAAGTTCCCACAGCCATAACACAAAGACGCTATTTTTCCCAACGAAACACACTTGCATGCATAAGGGTCAGCATGCCTACAGTAAGTATCACTTACCGGATTTTGGATTCATAGTGGGGGACGGAAGCAGGAGGGTGGTTAATGAGGTCACTGACAGGTCGCATGTTCTGGCATTTCTCGCCCGCAGCCGTCTCGGTACAGTCCACAGACTGCTATTGCCATCCCGAAATACGATCAGTCCATAACAGGTCACAAAATTCAACAGTGTTTTTAAACATACCTTGAGGTTTAACACATTTTCTGACACACTAGACATAAGAACCGTTTTACGGGGAGTAGACGTCGGCGGAATAAAAACTTGTATACCACTATCACCTTCATTAGTGCTGTTATCAGTGTCGGTGTTATGAGTGTCACATGCCGCGGATTGAAACGATCGTTTCTTTCCATGCCGGGAACCCCGCTTCGCTGGTCGTCCTCCTTTACCTAGCTGCATGAAGTGAACACACGCGACACATTCTTCAACACTCGTATTTGGATGGAACATGGTCCAAATGTGTTGTGATGAGGCAATATCAGACGCCGCATTTCGCGTTGTCTCCTCGGACACACGTGTTTCAGTCGAGTCTATCCGTTTCATCCGACAATAGCAACTCCTACACATTGTTTTGGAGTGCATCATGTCTTTGTCTTCCTGGATATTAATTCCATAACACTTGTGGATTAAGTGTTCATAATTGATACAAAGAAATGACTTTTTATCCGTGTATCTCTTTTGTGATCTCTCGCCACATATTCTGCACAATGCATTAACTCTCATTGCATGGAACACACCTGTGTGTACACAGACTGTACGCGTTTCGTCAGACTCCATCATGATCAAAAGTTAAATCAAAAGTACATTTACAAGGTTGACTGTTAGTGTTACACTATTTCCCAAGAAAGAAACGTGGCTATCTCCTCAATAGTATCCGTGTAACTAAGCCCTCTCTTTCCCCAATGCCGGGAGTGTACACCAAGTCAGATGTCTGGAACTTGTCTGTCGACACCTGTCAGTGACCTCATTAATTACCCTCCTGCTTCCGTCCCCCACCATGAACCCAAAATCCATTAAGTGATACGTACTGTAGGCATGCTAACCCTTATGCATGCAAGTGTGTTTCACTGGGAAAAGTAGCGTCTTTGTGTTATGGCTGTGGGAACTTTGTCAATTTCACAATAAATTCTCGTTTTCGTACATCAACAAATTCCCGTTCTCTTTATTTTCACCATGACCTGCTACACAAGTGCAAGTCGTAATGTTGTCATGTTTGGTATCAGTGTGTAGGTGAGAATTTCAACATTTGAACGATGTTGCTTCCACAACAGTCACTTTAGGCAGAGATGTGTTATGAATACAAATGTGTAGGTAGTTGTTATAGCGGCAGAGAGCCGGTCACGCTGTGTACCGCTCAGTAGTGCGATATAAATAGAATGAGCGGGCGAGAGTGGAACTCGCGGCAGCCTTATCTCTCTGGCAGCTGGAAGCAAACTAAGTGTCGGCTATGGTAAAGGCGTGCAAGAGGCATAGATCCTCATGAGCCCCCGCAGTGTGCGGGGGCTCATGAGGATCTCTGCCTCTTGCTGCCAAAACTCTGTGCCCATGCTACTTTTGGACGGCTGGGACTCCTAGGCGCTGACATAACAAAGATTTCAGAAACACAATCTGCATCCACTCACACTGACATTGAGGAGGTTAAGTGTCCATGAAAAGTAAGGGCAACTTAACTCATTCAGCCCGACGCACATATTTCCCACATTTTGGAGGCATCATCTAACGACTATGCACCTGTTGCAGGAGATGGGTCGACCATGATAATTCAAGGGTGGTGCCAGATTAGCTTGGCGCCGACAGGCGCCAAGCTAATCTGGCACCACCCTTGAATTATTATGGTCGACCCATCTCCTGCTTTAGGGTGTCAGGGATGAATGGGTTAATCTGCCCACTAAACAAAGAAACTTTCGAGCACACATGAAACTCAATGCATCACTTGACACAGTTTCTGCTCAAGGGTCGGTAGCTTGCTCTGTTTTTGGTATCAAAGAACGTTTGTCATCCTTTGAAGTCACATATATGCATCTAACTTGACGTCATTACACAAAGCACCATGTCAAGATCTATGCCGAGCTTTTACAGAGGCTGTGATGCATTCTAACAAACCAACTCATAACAGATTACTGCAAGCTGACACTGGGTACAAAATAAATTCTTACACCTGCGTTTACCGAGAAATTCTTTCTCGTGGTCATAAAACCTTATCCTACTTGCTTTTGCTCATAGAACAAAGTCTCAAAACCACTCGAATGAGATTCTCAGTTTCACCTGAAGTATCGATCAAAAGGCTGTCTGCTGACACAGAAAACAGAACCAGTTTTTAAACGTTTTTGGGCAGCAGAATGAGAAGCTTCAGCACAACGACGAGAGAGAAAGTTTGCCTATTTTGAGAACCTATTCCTAATCAGCTCAGTGCAATTCATGAGAAATTAAAAAAATAAATTGCAAAAACGCTTACCAGGTCTCCTGGCAGGCTCCGTCCTATTTGGAGAAGGTGGCTCCTCGAAACTACGCACAAGACAAGAGATCCATTCATTATTTTCCTGACCTTCAAATCTGAACACAACGAGAAGCAACCAAATGCAAGAAGCACAGATCCTCATGAGCCCCTGCAAAGTTCATGAGGATCTAAGCCTCTTGCTGACCTCATTCACAGAAAGACACAGAATATAACAAGAAATGTGCAATGGCTCACAGAACGTTACAACGGCCAAGCTGTCATGGCTGGCGAGTATGATTGAACCGCTTAACTGCTAAGATCTTCTGTGGCCTTGACCCCTTTGACGGGTCTCTCAAATGAGAAAGAAACAACATCATACTGACATGATATCTGTTCTAAGAGTGGTATAGAAAAAATGGTTCTGTGCGAAGATATTTGCGAAAAATGTTGCGTGCTCCGATGCCTAGTTTTTGAGACTGATGACAATAAATGAAGACATCTCACTCTCTGGAGTGCTTCTCCTGATCCCAAGCCCGCCTCCACTCCCCGCTGGACGTCTTCTGCCTGTCCATACGTTCCTGGTCCACTTTTTGACGTTCCGACTTCCACTCTTCGTACTGAAAGCGCTCGGAGCCGGTCATCGTCATCTCCAGCCGCGTCTTTGGCGGGAAGCTACGTCTGTCCCTCTCCTTCACAATCCAGCAATTGATCAACCCATCAATCAATCCAGCTAGTGACCAATAGACCAAGAGGTCAAAATGGCACGTGTTTCGACAAAAGCAGTGGATTAAAACCAGGGCAAACACGTGATATGGTATGTTTGCGCGAACTTTTAATCCACTGTTTTCATCGAAATATGTGAAATTCTGACCTTCTGATTTCCGAACAAGGCCCATTGGTCAGTAGGTTGATCAGTCAGTCAGTCGAGCAGTCAATCAATCTGCTCTAGGGCAGGCTTTGATTGCTAAAATTTGCCAACAACAGGATTTTCAATGGTGTGTTGCCTCAACTGGTACGTGAGTCATTGTCAAAAGCGTGCGCATGCGTGCGCGAGTTGTGAGTGCACGCTTAGAGTTATAATTATTTGAAGATAAGTGCATTATAAATACCGTAATTATTATTATTATTATTAACTGACTTTTCTACTCTTCTTTTGACAATCTATATCGAGTAGACACACTCAACAGAGGCTTGCTACTGCCCTTCATGAGAGATAGTGCAATTCTCTAATGTACAACAAACAAACAAAAAAAAGAGCATAACAGTCTTTCATTTTACAACATTTAAACTTCAATAGTAAGTTAGCAATGTTATTGTAACTCACAAACCAGATAGGTGAGGCTAGCGCTGGCAGAACAGTACACATACCAAGGGGCATTACTCAGCGCTGGACATTCACACAGTCGGATCCCCTGCCCCCTCCTATCAGGCACCCAATCGCCAGCCCACAGAAAAATACACAGATAAAGAACAAGATGATCATCTACTATATACCCATCATATACGAGACGATCATATACATCTGCTGAGTAATTGCCCTTGGTGTGTACTGTAATGTTATTGCAAGTCATACAAAAAGCATGTAAAAATAAGATATTGCAAACTAGGAACACTTTATTGTCTGACTCTGACGTAGGTCACTTTACTTTAACAGTCTAGACAGCCAGTCAATTAACCCATTTAGCCCTGGGACCCTAAAGGCGCCAAACTCATCTGGCACTACCCTTGAATTATCATGATCAATCCATCTCCTACAACTGGTACACAGTCCTTAGACAACACCTCCAAAAGTTTGGAAATGCGGCCGTGGGGTTAGTTAAGAGGGTTAATCAATTTATAAATTAGTCAATGTATAAATATCATCCATCAGACAACAGTGTTCACAAATACTTTTTTTTTAGCAACTGATAGAGGTGTAATTCAAAGTTACATATCTGATATTCACCTATGTTCCACACAGGAATCCACTGTTGAGCTAACATAATAACCAACAGTATCCCAACAAATGGAAAAGGTGACCTAACCCATTTAGCGCAAATGCACTACAGCTGGAGATTGATCAACCGTGATAATTCAAGGGCAGTGCCAGATTAGCTTGGCGCCATCAAGCACCAAGCTAATCCGGCACTACCCTTGAATTACACCCCCTACAACTGGTACATAGTCGTTAGGAGACACCTCCAAAATTTGGAAATGCGGCCGTAGGCTTAAATGAGTTTAAAAACGAAAACTATCAAGTTCAAAATCCACTGCATACCTTTTCTTTGACTGCTTTGATCTGTGTCTTAACGTTGCTGAAATCCTGGCCTCCGAAGTTGCGAGGATGTCGGCGAATATCCTTCCCACGACCACCTCCTCCACCACCTCCACCTTCTTGGGCGGATTTGTCCAGCTGTCTGTTGCCCATACTCCCTGGCTCCCGTGCACGATCGGACAAAAAGTTGACGGGATCAGGAGGCGGACCCTGCAAGACAAAGACGCGCTGAGTGTGGATTCAAAACATGCAGGGAAAATGGACACAAGCTTCAATGAAAGTCAATTCTTTGGCCGTTAGTATCAGCTCGTCACCATAATTCCTGCAGGAATCATCGTGACCAAAACCACTACCAACAGCCAAAGGGTTAACCCACAAACCCCTTGTTCAAGCAGCTACTAGTACTGTTTACAGCACCGACACCTGCCTGCACAAGGATGTTAAACCTTAATGTCATTATTACAAAATTTAAAATTTGGGACTTGTCCTTACAGTTCACAAGACACACGGACTGTGACAGTTTAAGGCTTGTGCCAGAACAACTTGGCGCTTGAAGGCGCCAAGCTGTTCCGGCACCACCCTTGAACTGTCATGGTCCAACCACATCTTGTTGAAGTGTGTCAGGACAAATCAGACCTGACACTACAGCAGGAACTGGCTGGCAGTTCAAGGACAGTGCCAGATCAGCTTGGTGCCTGGGAAGCCATCAGTCTGATCTGGCACCAACCTTGAATGATGCCAGTCAACCCACCCGCAATCAATCACTGAAGTAACAAGGCGATGCCCCTCAACCTTAACCCTAAGGTTTAAAATGTTAGTGTCACAACTGCTAGCAATAGTATTCAGTGGTCCATCGTTATCATTAACCCCTTCCCTGCCACTGTATGTACACTGTACGCACGTTTGTTTCTGAACCTTGGTTCATTCAGCAACCAAAAGGCAAAGCCGTCAAAGAAACATGGATACAAATTGGTCTCGGCAAGAGGCATAGATCCTCATGAGCCCCCGCAGTCACAGGGGCTCATGAGGATCTATGCCTCTTGCAACTGGGTCATGTTCACGTTTTTAACTCAGCAGTGAAGGGGTTAACTGGCTGTTCCTGGTGTCATACCAGTTGGACATAGATACACCAATATGAGTACAGACATACGTTAATTCAGGATGTACTGTGTCTGCAAATACGGACAAGATTTGTTATTTTTTTTTTAAAAAGCATACCCACACATACGTACCACTTTCTAAACTGTTGAGGTCACGTACAATAATGCGAGTTACATTTGATGGTTATGAAAAGATGGAAATTGAATAAAATGTAGGGTTTAAAGGTTGGATTACACAGTACAACCCCTTGGCTATTGGTAGTACTTTTTGTCATCGTAACAAAAAGCACTACGGACAAAGGGTCAAGGCATTTCAACGCTAGCAGCCACATGTAGGGAAAATGGAACTGGTGGCTGCAAGCGCAAGGGGGAAGAAGTGCTTTACTCACAGCACACTAACTCTTTTCTACAGTGAGTTGAGTAAGACCCACAGATCTCCCCAAACCTTTCCAAGAAATGTCCAGCAAGAGTTGTTTTTTGTTTGTTTGGTTGTTGTTTTCTCAAAACAATGCTCTGCTAGGTGCAGTCTAGTTTTAACGCTGTTGATATCAGCACAGGCCTTGCCATGCAGACAACATGCAAGGAACAACTGACATATCCTCAAGCGATAAAACCTGAAATGAGCCACTGCCCTAGATTCCACACAAATTCTTAGAATGTGCTATGCACGACAGACTTGTTCAGACGGTGTTTTTGCATACTTTGTAGTTCACACTTATTTAACCCACATCATACCGAGGCTAAAAGCTTCAAATTTGTACACTGCCATAATATGCAAGCTACATTATAGTACTTACAGGTAAGGACTTAGACCAATGGCCTTAGTTCAAGGGTGGTGCCAGAATAGCTTGGCGCCTGGAGGCGCCAAGCTTTTCTGGCACCACCCTTGAACGATTTTAGTCACACCTTTTCACACTGGTGTATTCCGAATGATAAGGGTTAACAGCCCTCACCCAGTCATTTTAGTCTGCTAGCAACTCGGGCTGACATTAACCATCGCAGTCCTATCCCTAGAGGCTCACGAGAATCTACAGCTCATGCTGACCAGGATGGCTTGTAGCAGGTCCCTACACTATGCTCATCTAAAGGTAACCCCAATCAACCCTGTGGCCACTTTCCCTCAAATTTGGAGGTGTCAGCCAAACAAATATGTACCAGTTGCAGGAGATGGATCGACCATGATAATCCAAGGGTAGAGCCAAATTAGCTTGATGACACAAGCTAATCTGGCACCACCTTTAAATTATCATGGCCCATCCATCTACTACCATAGCGTGTCAGGGCTCAAAGGGTTTAGAGTATTACTTTAATAATCTTTATCTTTATTTTAACTCTCTTGTGCATTCAGCTACTGGTTACTGCTTCTGGTAACAGCGGCTGAACACAGAAGGAGTTAAATTAAAAAAATGGAACTCACATCCTCGGAGGAAATTCTACCCTGACCTCGGCTGGTGTAAGTCTGTGAGAAAACCCGAGGGCCGCAGCGTGACTCACGCGGGCCTCGTCTATCCGGCTGAGAGTGGTTGATACTGTGGTCGCCATCCAGGGGGCCACTGTTAGGGGGTCGGTCAAAGTTCGAAAATGCAGCAGGGGGTCTCTGCAAGGATGGAGCACAAGACGTGCGGGGGGTCACTCACCATGCCGTTAGTGTCTCGTCAAAACCCACACACAGAGAGACATGTTCAGTACACAAGACAGACTTCAAGCCTAGAGGTAGCGAGCATGAGGCCTGGAGACCAGTTGCATGTACGAGCTTAACCCATTTAGCCCCAAGGTCCCATGTCTCAAATTTTGGAGGCGTTACCTAATGACTATGTACCAGCTGCAGGAGATTGATTGACCATGATAATTCAAGGGTAGTGCCAGATTAGCTTGGCGCCTGAAGGCGCCAAGCTAATCTGGCACTACCCTTGAATTATCAAGGTCAATCAAGCTCCTGCTGTAGGGACTTGGGGCTAAAAGGGTTGACCTGTAGACTGTCGGCAGCGGTTTTTGTTGCAATGATTCCTGCGCAACAAAAACCACCACCAACAGCCAAAGAGTTGAATCCTACACAAGCCACTATGCTATGACAGACCTTGCATACTGGCTTGAATTACCATGGTCAATCCATCTCCTCTTGTCACGGGTCAGGGCTAATTGGGTTAAGCTTCAAAATGGCGGACCACCTTGCATAGTGGGCTGTGCAGAATTTCAGCTCAATCACGCAATTGAGGACGGCAAAACGTTCTCAGGCTGAAGTCATCCACAGATGGCAGGTGGACAGCAGCGCACAAGTCAAATGCAGCTGATGTCAGCCAGAGGACCTTACTGTGCGGGGCTGACCTCAGCCTTAGCAGGCCCATATATGGCAATGTGCCAGCCTGCTCAGGCTCATGCTCACCTTTTGCTTCATGGAAATTTTTGCAAATTTCGTGAATTAACCCTTTTAGCCCCAAGGTCCCATATGACTATGTACCAGTTACAGGAGATGGATTGACCATGATAATTCAAGGGTAGTGCCAGATGAGCTTGGCGCCTGCAGGTGCCAAGCTCATCTGGCACTACCCTTGAATTATCATGGTTAATCTATCTCCTGCTGTAGGGACTCGGGGCTGAATGGCTTAATAATGCTGCTTGGCACCTTCAAATCATTAACCAATGACATTCGTGGTACCAAGTTTCGAAATTATCACTTTTAACCTTTGGCTGTCGGTAGCCATTATTTTCACCAATCACGATGATTCCAGCAGGAATCATCTCGACAAACAGTGCTGCCAACAGCCAAAAGGGTTAAACTGTAATCAATCACAAACCACGATGACCTCTGGCTTGAACGCTGTCTTCACAATTAGAGATGATCAAACAGCATACATGGAATAATGAAAGTGCCATATTGCCTGACAGTCAAACCTGTGATTATGTTCAGATCTGGACTTTTCCTGAGAGTATGCACATACACAAAATTGAGTACCCCCATTGCTTGAAATAAATTTGACTGATAGTTCAAGGGTGGTGCCAGAATAGCTTGGCGCCAGCGGCGCCAAGCTATTCTGACACCAACCTTGAGCTAAAACAGTTGATCCATCTCTTAGCCCTTCATAGGACAATCGGCAAATTTTTACAAAATCAGCCGCAGGACATAATGGGTTAAATCTGCACACCATTGCGGAAGTCAGCAGCAGACACTTCTGTTTATTTCATGTTACTCGCAGGTTTGACTGTATCACCATCAGCAATATAGAGTATTTTACTCTAGAATACAGGGCCGCACACATTTTGTACAGAAGAGCACAATGGCGACAGAAAAAAAACCTGTCCACCCAAAAATGGTCCCAATATTTCACGGGGAAAAGGAAGTTAGAAAAGCTGAAACGTGTTTGAAATAACAAATAACGTCTGGAATTCATACTGCTCGAGTAATGCATAGCACCATGGTAACATAACCCCCTTCACCGCCCATGGACCCAATTTGTGTTACTAAAAAGTGCGTTAATTCAACACTGTCAAAGGAACACGGGGACAAAATAGTTTCAGCAAGTGGCATAGATCCCCATGAGCCCCCGCATTGCGGGGGCTCATGAGGATCTATGCCTCTTGCAAATGAATTGGGTTCAGCTTTCCTCAGCAGTGAAGGGGATAAGAACGAATCCAAAGCGAGCCCAGAATACAGAGTAGATTAACCCCACACCCGGTACACTGTAACGCTTTACCCACTTGTGCATGCAGGCGCTGAAAACAGTAGCAGTGATTGCAGACACACGTGGGTTAACCCATATCATACTGAGGCAAAAACCTTCAAATTTGTACACTGTCATAATATGCAAGCAACATTATAGTACTTACAGATAAGGATACAGACCAATGGCTTTAGTTCAAGGGTAGCGCCAGAACAGCTTGGCGCCTAGAGGCGCCAAGCTATTCTGGCACTACCCTTGAACCATTTTAGTCAAACTTGTTTCACACACTGGTGTATTCCGAATGATAAGGGTTAATAAAATAAAATATAATATAAAATAAAATGTTACTGTTTAACCCTGTGTTTGTCCACAGCGATTTTTGTCGAGGCGACTCCTGCAGGAATCACCTCGACTAAAAGCGCTGTGGACAAACAAAGGGTTCAAAGAGCAGTGCAAATTAGTTGATAAAATGACTACAGGGATAAACTGTGTTCATAATACATTTGATACACCAGTCACCGTAGGTACAGTTCTATTTTTATAATAGATATGTGACAGTGTTACATGTGAGACTGTGTGTGTCGCACCGTGGGGAAGGGGCTTGCAACATAAACAGTGACATATCAAGTTTTCTGCGCAGGATAAAACTGTGAAAATACACTGCGTACTACTGAATTGTGAATATTAACAAAACGAAAAAAAAGGTTGCTGAAAGTGAAACTGCAAATGGCCTTTGTACAACCACATACAGGCAAGTACTAATTGAAAACACACACACACACACACACGCAAAAGAAAATTAGCACGTATACATGCAGCTAACACTCAGAATATTGGGATAAAGCAGCAGCAAAATAAAAGGGACGAGCTTTAAACGCTTTAACGACAGCAAAATAAAAGAAATAAAATACTTCAACGATTATGCAGCAAGAAATAAACAAAAAAGCTTATCATAGCATAAACTGAAATAATTTGTTTTAAACTATATCTACATATAATACTCTATTTTCCATACGATTTTCCGTATCTTGTTACAGTACATTTTGACCTTTTAACCCTGTCAGTGCCCCGTTGACAGAAACTGTTTCTGCAGTCTTCATCAGTTCAACATCAACAAGCCCTACTTGTGCCATGAAGATCGATTCAAAGTGGTGTCAGCAAGAGGCATAGATCCTCATGTGCCCCCACATTCGCGGGGGCTCATGAGGATCTATACCTCTTGCAGTTGGGTGTGTTGACATTTTTGGGCACTGAACGAGTTAAAGGTTTATGGACTCATGACTGACAGAAAAGATTTCAGGAAGGTGTGCCCTTTCCAACTGATAAAATACAAAATACTGCCAATCCAGAAAACCAGTGAGCACCAAGCACAACAATTTGTTTTCACCCCTACGTCACATGACCAGTCTCTTTAGCGCAAACTGTACCACGTGACCGTGATACAAAAAACCCTTGTAGCGACAAATGGCGGACTTCTTGTAGCCCTCTTTGTGACGCATCTTGGATGTGCGTTTTGTTCTATGAAAGATCACCAACACGTTCTAAAGTACAAAGTTACTTAGTGTTGTTCGAAACAACATGCACACTCAGTACTGGAGACGGCAACGTCGTGAAATATTTTAAATTACGTCAGAAGTCTATTATGTATAAATGTATAGTCATTTGACGTCAGTCAAGTCTGGCGTGATCCAGGTCGGAAGATGTCTTTTTGATTACTTTTACGAAAATAGTGGAGGAATGAAAACAAATACGTTATTGGTAGCAGGGGCTTGCTGCACGGACCCTAGTAGGCCTGAGGGAGGTCAAAGGAACCATTGTACCCAGAAGGCGGAGGCCTTCGGGGTACGATTCCTTTGACCTCCCTCAGGCCTACAAAGGTCCGTGTAGCAAACCCCTGCGACCAATAACTTATAATGTGCAATGTCAAAATGTTGTTCAACCATGAAAGAGCCATTAATTGATTAAACTGGAAGCGTAAAGGTAATAAGCTTGAGAATCATTTGAATTTAACTACAGCACACATTTCCACTTCCATTCAAACACCCCGTAAACAAAACTATTCTTTCCAAAGGTCGGCCACCTTGTCACCATAATTCAGGGCACAGTACAATGACATACTGTTTGCTTACATGATATGAACATGATCACCATTTAACTCACTTCTTTTGGGGGGTTTCGCCTATGTTTGGTCGGCGAATGTGACCGAATTGCAAGCCTAGAGTCAAGATCAGCGATGTCTACAATAGGCTCATACTCATAGGACGCGTCAGATCGAAAGTCCTGTGTAAAACATAAACAAAAGTGACAAAGGCTATACAATCTCCTTAACCCCCTTGTGAGTGCAGTCACTGGTACTGTAATCAGTACTGATGGTTGCAGGTACACGGGGGTTAAAGACTTCAGTCAGTCATGCACAAAATCAAATAAGGTGGGTGGCTTCATTTATTTCTTAACCCCTTCAGCTGTCAGTAGCACTTTTTGTCAAGGAGATTCCTGCAGGAATCACCTCGACCAAAAAAAAGTGCTGGCAGCCAAAGGGTTAACAGAAGTTAACTTAAAGGGCCAACATAAAAACAAGAAACATAACTGACAATAAAAATAAGAAAAGGGATGATTGATAGTGACACTAAAGTTTACATAAGCACCACACTATGCATCAAAAGGATTTGGAAAAGTGGTTAACGGAAACACGTGTACAAACCTTTATTAACCCTTTGAGCCCCATGGGTGCATTTCCCAAATTTTGGAAGTGCTACTGAACGACTATGTACCAGTTGCAGGAGATGGATTGACCATGATAATTCAAGGGCAGTGCCAGATTTGCTTGGCGCCTGAAGGTGCCAAGCTCATCTGGCACTGCCCTTGAATTATCATGGTCAATCCATCTCCTGCTGTAGGGTCCTGGGGCTAAATGGGTTAAATGACATGTTCTTGTACAGTGTTCTACAAGCTGTTCATGAATAGTTTTTCTTTTCTTCATTTTTTTTTCTGGGGGATAGAGAGGGTAAGTGGAGGTGGGGAGGGAAGGAAAATAAAAAGAACATGAAATTTTTTTTATGGCAGTGGAAATGCTGGGTGCCGCAGCTTATATATATTTATAGTCTGAAGCAATACAAATGTTATGAGAATTTCACATTAAGGCCGGACTGTGATGATGAACCTTACGGTCTAGAGTCACAAGGTCTAAAACCATGGACCAGGCCACATGTCTGTGAATGATCTGCACTTCTAAAGCTAAAGCCAGCATGTAAGCACTCAGCTGACAAGTAATGAACACAGAAGCACTCAAGTGACAAAAAACAAAAGGCACTCACGCACGTGACCAAAAACATAAAAGCACACACAAACACTCAGCCACAGTTCAACACAAGAAATTCAGAAAAGAAAACATACTATCAACTCATCAACAGAACAATAAAAGGTTAAATTAACTGGTAACCACAAATAAGGACCAATAACAAACTATGCTATCCAACTCAAAAGTCAAAGGGAAACATTTCCACAGCTTTCTTTGCAGACCGTTTGATTTAGACAATGAATAAGCAGTGGGAAATCACAAAGGAAACCACACAGCTACCACAATTAGTACTTTTGTAACGTCTACTCCTGCTCATAGCACAAATGCAAGGTTTTTTTTTTCCATTTTACTTTACATTTTGATTGTCTTGCGGTCTTGTTTTATCGCACATGCTCACAGTGTCAGCGATCTCACTCTGGCTGTATACACGTGAATTTCAATTTTTTTCCCGTTTTTTTTTTCTCTCTCGCATCTAAACGCGACAGTCCTCAAGCATCACACAATATCAAATTGCTGCCCTCCAGTTAACCCTCTGAACCCCAAAGCCGCATTTTTCAACTTTTGGAGGCGTTGCCTAACGACTATGTACCAGATGTCGGAGATGGATTGATCATGATAATTCAAGGGTAGTGCCAGATGAGCTTGGCGCCTTCAGGCGCCAAGCTCATCTGGCACTACCCTTGAATTATCATGATCAATCCATCTCCTGCTGCGGGGCTAAATGGGTTAAACTGTATGTACATAAAACTAACACTAGCATGGGTGGGACCGAAAAAAGTTGAATCCTGAAGCGAGGGTCTTTGGGTCACTTTTTAAGTGAAAAAAAAGAAAAAAAAAAAAATTTTGGGACTCCAGAAATCCGGCTGTAGCTGGAAAAGTCCCACCCATGCACTATTAACAGATGCTGTGCTGCATATAAAATAGCACGCCTTGTTGTGTAGATAAGTAAGACAGAAGTATAGTAAGGAAACTAGAATGCTTTATGTACTGCTGTCTTGTAAAGCTGGGACCAAGTACCACGCAGTTACAAAATGGATACCACATGCCAAGAATAACAGTGAGCCTGATATTTCCGTTCACCTGCACATAACACAGCTTGAAATAGCACCCACCCCAGGTGCTGGCCACACCAGGTGCAAACTCAACCCCTTCACTGCTGACAAAGAGTGAACGTGATCCAACTGCAAGAGACATAGATCCTCATGAGCCCCCCCGCAACTGCAGGGGCTCATGAGGATCTGTACCTCTTGCTGTCACCACTGTGTGCCCATGTTCCTCAGGCGAGTTGAATGAACTAATATTCCAGAAACACAATCTGCGACCACTGGCAGTGAAGGGGTTAACTAAGGACAGCTCACAGATGTGGATGCGGTTAACCATCACAAGCAAGAGGTGTATTTTCTCATGAGCCCCTGCAATTTTTTTTTTTTTTTTTAAACTTTGGACAACTCCTAGCTGTAAATGAGGAAAATCTGACAGCGAGAGTCACAGATTCTCATGAGCACCAGCAGCCACAAGTGCATGGGTGGGACCGAAAAAAAAGTTTAATCCTGAAGCAAGGGTCTTGGGGCCCTTTTTTTTTTTTTTTTTTTTTTAATTCGGAAATCCGTCTGTAGCCGGAAAAGTCCCACCCATACAAGTGGATCATGAGCATCTATTTCTCTTGCTTGAAGCAGCGTCTGTCTACTGTTTAGCCAGCTGAAGCATAAGCTTCAACTTGGACGATGTAAATGCGGCTGAATGCTGATGGCACGAGTTATACTTTCCACGAGCCCCTGCAGCTGTAGGGGCTCACTCTACACTTCGCCTCTTGCCGCCTGTTGCAGGGGCCCAAAGAAATCTCTCTCTTGTTAATGGTTGCAGGGGCCTATGACAACCTACACCTCTTGCAAGGGGCTCATGTGAATCCCCAACTCTGAAACACAGTTTAACCCATTTAGCCATGACGCCCAACAGCAGGAGATGGCTCAACCATGATAATTCAAGGGTAGTGCCAGATTGGCCTGGCGCCTTCAGGCGCCAAGCCAATCTGGCACTACCCTTGAATAACTATGGTCAATGCATTTCCTGCGCACGGGCGTGGTCGTCAGGCGACACCTCCAACATTTGGGAAATGCGGCCATGGGGTTAAATAGGTTAATGTCAGGGGCTCATGACAAACTATGCCTCCTATACAAGGGCCTATGTGACTCTATGTCTCTTGTAGACAGTGGCAAGGCTTATAAGAATCAACCTACTCCTCTCATGCGGTACCGAGGAGCCTTTACGCCTCGTGCAGATGGCACTGGAGGAGTGAGAAAAGCTGCTGTGTGTTTACCTGCGATTTGGGGCGCTCCTTCGGGCCCCTGCCCCCTCCCCCCGCACCACCGTGGGTGGGGGGTTTGCTGCGGGTAGCTGGTTTGCTGACAGGTGGCAGCTGCGTGTGAGGCACCTGCTGCACCTGATGCTGCGAGTGTCGGCTACTGTTAGCCTTTCGTGGATCATGGTCTTCCATCACTGGTGACTGTACAAAACAAGAAAGGCAAAGCCCGTATGGCTCATGTATATGACCGGTCCACATAAGTGTGACCTTGACCTTTCTGACATGACACGGAAATGTTCAAATACGTGTTCAAGTGTCTTAACATAAGTAAAAGGGTGGGCTTTTGTACCAGCAAATCCCATGTTTTATTATAAATTTAAGCATTTTTCATGCATTTGTCAATCCCCTGTGACCCTTGACCTTTGAGATGGATCGACTAAATTAGTATGCATAGAAAGGTCTTGCCATCAGCAACTATTATGCCAAATTTAATTGAAAAGCTTGAAGAAAAAAAAACTTGGATAAAATTAAAAACTACAATTCTAACAAAAATTGGCATTTTTCACACACTTGCCGACCTCCTTACCATCAGGTATCTCTGTAACAAGTTTGGGTTTGGAGCTGAAAATAGTATTTAAGAAAAACAAGTTTTTGTTAAAATGTGGCTATTTTTTACCCATCTCTGAATCACCCCATGACCCTTGACCTTTGTGGTGCATCAACTAAATTAGTATTCATAGGAAAGTCTTACCATCTGCTACCTTTGTGCCAAATTTGATTGTATAATTTGCAAAATCGTTAATAAAACCTACAATTGGCATTTTTCACACACTGCTGACCTTTTGTGACCCTTGACCTTTCCAAGGGGTCATCCATATTATCATGCATATATAGGTCTTACCATCAAGTATCTCTGTACCAAGTTGGGTTTGAAGTTAAGAATAATACTTTAGAAAAAAAAAAATGTTGGTCAAAATATGGCCTTTTTCTCACCAATTTCAGTACCCTGTGACTTTGACCTTTGAGAGAGATCACTGAACTGTTAACTTTAGAAAGATCGTGTCAGAATGTATCCATGATGTCTTACGTCTTAAACAAAGAAAATGCCAACATTAAAGTTTACCAAGGATGACAGACAACAGTCAGACAGCGGATGGCCCAATACATATGGGTCATTCTCTGAAAAGGTGGTCAGAAGAAGCCAAAATCCAACTTCCTGCAATTTGTCCAGTAATGTGGTATTATGTACTCCTACTATCCACACAATGTATGAGGAACAAAAAAAGATAGTTCACACAGTGGTTTTTTTGTAAGCCACAAATAATTAATGTGACCTGGCATCTTTGGAGGTTGCTGCATGGACACCAAACAGTGCCTTTAAACAAGCTTAATTAAATAATTTAAATTCAGATGCATGATAGGAGTGTTGAATCAAGCTTATTATAGTGTATTTAAACATTTTTGGGCTACAGATTTGAAAATACCATGATACTGGCTGCAGGATCGGCTTATTACAGAATGGTGGACAAAAAGTGGGCAGTGAACAATATTTAGATGTTTTCTATGACAAGTACCTGAATTGCAGTGTGCACAAAATGGATTAAAATAGAAAGAATGCTCACAGGTGAAAAATAATGCAAGAAAAGTCAAATTTTACTCTTGTGTCTGTACTATATTGTAAAGAAACGAGCCATTACGCAGTAAGTACACAGACATTCACACGGTTGCTTCACGGACACACGACGCATTAATACTAGTCACGAGTGTGTTGTTGCATCCATTCATCAACCGAACATTGTTTCTTCGAACTCATACACCATAAAACACATACAATCTTTGCACAGCATGTTCCAAATCAACCTTTGTGTCACAGAAGCACAATACCTATGAAGAATCCGGCAAACAATGACTAAATTGCATGATTCTTGCATTTTACTGTTCGGGAGACTGCATGCGCACTGCGGTTGATACGAGAAGGCGTTCACGGACCCGACACTTTCAGTGAATGGCTTCGAGTAGACAAAGACCCTTTCCCGCACTTTCATGTACTTTACGCTACTGCCACCAAAACACATGTATGAATACAGTAACAAAATAGTGCACACCTTCTGTTATAGAAGCGGGACTGATCGTTTTGTTCCACTCCAGCGGTTGATACTGAAAGATCTTGACCTAACACTCGGCTGCATTTTTTAATTATTCATTAGCATTATTTCCTTGAAGATTTAAGCAAACTCAGTGTGTACAGAAGCATCCATATACAGGATTTCCGGTAGTATGTGTAAAAGTAGTTCGTGCTGTGTGTAAGCACTGTACGGGAGAAAAAATGTGATCGGTCTGAGTTGGAGCCGACTGAAACAACCGCCGGACAAAAAGTTTCATGCAATTAAACTACTTTTTCTCCTTTTTAATTTTTATTTTTTATTTTTTATGTGCTGTAAAGCGCTCTGAGCTTGCTGTTCGTGGGGAAGGGCGCTATATAAAAACTATGTATTATTATTATTATTATTAAAATCACCCACTAGGTATAAAATGTATGAATGGTATTGTGCAACAGTGTTTATATAACCAATCAAAACAGTTTGTTAAATTTAAAGCAGTGAATTTGTCTGATCAAACAAATTCTTGTCACACACTATGAGCCATGTCACAAATCAGCCTCGTTCATTCTCAAGCTTTTAGGCATAAAAAGGCATCAAACTTAAGATAAACAAAATGTAATATTGCAATGGTATGGTTTTATGCATGCTATCCCCTTACTATCAGAGAACAAGTCTAGCAAATAATATGGGTAAATATGTAAACACAAATATTGATTTTGATTGCTCAAACTATTGCACCCTCAGCTGACCACCTTTTCAAAGAATAACCCATATAATCACTTTTGCTATCGCTTGTGAGCCAGGCATTAACCATTTGGCTGTCAGTAGCGCTTTCTGTCACAATGCTTCTTGCAGGAATCATCATGACAAAAACTGCCACCAACAGCTAAAGAGTTAAGATTTAAAAACAGAAGTGAAAGACACAAAAAAGCACACAGACGGCAGAAAATGTCAAGACACAAATTGTTGTGGTCTTATATCAACTCTTAAACTCCCAAAACTAAATGACTTCCATTCGACAGCATGAAAGTCATTTAGTTCTGGGAGTTTAAGAGTTAATGCAAAGTTTGATATCAAGAAGGACATTGTCACAGAAAAGTGAAGTTGGAACCTCTGAAAAAAGCAATGTCACATTGGACTTTCTATTAAGCAATCTTATTGTACGTAGATTTTAAATGTTAACCCTTTGGCTGTCAGTACTGATGTCTGTCGTGATGATTCCTGCATGCATCATCACAACAAACAGCACAACTGACAGCCAAAATGTTCAGGCAGATAATAAATAACCCATTCAGCTTGTCATGACGATTACTTACAATCTCTGTACCAACAAACGTCACAGTGCACATCTATAATGTTAAAAAGAAAGCGCATTTTGAATTCATATCAATCTGCCTCAAGCAGACGGAGGTATTTTGCAAGATCTCGACAGACTGATATTTTGATATCATTTCCTGCCACCAGCAGTGATGGCGCAGGATGTACTGAAGTACACTCACTGGTTTGGGTGCAATTAGGACCTCTCTTGGACTTGGAGGCTGAACAGGAAGGGCACCTCCTGTTTTCTCCGCACGTTTCTTGTCTGCTTCAATTTCCTAACGATTGAATAATAAACCATGACACCAATTTACGTACTGTCACAATGACCAAACATAAAGTCGGCCGCGTTTTGCAAGTGACACTTAACAACCAGTTGCAGGAGATGGATCGACCATGATAATTCAAGGGTAGTGCCAGATAAGCTTGGCGCCTTCAGGCGCCAAGCTCATCTGGCACTACTCTTGAATTATCAAGGTCGATCCATCCCCTGCTGTAGCATGTTGGGGCTAAATGGGCAAACAAGCACTTTTCATATTGTTGGATGTCAGAATGTTCTGACCTATAATGCAGGAAGGGCTTCTGTTTTGACAACAGGTTAAAGGGTCTGTAGATCCACAGGTATAAATTTCAGAGGGTACACAGACCCCCATCTGAGCATAATAGAGGGTCCACAAATTTATTTAAGAAAAACTGCATCATCTGTATGTTCTTTAAAATAAATGAACTCATTTTGCTCTCTCCTCTTTAAATTTGTTGGGACAGTGATACTGATTCTTTAACTTCTGCGTTCTCATGCAAAAGCCTGTCTCCCTTTCCATCTCTCACACCGTCACACACACGCACGCAAGCGCGCGCACGAACACACAGAGAGAGAGAGAGAGAGAAATAGAAACATATATTTGATAATGTATTGTAACAGAGCTTTTTGATAAATGCAGATTGACAACAAAAGTCTGACTTGTCAAAACTCTGTGTGTGCGTCATCCGTGTGCTTTCATGCTTTAGCCATGGAAATACATGCAGCCATGAACTCTGAAAACTGCGTCGCAGCGGCGGTGCCACACGCGGCCCAGGGGTATCGTTTCTGGTACTGTCGCTTGTCAACGGAGACGGTGGTGTCGAAGAGGAACTTTCTTCTAAGCGATTATCAAGATCAGACAGTGCCGGATTAAAGAATTTGAAGAATCCAAAGCATTTTAGCTTCCTTTGCTTTTTCTCCGCCATTTACAACTTCGTTCGAGATCGAAAGTGAAACGCATGATGCCTTATCCCATAATAGTTAATACTATGAATGGTGACATCACAGCAAGCAACGCGTTCAACTTGTAGCGCGTACTTTGTAATAACATGCCGACACCACACGTAAAGACGGTAAACTAACAGGTTGCCCGTCCAGTTACACTCGCAATGACCCAGGAATCGGGTCCATTCTGAATGCAGCCGCGACTAAGCAAGCGGCTAAATGAACCAGCTTATCACTAAAAATAGAACGACTGTCACCGACCTCTGTTAGGGTACGCATGGTGGCGCAAAGATAATGCGTCTCGGACACAGATGCACTGTAGTGCGTCTGACTACCCCTTAGTTACATTTTCAGTACGTTATTTTGAGTTTTAGTGCATCAGAGACACACAGACGCACTAAAACGGGAGCCCTGGATCTATAATACAGGTACATGCATCAATAAATCTCATTACCGCCAGTGGACGCAAAGAGCATTTCAGAAATCTTTATTCATTCAACAACCAAANAAGTGACAATCATCCAAGGAACATGGATCCAAATTGGACTCAGCAAGAGGCACAGATCTTCATGAGCCCCCACAACATTGGGGCTCACAATGATCCATGTCTCTTACAGCTGGATTGTGTTAACATTTCTCAGCAGTGAAGAGGTCAAACTGTCTCTGCCAATATTTGAAATGCCAAACGTGTACCCCTGAACTGTCAACATCAGTACATCTCCCAAGGCAGTTCAAAAGGGCTGACAGTTTTATACAGAATACTCAGACTTACGGCATGCCGCTTTTGAAGCGCTTCATTGCGTTTGCGAATGTCCTCCATCTTCTTAGTTAGGAGTGCTTCCCTCTCCTCCTTTGTGAGGATGTCAAGGAAAAGTTCCTTGTGGCAATCCTGAAAAACGTTTAAAAAATCAAACCGAGTCTCAAATGTAGGATTGTCCTCTGAAGACTACCTCACTGTTCACAATGATCATGGTACTTTGTGGTGCCAGAATAGCACACCACCTACAGGGGCAAAGCTATTCTGGCACCACCCTTGAACTATCAATCATGGTCAATCCTCATCTTCTTGTAGGGCTGATCCACTACAGCAAGAGCTAGACTGAACATGATAATTCAAGGGTAGTGCCAGATTAGGCACTAGGTGCCAAGCTAATCTAGCACTACCCTTGAATTATCATGGTCAATCCATCTCCTGCATCTGGTACATATAGGCACATAATATAATAACCCATTTAACCCAAGAGATGCATTTACTACATTTGGGAGGTATCACCTGATGACCGTGTTGCAGATGGATCGACCATGATAATTCAACAGTAGTGCCAGATTAGCTATTAGGCGTCAAGCTAATCTGGCACTACCCTTGCATTACCATGGTCTATCCATCTGCTGCTGTGCATGAGGGCTCAATGGGTGTCTTGTACCAGGAGTCTGACTTATGCAGTAAACCCATGTTTAGTAAGCAAGAAAATCAACCCTTTTAGCACCATCGGTGCATTTCCCGAATTTTGGAAGCGTTACTTAACAACTATGTACCACTTGCAGGAGGTGGATTGACCATGATAATTCAAGGGTAGTGCCTGATTAGCTTGGCGCCTGAAGGTGCCAAGCTAATCAGGCACTACCTTGAATTATCATGGTCAATCAATCTCCTGCTGTAGGGTGTTGGCGCTGAAAGGGTTAAGTATTCAAGCTTTGAAAGTTATGTCCTTGCTGTTTCCAAACTCAAGCATTTGTTCATTTTTAGTGATGCATACTTTAACAGATAATGACACATAATGATAAATGTAAGGATACAGTTTCCTGGCCTTTCAGCTTTAGAAGAACTTTTTGCCAAGGTGATTCCTGCAGGAATCACCTTGATAAAAAGTTCTACCAAAACCAAATTAAGGGATGTGCAAATTTTACAAAATTATTCTGAAATTGTGGTCTGAATGCCTTAGGAACAAGAAGAGTGACCCAACTGTACCTGACTTGCTGAAGCCATTGTCACTCAGTATGAGTGCTGACTGACGTCCCCCCAAAACGTCAGTTACAATTGTCGCAGATGGCCTATTATTTCTGTGATGGAATGTTCTGCCCCTATGTTACCTGTACACAACAAAAGAGAAATAAGACTGCAGTTAACTGCTTATTTCTATGAACTGAAATTCCTCTGAATCCTGTGGGACCGAAATGTAAAAGACACTTCAAACTCTACCTGTGGTGACGCTGCTGATTATCTTTTCAATAATAGTGAAAGACACCATCATAAAGTTAATAATAGAACTAAGTCATCATAATACTTCTGCATGTAACAATACAAATTAACCCTTTGGGTGTCGGTAGCGATTTTAGTCATGATGATTCCTGCAGGAATCATCATGGCTAAAACCGCTACCCAACGTGTTAATCATGCATCACCCTAAAATTATAATACAAACTAATCATGCAGTTTACATTCAAGTCAAACACACACACACACAAACGTACAGTGAAGTTTGGTGGAGGGGATCAGCATTTTCCGTTATTAATCTGAAGTTTTAATGAATAAAAGAGAAATGACGTTCATGGAGAAGCGCGGTCCGGACCTCTGAAAAAGCCTTATCCGACTTCTGCTGCATCAGACCGTGTTGAGGCTGAAGTCGCCTGGACAATCGATAAGGCCTGCAGCAAAACAGGCAACTTAAAAATGAAATATTCCACCAGCAACGCTGAGGCACCCCGGGCCTGTACTCGGAAAGAATTCTTCAATTTCTTGTGTTTTCCTCCCCCAACACTTATTTATCAGGCACCGTGACATCCGCTAGCTGCACTCCAGCTCACGCGATGAATGAGTGACGCGTCATACTTGGCGCCTATCAAACCAACTCTGTTGGACAAAAACGATCTGAAACTAGACCAGCAAGAGACATAGATCCTCATGAGCCCCCGCAGATGCGGGGGCTCATGAGGATCTATGCCTCTTGAAGATGGTTCCCAGTGCGGGTGAGTTTGTCTGGGAAGAAAAGAACCCTCCCTGGCACCGAGCCAATAGCAGGGAAAGCGTACACGCTGCCAAAGTACTTGAAATCTAGAAGCTTATCTCTAGAACACCTCAGCCTATTCTCTATCCACCAGGTATGCGCTCACCTGGTTTTAGCTTTAACACCTGGAAACTCAGCATGCGGTTGGTTTTTTTAAAAATCGATTACACATGGAGCATGAGCCAACAATCAATGACTGATGAAACTTCGTGGAGAAACACATACTTGTTTGCGTGCAGTTTCTTCCCAAAAATGTTGCATTTTTTTTATTGCACATAACCTGCACATACTCTCTCCTTATCATTAATTAAGCCCCTTATCAGAGTGGCTGGAAAAGTCAGTCAAGCATAAAAAAAATTAACCCTTTTATCCCCACGACCCTACAGCAGACCATGATAATTCAAGGGCAGTGCCTTCAGGCGCCAAGCTAATTTGGCACTACCCTTGAATTATCATGGTCAATTTGTTAGTTATTTGGGTTAAACGCAGAGCAGGCAACAAAGGCCATCTCACGGCGGTATCATGGTAAGCCATCTCCTGCAACTGGTACATAGTCGTTAGGCAACACCTAATTTTGAGAAATGGGACCTTGGCCTTAAAAGGGTTAACCCATTCACTGCCAGCAGACATGAAGTGCACCCCCCAAAATCCCTCCGACTTCCAAGGAACATGGATATAAATGGGTAAAGAGGCAAGTTTCATGAACTCACACATGCTGATAAACATGACGTTCTTTGCCTCAAAGTCTTGCAGATGGGTGGTGCTCACATTTTTTTCCAGTAGTAAAGAGATTAAATTCAACTATCTGGAGCTGTAGAGAACACAGCTTAAAAAAACTGGCGTCTTTGGGTTTGAAGATAAAATAATTGTGCTTTGAACTAAGTGCTGTGTTCCTTCCTAAGTTGGTCTGTCTCTTCAAAGACATCACATGGCAGAACCCAGTTCCCATGCCAAAGCAGCATGTGCCACTAACACGTACCCCTAGTAAAACTAAAAGCATAGAGAGAAAATCTCTATAGTCCATCATTATCACTCTATGTCTCTGGTAAAAGGGTAAAAGGGACATTAGCACTGTTCATGGAAACCCCATTCTCCACATCAGCCAGCACATTCTATCTGCAAGAGACAGCTGCAGGGGCTCATGAGGATCCATGCCTCTTTCTGGCTGAGACAAACTCCACTTACATCCTCATACTGAGGGATAAACCTGACCTAGTGTAACCGTTTATATGCTAAACCTGTTCCTGACATCACAGGCAGATGATTCACACAGCTGATAAACAGGAATGGCTGGTAGCACTTATTACTGTGATAGATGACTGACTGGATTGTAAACAAATGAGACAGAGTAGAATACCACAAAGTTCAGTCTGCAGTACTGACTGTAAAGCTGGCCCCATAGCCAGAATTGGGTGCCTAATTGATCTACAAAAAACAAATATAAACAAACACTGAAACAGAACTAAAGCAAAGACTGACACTAACAAAGACAAACTGAGAAATAAACAAAGTAAACATTAGAGGGTTGTAGAGTTCCGTGCCTTACTAAAGAATATCTATGAACAGACATGAGACCACAGAAAGTTGAAAAATACTGAAACTTTTTTTCGGAGTCACGCATTGAAGGGACGAAGCACCTTGCGGTCTAGGGGGTCTGGGGGAGCGCTGTAAGCTCCCCCAGCGGGGTCTGGGGCGGAGCCCCGGCCGCCAACACATTTCCTACATTCTGAGACACAAATCTGGCCTCTCCTAGTGCCTTTAAAGTGTTAATATGTTGGACAAGAACTTCTCGAGAATGACCCCTGAGACCTTCAAAAAAACGGAATTCCGTATAAATACGGAAAAGTCTCATGTCTGATGAAAAAAAAACTGATTGCGCTCTTGAATGCCACTGGCCTAGTTGAATTTTTTTTCCAGTAAAGGTTGAGGCTGTTAGCACGGGGCAATATGGCTTTTCAGTAGTGCCTCTAGGATCTACAGGTCTAAGTTCAAGATTGGCAACACTCCTTGTTCACACATTGTGCAGTCATTTGTTTACTCAAAAATTTCTGAGTAGCTCAATGGGCATGCATGAAATCCATCATGGCAGCAAAACTTTACACCCATGATCCCATTATATTTATACTTATGATGTAATCTGTGATGTGGCAACAGACAGAGGAGGGGGATCGGGGAGATCTGGTCAAACATGTATGTAATTACATATCTTTCCTCTCTTTTCTTTCAAAGACAGAAAAACATACGAGTGACCACACTCTTTGTCTTTGTAAAGATTGAATCTTTGTACAGTTACAATGTATTTTCTAATACTAGTAAATGTCAAATATTTGGTTAAAATTGCATTTACAAAAAAGCTGTGAGCTAGTGCTCACAGCTGCAAGTCAACTGCAAATTAAGAAGAAAAATAAATACCCATAGTATGACTCATTTATACATTCTACCTGTAGCTTGACTACAAGGGTAGCAAAAGCAATTAAGACAAATTACTGCTGCTCTTTCTGCTTCAGACTAGGCTCCAGCACTGCCTTCTGGCATTTCTTTACGCTTTAACTAATACTGCCTGCTAGACCTGAAGTCCTGCACTGAAACTAGTAAAAGAGCTCTACAGTGCAGGTATGTAGCTACTGAAATTGTGTTTAATTAAGACTTGGCTTGTCTTATCTGTTTTGGAGAAAGTTCTCTGCTCTTTAGCGCTCTAGCATCAGCGCATGGCACATTCAGTGATGCACTTCAGTTTTTCTACCACCAGAAACTGAAAATCTCAATATGTGTACTTGCACATGTGCAAGTGCACAAACTGATTTAGTTTAACCTCGGCTCCCAATGGATCCATCAGTTTGCGGAGGGCGGGGGGGGGGGGGGGGGGGGGGGGATCTTTACACTCCAAACGGAGGAAAAAATCATAAATACTAAAGAGTAAATCAGATTGCTCCAAGAAACTATGTGTACAGTTATCATGAGTGAAAATCTACATCATATAAATAGAGAGCTCTTGTTCCTTCCTTTCTACAGGCAAGGCTGCCGACCGCACAGGTGTAACCTTCAGTACTTAGAGCTAACACGCTGTACTTTTCACATCTGTTTACAGCATGCGTGTACAGTCGGCTTTAGAGCAGACAAGCAACACACACAGCACGAGCCACAACCCAATAAGATTGTGCCCTTAATCCTACACACAGCATGCCCTTAATCAACAAGATTAGTCTGTGTATTAAGAAACTATCTGCATGTTGCATTGAAAATGAGAAACAGTCTAATTAGCATTTGTAGGATGAGAAATTCCAAAAATTCCAGAGCCCACTCACGAAAGATGGTCCATGATCCGATCCTCCAGCTACCCTTACTGTGCTTACGCACATAAGAGTTTAAAAAGTTGGGGATCAAGGGAGGTAAGAGAAACTCCCGTGAGATCTACGGAGATCTATCGACTACTGTAACTGCATAGGTAGGACGACAGTATCTGCATTACAGAGCGTTGCACACTTTGTTGCGAATAGACTCTGCCCCTCATCCCCCCCCCCCCGACATACCCCCTCCCCCTTCCCCACGGCACTTCCCACCACGGGTTTCATTGCCGCCCGGGCACGCCCGGGCCCCATGGCGGCCCGCGTCTCTCCCCCCCCCCCCCCACCCCTTCCCCTCCCCCTTCAGTCCCCGCCCTCCCGGCTTTTCAAGTCGGCAGAGATGACTGTCATGTTCCGCGGCGTTCGTCACGTTGGCGGATATAAGCACGCTCCGTCAAATTTCGCATAGCCGGCTCGGCTCAGCTTCCACAATCATGTCAGTAATGAACTGCGACACAATTCAGTTTTGCCGTATGCCGCTGCCGCGGTGTACCAAAGACAATACATCATAACTGATGTATTGTCTTTGTGTGTACTGCGGCAACAGTCATATCCATGCAGTCATACCAGGCCGGCTGTAATTGGTAAAGGTGACTATAAAATCACATAGTCACACACTTGCGGCGACCAGTAACGGTCAGTGTACTGATTTCACTTCACTGGAGCGGATCAGTCACCTCTCGGAAAAGTGTGTGTGTGTGGGGGGGGGGGGGGGGGACAGGGGAAGGAGGGAAAGGGGGGGGGGGGGGGCTCACGGTTTATACTTTATGGCGGTTTGGCGGGACCTTCAACCAAGCTGACTGACACTGACGAAAGGTCGCCTCGGCCCGGACCGGCCGAGATGAGTGCCGCCAGACCTTAACTCATGTAGGTTCAGCCCGGACGCACTACAGCAGGACTGAGATGGGTCGACCATGATAATTCAAGGGTAGTGCCAGATTAGCTTGGCGCCTGAAGGCGCCAAGCTAATCTGGCACTACCCTTGAATTATCATGGTCGATCCATCTCCTGCAACAGGTGCATAGTCATTAGATGACGCCTCCAAAGTTTAGGAAATCACTTGACGTGCGTCGGGCTGAATGAGTTAATAATTGCTTCTACAGTGGCAGTAACTGAAATCAAAACTGAAAGCGAGGTGGGGGGGGGGGGGGGGAAGGCGTACTTAGCGAGTGTGGACCTGTTACATCTTCTCTGACCTCACCCCACTGCCCCGGCGCCGCGGAAATATCAAGCGAGGGTGGGGGGTGGGGGTGGAGGGAGGGAGGGAGGCTGTGTCTGGGTATTTGCCCTGACTTAACTGAGTTATGCCAGGTCAATTGAGAACAGGAGTGCGCGTGGCGGTGGTGGAGGGGTGGGGGTGGGGGTGGGGGTGGAGGCCGTCCACTAGACTCCAACTAAAAGGGCGAGAATTTGATATAGCATTTTAAAGTATTTCTGGCTGGGAGGGGTGGGGGGTGGGTGCGTCCGGAATCCCCTTCTCTCCTCCCCCACATCCGCCCCTGCACTGCAACTGGAACTGCATAAAGTCGGGTAACTGACTTCGCTGCCCACTGCCGGTAATCACGAATTTCAGTCACGTCTGAAGCAGGCTAGTGCCGGCACGCTGCTGACTCAAATTCGCGTGAGGAACACAGATGTAAATAGGACCCAAAGAACACAGGACTAACCTGAGACATAAATCCTCATGAGCCCCCGCGAATGAGGGGGCCCATGAGGATTTACGGCTCTTGCAGCTGGGTAGCGTTTGCTTTGCCCCGGCAGTTAAGGGGTTGAGAGGTTGACTGTGCTGTGTCATCCTCGTATGGCGGCGGTGATTTACACTAGGTGTGGTAGAGGAGAACTGCGCACCCGTATTGTGGAATGGTGGTTTAACCCCTTCCCTGCCACTGGGCCGCAAATCTTTGCTCGTCCAACGTGACCAAACGTCACGACCGTCCCGGCAAGCATAGTGGATGCAAATCGGATGGTCTCCGAACAAAAGATATAGATGGGGATCACCCCCCTGAGCCCCCCCCCCTCCCCCACCCGCGACTGCGGGAGCCCATAAGCATCTACTGATGTCTCTTGCAGTTGGAGCGTGTTCACTTTTCTCGGCAGTGAAGGGGTTACAAAAAAAATTGAACAGTGCGTCAGTGCCGGCACGCGTTCTTCTCAGGCGGAGTGTTTGTTGTGTAATGTTGAGTCAGTTTAACTCATTCAGCCCCGACACACCACAGAGTGGATCGAGCATGATAGTTCAAGCGTGGTGCCAGACTAGCCCATGGCATCACCCTTGAACTACTCATGCTCTATCTGTCTCTAGCATTGTAATACAATTCGGCTAACTAAAAGTAACAGTATATGTTGCAGGGCCGGCTGATTTGGGAGGGGGGGGGGGAGGGGTCCAGGGATTGCCCCACCCCCTCACCCCCCTTTGCCCCAAAAGTAAATAATTCTATATTCTATAAATAATTCTATCAGACTGGTGCTGCAGTGGATCCCTTCACACTGTGGCATCTACGGCAATGAAGAAGCTGACAGAATGGCAAAAGTGGGCGCAGAGAAAGACTGAACAAGATGAAAATGGAGTCAGCTTCACAGAGATGAAGACCATCATTAAGTCTGTGTACAGACCACCACAACGGCCCCTAGACAGTTACCATCAGCTGTCCAGACAAGAGCAGGTGACCATCTTTCGTCTGAGGACCGGGCACAACCGACTCAATTTCCACCTGCACAGACGCTTCCACCTCGTGCCATCTCCCCTGTGCCCTTGTGGAGAAGCAGAGCAGACCGCAGAGCACATCCTCCAGGACTGTGGGAACCACCAGCCGCTGAGGGAGGAGATATGGCCGAAGCTCGCCACTCTACAAGAGAAACTGTACGGGCCTGTGGAGGCGCTACAGAAGACCACAGATTTCATTTTGAGAGCCAAACTCCAAGTGTGACGGCGTTCGAGAAGAAGAAGAAGAAGAATAATTCTATATCATGATCAAGTTGCCGTGCGCCGCTTCACTGAGTCCAGCTGTTATCCTATCTCACTTTTTTTTTCAGTCGGGCTACCCCATGTGCAAGTCGTATCCAGAGGGTGTCTCGACGGGAGGGGGGGGGGAGGGCAGAGAAGGGGGGGGAGGGAAGGGGCAAGGGGGGGAGGGGGAGGGACACGATTGCTAAGGGTTAGTCAGTGATCAGAATCAATATATTTCAGTCACACCTTCCCTCTGGTGACACCGTCAATGATTACAACGCTGCTCTGTCCATGGAACTACCTCAAAAGACAAAGCTACGCAGTCTGAGTGAGACTGGAGACCCATGTGATGTGTGACGGGATTCGGGGATTATCAATCGCCTGTAACACCCGGGCCAGTCGGCTGCTTACGCTTAGGGAGACACTCAGTCACAGCGCAGTTGATTTCTCACGGCCGCTTTCTGAGCACAGTGTGCGTGTCCACAGTCGTAGACTTAAACATAGATGACTGCCACGTATGACTGAGGATGTAATGGGAATGGTATCGTACAGAAAGAGTAGGGGTGGGGCTGGGGGGTATGTACCCCCTAGCCCCCCCCCCCTCGCCCCCTGGATCCGCCACTGTTTTCTGACCGTTCTTACGATGTCTCCGACGATTGGTTCTCATTTTCGTCCAGTTAACCCATTTACCCCCGAGTCCCTACAGCAGGAGATATATTGACCATGGTAATTCAAGGGTAGAGCCAGATTTGCTTGGCGCCTGAAGGCGCCAAGCTAATCTGGCACTACCCTTGAATTATCATCTCCTGCAACCGGTACATAGTCAGTCATTAGGCAACAGGCCTCCAAAATTTGAGAAATGGGACCTTGGGACTGAAAGGATTAATCAACCAGTGCATAATTCCCCGACAGTTTTATCGTTCAGCCGTCACTGAACTCGTCTCCTGACAATCAAGTCGACGTGTTGACTCTTACTTACTTACGCCTGTCACCCCTACCCGGGTATAGGCCGTGTTGACTCGGCCAACAATAATTCAACTCGTCCAGCTTCTGCAGGGGAGAAAATCGTGCGTCTGCCGCTTTGTTCGGAAAAGGTGTAGTTGTGTCCCTTGGATCAGACTACCGCTTGCTCTGTGAAACGGCACACTCGGCCGCATCACATCGAGGGTCTACTGTGCTATAGTGACAGCCACCGACGACCAGAATCGCAAGTTTGACCTCGAGAAGCTGAAAGACCCAGAGGTAGCGGAAGCCTTCCAGGCAAAGATAGGAGGAAAATTCGCGCCACTGCTACTTCTAGGTGCAGAAGACACGGACGTGGACACACTGATCGACACATTTAACACTCCTGTAACCCAAATAGCCAGTGAGATCCTTGGCAAACACCGACAAGCAAAGTAACCTTGGGTTACAGCTGACATCTTTGTTTTATGTGACAAGCGTCGAGAATTAAAGAAAAAGAAATCAGAGGTAGAAGGAGCTAAACAATACAGGGAAATTAACCAGGATATCAAGACTAAAAGTTTTAAAAGCATGAAAAAGGCAAGATCATTGTAAACACGTGGAAGAAAATCTGAACAAAAATAATAGCAAAAAAGCATACCAGCTGGTGAAAGACCTGACCAGTGACCCTCCTCGATCATTCAAGATAGTGAAGGGAACTGTCTTACGGAAGACCAAGACATACTGAAGAGATGGACAGAGTACTGCTCAGATTTGTACCACCACCGAGCTACAGGGGATCCAGGCATACTTGTCAACACACCCGTGACCAACAATGGCAACTATCCCATCCTCCGAGAAGAAGTAGAGGCTGCAGCGAAGTCGCTGAAAAAAGGGAAGGCAGCAGGAGAAGACAACATCCCTGTATCGGCCGCATCAAGAAGGGGGAGAAGACATGATAAGCGCCTTACTAACAATCTGCAATAAGATCTGGCAGTCAGGGGAGTGGCCCACACCATGGACCCAATGCACTTATAATAACTCTCCCCAAAAAAGGCAACTTACATCAATGCCAGAATTATCGCACGATCAGTCTTATATGCCACCCAAGCAAAGTCATGTTAAAGATCCTCAGTACTGAACAGGCAGAAGCCACAGGCAGAGGAAATCATAGCTGAGGAACAGGCAGGCTTCAGACCAGGGCGCAGCACAACTGAGCAGATCTTCAACCTGAGAGTTCTATGTGAGAGGTACCTCCAGCACCAGCAAGACCTCTATCATGTCTTTGTGGATTTTAAGAAAGCGTTTGACAGGGTGTGGCATGCAGCCCTTTAGTCCACCATGAAGCTATACAACATCAATGCCAATCTGATTAAAGTCATAGTAAACCTTTACAACAAGGCCACTAGCGCAGTACTGCTTCAATGGCTATAGGAAACTGGTTTAGGACTACAGTTGGAGTCAGACAAGGGTGTTTGCTCTCACCTACTCTTTTCAACATCAGAAAGAATCATGACAGACGCTCTGAAAGATCATGAAGGATCTGTCAGTATTGGAGGCAGAACAATCACGAACTTGCGCTTTGCGGATGACATTAATGGCCTTGCAGGAACAGAGAAAGAGCTAGCTCAGCTGGTGGAAAAGCTGCACAGTACAGCCATTGCGTATGGGATGGAAATCAGTGAAGAGAAGACCAAACTGATGACCAATAACACCAGTGGCATTGGCACTGACATCATGATTGGAAGCCAAAAACTGGAAACCGTTAATAAATTCAAATACTTAGGAGCCATTGTGACAGATGAGGGATCAAAACCAGAAATACTGTCCAGGATTGCGCAGACAACAACAGTACTGACAAGATTGAAGACCATATGGAAGGACAGAAACATCACACTCCGCTGCTCCAAGATCAGACTCGTCCTGAGAAAGCCTTGTTGCTGTCGGGACGTTAAGCAATGTACAATCAATCAACCAAGATCAGACTCAACTGATGCGCTCCTTAGTCATCTCAGTGTTTTTGTATGCCTGCGAGTCGTGGACCCTCAGAGCAGACCTTGAAAGGAGGATACAAACCACTGAAATGAGATGTTTTCGAAGGCTGCTTGGCATCTCATACAGAGATCACATCACGAACGAGGAAGTGGGAAGCAGAATCAGGCAAGCCATCGGGCCCTATGAAGACCTATTTCGCCATTGTGAAAAACTAACGCAAACTGAAGTGGTATGGGCATGTCACGCGTTCAGCAGGGCTTGCCAAAACAATCCTGCACGGCACTGTGCAAGGAGGACGAAGGAGAGGAAGACCGCGGAAAAGATGGGAGGACAATATCAGTCTCAGAGTGGACAGGACTGAAGCTGGGTGATACGCTAAGAATGGCAGAGAACAGAGAGGAATGGAGGGAGCTGGTTGCCAAGTCATCAGTGGTACCCCAACGGTCGGCAAGACTACGGGATATAGATAGATAGTGTCCCTTGGATCGGACTACCGCTTGCTCTGTGAAACACACTCGGCCGCATCACATCGAGTGTCTACTGTGGTAGTCTAAATCTTACTGCCGTCGTCGGTGGCTGTCAGAGTCCGAAATAGCTCAGGCGGTTAAACGTCGGAGCAGGAGAGCGAAGGGAATCGCCGGGTCGTGGGTTCGAATCCCGTCCCGGCCCCGGTAGCTGGACTCACAATCCAGGGGGAAAAACGGATTTGTTCAATAGCATGTCCGTTGAAAGGTCCTGGTAAATCAAAGTGGCACATTTGGAGTGCGCCTGAGTTGATCAGTGTTCAGGTCGTACTCCATAGGCAATAGATTTCCCTGTCCCCCATAACCCGCCCGTCAGGGCCGTCCATGATCACCTCGGTGCTGTGGACGTTAAACCCGAACTAACCAACCAACCAACCCGGTGGCTGTCGCTATAGCACAGTAGACCCTCGATCACGACACAGGCATCTGATTAAAGAAAACCCCGAAAGTGCCCGTTACGTGTAATTATAATTAATACGTGTGTATAATACATGTATTACAGTTTCATCGAGTGAACTTATTGCCGGCCGGCCGAAGGGCGCTCGATGATTCACTCCACCGGCAAACACGGGATGATCGTCAGTTGTATTAAATGTGTGCTTGTATTTTCATATTCGGCGAAACTGTAATAATGGAAAAAAAAAAAACATCAGTTTGAACGGAGCCAGTGGAAGAAGAAAAAAAATCTGTGATTATCCCATACAGTAGTAAGACTGAGCTTGCCAATGACTTCACCTTGTCGGCTGAGGTCTGAGGGAAGGTTGGTAGGGGTGGGGGTTGGGGGTGGGGGGAGTGAGTTACAGGGGGCATTCGGACTCTCCCCCACCCTGCCCCCAAAATACACACACACCACCACCACCACCAGAAGGGTTAAGGCCAGGCACATACGCACGCCGCCAACAATATGTCGATTCTGAGGAAAATTAACCCATTTAAACCCACGGCCGCATTTCCAACATTTTGGAAGTGTCCCCTAACTATATACCAGTTGCAGGAGGATGGATCGACCATGATAATTCAAGGGTAGCGCCAGATTAGCTTGGCGCCATCAGGCGCCAAGCTAATCTGGCGCTACCCTTGAATTATCATGGTCGATCCCGGCATCTCCTGCTGCCGGTAGTGCTTCGGGCGTAAAAGAGATAAACTTGACCAGTATCAGTACTTTTTCAGGCGAGATGTCGTGAGAATTTCGCGTGAACCCTATTCCATCATGTTATGCCTGTGTAATCGCATCACTGAAGTGCATCCCGGATCGAGCTCAGCTCGAGTTCATGAACTCGGGGCTGCAAGCCGAGTGTAAAACGGTCGCACACTGCAGTCATGAAACGTTTATTGACCGTTTTGATGACGCAAGCATTTTTAATCAGTCTGATCATCGGGGCCTTTGCCGAACGTGCGACATTTTGCATTATAAACGGGGTCCTACTTCCCGCAGTGAATCTTCTTATACACACCTAATCCCTTATAATCTCTCTTGGCTTGACTTCGCGAACAAAGATTTTATAGGACTTGCCCACGACGTCTGCAGGCTTGTTCGTGGCTGCGGAGGCCAATCCGAGACAGGCAGGTTCGACCGCAGTGGCTGCAGGGGAAGGTATGGCCAGGGTTCTGAGCTGCGGCATCTCTGTTTTTTCTCCTGAGCCGCTTGTCCTTAAGGCTAGCTATGTGAGAGTCCTCGAAGGAGACAGCTGCCTTGTAAATGGTGGAGCGCCATGTGTCACGGTCCGCAGCAAGTGAAGACGACTGGTGGTGGTCGATTTGGCAGGCACTAAGTGACTCCTTGAGACAGTCTTTGTATCTCTTCTTTGGTGCCCCTCTGTCACGGTGTCCAGAAGCTCGCCGAACAGGGTGATCTTTGGTAGGCGATGATCCTCCATCCTGGAGACATGCCCCGCCCAGCGGAGCTGTGTCCGCAGCAGCAAAGCCTCGATGCTCACAGTTTCAGCCTGTTCAAGGACCTCGACGTTGGTGACATAGTCACTCCAGTGAATGCCCAGGATGGTACGCAGGCAGCGCTGGTGGAAGCGTTCGAGGAGTCGTAGTTGGCTGCGGTAGAGGGCCCAGGACTCGGAACCATACAGCAGGGTGGTGAGGACCACAGCTCTGTACACGCTGATCTTGGTGCCTGTTTTCAGTTGTTGATTGTGCCACACCCGCTTGAAAAGTCGCCCAAAAGCGCTGTTCGCTTTTGCCAGCCTGCTGTCAAGGTCCTTGTCCAGCTTGGCGTCCGACATATAATAATCCGATAATAATAATAGTCCGATCCCTTATAATAATAATATAATATATAATTATAATAATATATATTATAATATATAATAATAAGGATATTTAGTTTTTCCGGGATCATCACAGCATGTTCGTAACTGAAAGGATCCCGGACGTGCTTTGTAACAACGTATAAATAAACGATTTCCGGAAATCAGAATTAGGTCAAACTCTTGCACGTGGTTCGACAAAAACTGACAGTGGATTAAAATCTCGGACACACATGCGGTATCGCATGTATGTCCGAGCTTTTAATCCACAGTTTTCGTCGAACGGGTGCGAGTTTGACCTACTTCTGATTTCCGAACGTCTATTGACACTACTTCATAAAGTCTGGCAGTGTTTTGTGTTGCGTGTCACAAGCTCATGGAGGTTAAATACGCTGTGTGACATCTTGTTAAAAGCTCGTAGACATTATACAAGCTTTGTGACGTTTCGAGTCCGAAATAGCTCAGGCGGTTAAACGTCGGAGCAGGAGAGCGAAGGGAATCGCCGGGTCTTGGGTTCGAATCCCGTCCCGGCCCGGCCCCGGTAGCTGGACTCACAATCCAGGGGGAAAAATCGGATTTGTTCAATAGCATGTCTGTTGAAAGGTCCTGGTAAATCAAAGTGGTACAGTTGGAGTGCGCCTGAGTTGATCAGTGTTCAGGTCGTACTCCATAGGCAATAGATTTCCCTGTTCCCCCCCCCCCCCCCCCCCAATAACCCGCCCGTCAGGGCCGTCCATTATCACTCCGGTGCCTTGGACGTTAAACACGGAACTAATCAATGTGACGTTTCCTTAACCCATATCATACTGAGGCTAAAAGCTTCTTATTTGTACACTGCCAGATGCAAGCTACATTATAGTACTTACAGATAAGGATATTGATCAATGGCTTTAGTTCAAGGGTGGTGCCAGAACAGCTTGGCGCCTAGAGGCGCCAAGCTATTCTGGCACTACCCTTGAACTATTTTAGTCAAACTTATTTCACCCACTGGTGTATTCCGAATGATAAGGGTTAAAAGGGTCGTGGATGTTGCTCGTAAACTTTGTAACCTTTTCTTAACTCATTCTACCCCAGACGCACAACAGCAAGATAAGGATCGACCATGATAGTTCAAGGGTGATGCCAGAATAGCTTGTACACAAACCAAGGGGAATCACCCAGCGCTGGACAGACAAACAGTTAGATCCCCTGCCCCCGCCTATCAGGCACCCATTCGCCAGCCTACAGAGAAATACGCAGGTATAGAACAAGACGATCATCTACATCCCTTAAAAGGATGCATCAGGTCTCTTATATAACCCATGTCTTTCTCCGGAACTTAGGAAGTAGGCAGAAGAAACATGCATACACAAACACGAAGGTGCATTACTATATGTGGCCGGGTAAATACCCTGATTTTCCACAGTAGATGCGGCACAGAACATTACACAACAAGACCTGATGCATCCTTTTAAGGGATGTAGATGATCGTCTTGTTCTATACCTGCGTATTTCTCTGTGGGCTGGCGAATGGGTGCCTGATAGGCGGGGGCAGGGGATCTAACTGTTTGTCTGTCCAGCGCTGAGTGATTCCCCTTGGTTTGTGTACAATTCAGAATAGTTTGGCGCCTATGGGCACCAAGCTATTCTGGCATCACCCTTGAACTATCATGGTTGATTTCTGTCCTGCACTGCAATGCGGTCTTCAGAGGACAACATCAAAATTTGGGGGATTTCGGTCTTGTGGTACAAGGAGTTAAACACCTCGTGAATGTAACACAAACTTTGTAACATTTTCTTACACAGCTCATGGATGTTACACAAGCTTGTGACATTTTGTTATAAAGCTCGTTGTTACACAAGATTCAGTTGTGACATGTGTTATACAGCTCGTGTTTGTTACACAAGATTCAGTTGTCACATTTTGTTATAAAATCACAATTTGTGACATTTTGTTTTACAGCTCCTGGTTGTTACACAAACTTTGTAACATTTCTTAAAAAGCTCGTGGATGATACACAAACTTTGTAACATTTTCTTCCAAAGCTTGTGAATGTAACACAAACGTTGTGACGTTTTGTTATAAAGCTCACGGACGTTACACAAAATTTGTGACATTTTGTTTAAAGCTTCTTGATGTTACACAAGTTATTAGGTCTCTATGGTTTCCGCCTACAAATATTTCGTTTATTACAGTGGCCTAGGGACCGGAGAGGGGAGGGGCCGGGGGGAACCGGGGAACCCTGAGCTTTACCTTCACCCCACCCCACCTCGCCCCGCCCTAAAGAAAATGTAAGGTGGTGGGGGGGCCTGGCCTCCAAAATGTTTGGTGACTAATAATTTTTGAAAAAAATGTGGAAGAAAAAAATCATAAGATTGTACTGACTGTAGCTATTGCTTGCAGAAAGAAATATTTTACGACACAAAAATCTGAAGATTTTGATTGTTATGCTTAAGTTATCTGAGGTTGGACTCTCTTTCTTTTGCCCCATCCCCCTCCCCTCCCCCTTCCCCCCCCCCCCGGGGGGCGGGGGGGGGGGGGGGCGGGGGGGAGGTGGGCTTCCCCTCCATTTCCTTCCCTGTTGTTTTAACTTTTTGGAGGCTGGAAAGTAACATGTCATGCACCGGCGCTGGGACTCCATAATGAAACTACCTTAACTCATTCGAGACGTGCCGCCTGTGGATACAAGCCGCGTATCCGGAGGCGGCACGTCTCGAATGCGTTAAACCACGTTGAGACTCCAGGCAATGTCCACTGAGCCAAGGGACAGTTGTTAGGTCGAGGATCGTCAGGAAGTGCACGATGGACTGGAAAACATGTCACGTCAAGCTGGTCGCAGATCGTGTTTTTTGAAATCATTACAAGTTCAGCGTCGAAGATTTTCAGCCGTCAAACTTGAGAAACATTGGACACAACTTGGTTTCAGCAAAGGGCATAGATCCTAATGAGCCCCCGCAATTGCGGGGGCTCATGAGGATCTATACCTCTTGCAGCTGGGTAGTGTTCAGCGACTCAAGTTTGTCGGAAGTGATGGGCTTAACTTCAATAACGTCACACAGTTTTATTGACAAACTGTATTGTATTGTCAGGCTCCTGTGCGTTTTCCCGATCAGGAAATGGCTTCAGATGAGGAATGAGGATATTAGAGCAACCAATCAGAATCAAATCCATTACCGTTGCACCTGATACACTGCCGGTAACTTGCATTCGAAAACTATAATAGAATGTCTCGTCTCTTATCTTTTTCCTCGTAGTGTTCCGTGTACTCTTGGCGATGTTCTTTAGTCTTTACCCAGTTGCAAAACGTCTTCGGCACCACGGCGGCCGCAGTGGGCCCGCGCACAGCAGTGCGGCCGCCATAGACTTTTGCTTACTGGGTTGTTGATTTTTCATTTTTTATTAATGTTTCTTGTTCAAGTTGTTGCCTACAACTTGGCGTCGGCCTCAAAGCATGATCGCTTATTTATGCCCACGTTACTGACGACTGATCTATATCAGAAGCATTGCGATTGCATATACCAGCTTTAACCCTATTATATATGTAGCTAGCAGTGCACAGTACCGCTAGCAGCATACACATGGGGTTAATACGATAGCTTCCCTTGCTTGTAGCAATTTTTGTAACGCGGTCGACAATTGGCCGCTCAAAACTGAGAACCGTTTAATTAGAACCGTTTTCCCTATCCGGTTCAGGATTGATTGACGTGGGTGGGTTTCCTGGGTCATCCTGGTCTGTTCCGCAGATTGCCCTTTGTTCTTTGGTCCTGATTTTCAGGTCAAGTTCAAATTGCCTCCCTTGTCCATGCTGTCGCATTAAATATACATGTCAGGTGTTGATAATTATTTGTCAAAGAGTTTTATGCACTTTTGAGAATGCTACTGGAGCGCTTAGGGCCTTTAAGATCGTGACATTTCTACCCTTCTATTTCACAGTCCATGTGAGCAGGCCGTACAAACAGAGGTTTCCTGGTGCCTCTTGTGTTTAACTCATTAGAGACGAACTGCATCCGGATACGCGGCTTAAGCCGCGTATCCGGATGCTGTTCGTCTCGAATGTGTTAGTGAAGAATTCTTCTACGTACAAAGGAGCAGAAAAGAGCAGAAAAGTATTTAATATTACGATATTCAGACTTTATTAACTTTTAAGTCAGCCCTTTTCTCCAACGTTATTGTAAAACAAGCTGAGGACATTAAAGATGATAGTGCGAACCATTAGTAACCCTGTATTGCTTGGAGCGGGTTCCATTAAGGACTTGCCCGACGTCGTTTAGCCAAAACTGTTCAAAAATTGATATTTGCATGCTGTTTTAAGATCTTCCTTTTTGTCTTGCTGGGCTTATATGGCCATGGCCTTAGTTGCCTACTCGGCGTTAATAAATTCACCCTCTTGGTGTCGGTAGCGGTTTTAGTCGCGATCATTCCTCATAGGAATCATCGCGACCAAAACCGCTACGTCACCGAAAGGGTTAACTGTCAAGTGCAGATGTTCACATTATATTCACATAATTCAGTGTCCACAGCAGACGCATACATTGTCATTTGGATGGTATTGTTTGCTGGACCGGATTGCAGAATAAGACCAGTTCCCTTGCTCCCCACAGGTTCAACTCCCCATATGAGATTACCCCCCCCCCCCCCCCAATTGCACACACTGTTCTCTATTAGCCTCTTGCAACACAAAGCTATGAATGAAGACCTTTCTGCCTACACACAAAATCCACATATCACAGGTACAACTCCCTATATGAGATTACCCCCCCCCCCCCCCTTTTTTTTTGCACACACTGTTCTCTATTAGCCTCTTGCAACACAAAGCTATGAACGAAGACCTTTCTGCCCACACACAAAATCCGCATATCACAGGTTCAACTCCCTATATGAGATTACCCCCCCCCCCCCTCCCCCCCCCTTTTGCACACACTGTTCTCTATTGGCCTCTTGCAACACAAAGCTATGAACGAAGACCTTTCTGCCCACACACAAAAAATCCACATATCACAGGACAAACCCCAGCAATTTTTAAACAAATCGTCTATTAGCGTTTTCCGCGATACTCTAATGCACTAAGTATCCCATGACAAAACTGTCGTCTGCAAGCCTGAATACAACTGCACATGCCCCAATATAAGGTTCGCATGAACACACTAGGTAGACTACAATTATCCAAAATTTGTTGTTGTTGTTTTTTTCCACATCACCTATCATGCCTTTGGCTGCTCAAAACGCCCAAAGTAAAAGGCAACAACAAAAAATTGAAGTTTTACACTCTAAAACAATTGCAAAAAGGGAGGACATTTTTTAAAAACTATATCTTGCGGAAAAGGTACCACATGCACCGGAAGCAATATTCATGTTAGGCCACACACCAAACGCGCAGCCACATTCAGTCACCAATTATCACGTGGGTGGGATTAGATTGTGGACACGGATCCCCCCTCACCCCCCTCACCCCCCCCCCCCGCCGCCCCCCTCCCCCCAAATTGTTTTTCCCGCCCATCATACCTGTAACCACACCACACACGTACACACTGGTTGATACAAGGGTTGTCCACCGAGCAATGGTACTGCATTCAGTGAAGCGACCAGCGTACTATTGTTGTCGTCTGGGCCAGGCTGTGAATGTGTAATCAACAAGTGAATGAAATAAATGTGGATCTATAACCATCTCTCCGCAGTACATAAACCACAGGCTTTATCTTTCGCATGAAGAGATTATGTGCGCCAAAGCTGGTCAGTAATCCTTATACGCACGGGACAATATAGCGTCCGCGCGCCAAGTAAACGAAAGATTTAATCTCATTGTGAAAACTTTCCTGTCTGTCCTGGCCTTGCGGCCTGAATGCAGTCCCCTAGCACGGTGGACAACCCTTGTATCAACAGCACAAGCAAAACATCTGACTTCTGCAAGAGGCATAGATTCTCATGCGCCCCCGCAGATGCGGGGGCTCATAAGAATTTATGTCTCTTGCTGACTCAAGTTACCTCTATGTTCGTATGTTTGTGCAATAACCATGGTGCTTTTGGTTACCCACCGTGTCTAACGTTCCCCATCCTATTGCAGAAGGCATAGATTCGCATGAGCCCAAGCTGCCGTACTGCTGCTTGGGCTCATGAGAATCTATGCCTTGGCTGGTCTAGCAGGTATTTTGTTCAGTTATTGGACTACTCGGGTCTTGAATATTGTCTGTCACCGATTCTTCAAGCAAGTGTCTCCATAATTATAGTGAAATCCTTGTCAAAACATTGTTCAGGTGTACATCTTAGATAGCGAGGTTATCACATTTAGCCCCAAGGCCACATTTCCCAAACAACTATGTACCAGTTCCAGGAGATGGATCGACCATGACAACTCAAGGGTGGTGCCAGATTATCTTCATTTTAGTGTGGTCGACTAGTGAGTACTTAGCATGTTTTGTATCTTGAGGTTTGACTGTCTACTCCGAAATATATAAACTTTTAACACACGCGACACACACATGCATGCAGGCACAGTCACAAAGGACTTCGCGAGTTTTTGTGTTGACATATGAAATTATAGGTTTGTACGATCGGAGTCATTCGGCCTAATCATAATACATTTAGCTCTAATGAGTCGACCTATTGGAAATTGTTCTCTCGAGACTAAATGACAGTTCCGGAGATCGACTGACAACGATAGTTCAAGGGCGGTGCCAGAATAGCTTGGCGCCTACAGTCGTAGGGCCAACGCCACCGGAGTCCGGCCCTGAAATTTCAGGGAAACCTGATACCCCCTGACCCCGGGGTGAGGTCGGAAACCTCATCAAGCCGATGTGAGCGCTCGTGTTTATGTTCATGTCACTCACAACAATGTTCCCCTGTCAGATTATTTCAACTACACTTGACATAGGTCCCCATGCACCTTCACAGGCTGAATCATCTCACGAGAATCTGTGCGGCGTTTTGCGGCCCTATTTACATCCACATTAGCTCCCCTAAATGAATGAATTCTTGCGGTCGTATTTACATATCCAAGAACCTCCCCGTCTACAAAAGGCATAGATTCTCATGTGCAAAAGGTTGTTGAAGATCATACAGCTTCTTGCAGAGATCGACCCTGTGTTCATCCTACGGCTAAGGGGGGATATTTCCGAAAGCGTACGATTACATGCGGACGAGACGGTGCACAGTTGCCTAATACATAAAACTATGTGTGGACGTCAGTATCCAATTTTGAAACGTACGCGGTGCACATTTCATTTCTGCATTTGCTGGAGATATAATTTCCAAAATCAGCTGCGAATTTTCTTTGTTTTTTTGCCATATTGTGTGTCGTATTCGGATACTTGATATCGCTTCACAAATCTCAGATGGCCCCCAAATTTGCGGCCGTCGCCAACTTGAACTCAGATTTTACTCCGTAAGGCAGTCCTGGCTACCGTGCACCCCCCCCCCCCCCAACCATGCTACCCCCCAGTACTCAATAAGATGGGTTTCAAAGTGTACCTTAGTATGTCCTGAGATGTTTAATGCCATTTTCTCCTAAAATCCTTAGGAACACACCAGAGATATAGCCGATGGCGCAATTCACTTTCTTCGCGGATGTTAAAATGAGGTTGAGAAACATTTTCCTCTAAATAAATCAAAATTCATTCCGGAAGCCCAAATCAGGCAATATTATGTTAAGGCACACCTTCTACGTTCTCTGCAACAACAACCCCCCCCCCCCCCCAAAAAAAAAAAAAAAAAAAAAAATGAAGAAATATTGAATCTCTGGCTCACAGTGAAGGTATTTGTGCACCCAGTAAACGGCCATTTCCGTGAAATCGCAAAAAAAGACAAAAATTATGTGCCTTCAGACATTTTCTATAGCACTAGCAGTCCATTTTTAGGCTTACATCATTAAAACAGCATGTCACAATTATTATAAACTTGACTAGGTGATGGTGTGATCACTGTGAGTGCCACAGTGGTTGATTTTGAATCCCTACCCCCAAGTTGTAAAAATACACAAATTTAATTAGAAAAAAATTACTAAAGTTATTCCATTTCAATTTGACCTCTCTTTACGTATTAAGTTTCAATAATGTGAGCATAAAGTGCAAGAAAATAAGGAAAGTCAGAATCCTTTACGGTACATTCGTTTTTTCCATTTAAAATTGCCGAATTGGGAAACACGTTGTTTTTACTGTCCTCAGAAATGTTGTATACAACTGATAGTTTTTTCTTTAATGTTTTATTGGTTAGGCTAGAGTACCACAGGGACGCCCAACCTTTTATGATGCTGTGATGTATTTAGGAGCCACAGTGGCTGAATCTGCTGCCCGACCCCAATTTTACCAGTACGCAAAGGAACGCAAAGGAATGATCATAAAAATTGCTTACTTCATACTCCTCTGTTTAAATATTTTTGTCTTTTTTTTTGCGATTTCGCGGAAATGGCCATTTACTGGGTGTACAAATACCGTCACTGTGAGCCAGAGATTCAATATTTTTTCATTCTGTTTCTGCAGATAAGGTGTACCGAAACATAATATTGACTGATTTGGGCTTCTGGAATGAATTCTGATTAATTTAGCGGAAGATGTTTCTCAACCTCATTTTAGCATCCGCGAAGAGCGTGAATGGGGGTACCCTTGCGCCATCGGCTATATCTCTGGTGAGTGCCTAAGGATTTTAGGGGAATATGGCTTAAACATCTCATGACATACTAAGGTATACTTTATACTCAAACCAAGGGGAATCACAGCGCTGGACAGACAAACAGTTAGATCCCCTGCCCCCGCCTATCAGGCACCCAATCGCCAGCCCACAGAGAAATACGCAGGTATAGAACAAGGTATACTCACCTATCTGGTTTGTGAGTATCTATAACTCGAGGCAAATTTGTATCGTTACATTGTTGTGTAATGTTCTGTGCATCTACTGTGGGAAATCAGGGTATTTACCCGACCACATATAGTAGTGCACCTTCATGTTTGTGTATGTATGTTTCTCCTGCCTACTTCCTAAGTTCCGGAGAAAGACATGGGTTATATAAGAGACCTGATCCATTCTTTTTGAGGATGGAAATGATCGTCTTGTTCTATACCTGCGTATTGTAATTGAATGTCTTATTGAAGACATGAACTACCGTTTATAGGAAGTCGGTTGACCTAGATTAGAGGTCATAATTTTTGTAATATTTACTTGACCTTTTGCATATAGCTAGTCAGCTTTGTATCCTTTCAACTTCTTTATTAAAAATTAATTCTTTTCAGAAAAAAAAATTATAACAGTAAAAAACCTTGACTTCTAGAGAAAGTCAGACAGTGGCGGTGACGTAAAAGAGGCAACTCCATCACCATGCAGACACTGATATAATACTCTAAATAATTATGATGTCATTCTCTCTTGGAAATGTTTGCAGGGCGCACGCGCACGCACTAACAGGAACACACACACATCGACGCGCTTTAAGAAGAGCATGCAGTTGACCTGCATACTTAGTATATCATATTAGTAGGTAAAGTCAACCTGCCTTCGCACAAATTATAGCAAGACTAAAATTGTACCGTGAAGTTCTAGTTTTGTCAGCATTTTCTCAAGCCTATGAAGCGAAAGGGAAACTCATATCCCGTAAAATATAAAATTACGTAAAAACTAAGACTTACCCTCATGACAAATGACGCTTGACAAATCAATGACGCGTATGTCCTGCGCCCCTTACAGAACTCACTGACGCATTGGCAGATCTGAAGGACTTTTTCAATAGAATTAATTCAACATCAGAATGAGGTCAAAGACAAAAGGTAGAGACCATTGACAGCAAGGACAGCTCTCATATTGAAGGGACTTTGTGGGTTATGGTTCATCCCATCTTGTTTAGTTATGTCTTATTTCAAGCAAGATCATTTTAGAAAAAAAATGTTTTGTTGTTTGACAATGATTCCATGTTACGAAATCAGTTATATAGTTATATTTTCTAGCGTATTTCATGGTTTTTCTGTTGTTGTTGTTTGCTTGTTTGTTTGTTTGTTTGTTTGTTTGTTTGTTTGTTTACTAATTTGTTCCGTTCACAACAGCGTATTTTCACATCAGGGTCTGTAAACTTCCTCCCAGAACAGCCCAATGTTTTCAACAATTTGTATTTTAAAACATGATAATATTAATATGGTGATTCGATTTAACGTCACGATTGAGTCACTACGTTGGCAATAACATGTAACATATCATGTTGTTAAGTGACTGGTGTCGGATATTTCACTCACTGTACACAATCTTAGTTCCAACGCCAAGGGAGGGAGAGGGTTGTGGTAGGGTGGTGGGTGGGTGAGGGTCAAGCTATCTAAACTAATTTCTGGACCAGCGCCTGATGACGGCATCGTATTTCAGGACCCTTCCTTTTCCCTCTTTAGCACTAGCCAGCGGTCAGCGGGTTTTTCATCGCCGGCATTGTCCGCCCCTGAGAGCCAGCTAAGTTTTCCTCTGTCCTTATAACTGAGATCACGAAAAGGAGGTAGTGATGCATAATCGCCGAGACATCTGAACTAATAATATAGCGGGTCTTTGACTGGTTCTCCTAATATTTCAGTGTCTGACAGGTTCCAACGTGTCATTATACAAAATTCTACTTCCGCTCCCCTCCTTCTGATATATGGCGTGCCCCAGGGCTCAGTTCTCGGACCAGTCTTGTTTTCCTTGTACACCCAGCCTGTGTCTGAGGTGATCGCCAGTAAAGGATGTGAACATCACAAATATGCCGATGACACACAGGTGAACTGAGAAAGATGCTCCTCTCAACTTTCCCGTCTCTTCTGCATGCCATGGGACAATGTATATAAGCTGTTAAGGACTGGATGTCAAACAACAAGCTAAAGCTCAATGAAGGAAAAACAGATGCCATTGTGGTAGGCACTCGCTCCAGGGTGAGTGTCTCTAATGATGAGTATTTGATCGTTTGTGGACAGGGACATCCCTCTAAAAAATAATAATAATTACTGTATTTATAATGCGCTTATCTTATAATAATTATAACTCTAAGCCCGCATTTACAACTCGCGCACGCATGCGCACGCTTTAGACAACGACTCACGTACCACAAAATAGTGAAATACATTACGACAGTCAGCTTGGGGTGGGGAGTGTGGTGGTATGGTGCTAGAACTGTTGAAAGAGGTGAGTTTTGAGGGCGGACTGGAAGGAGGAGAGAGAGTGTTTCTGACGGAGAGAGAGTGGGAGAGTGTTCCAGGTGGATGGACCGTATACTGAGAGGGAGCGGGGGCCGAAAGTGCTGAGTTTGGTGCGGGGGATGTGGAGGCGGAGAGGGTCGGAGGCGGAGCGGAGGGAGCGGGGAGGAATGTAGGGGTGAAGTAAGTTTGAGAGATAGGCAGGAGCGCAGTTGTTCAGGGATTTGTAGCAGAGAGACAGAATCTTGTATTGTATGCGTTGGGGGATGGGAAGCCAGTGAAGGAGTTTGAGCAGGGGAGTGATGTGGTCGGATTTTTTCTTTCTGAGGACGAGGCGGGCAGCATTGTTCTGGACGCGCTGGAGAGTGAAAGTGGTGGAGTGAGGGAGGCCGGAAAGGAGAGAGTTGCAGTAGTCGATGCGAGATAGGATGAGAGAGACAGCAAGTTTGGTGGCAGCTTCGGTAGTGAGGTATTTTCTGATCTGACTGATGCGGCGGAGGTGGAAGTAGCATGTCTGGGCCGTGGCGGAGACGAAGCCGGTCATGGAAAGAGAGGAATCGAGGATAACGCCGAGGTTTTTGGCCGAGTCAGAGAGGGAGATGGGGGTGCTGTCGAGTTGAAGGTGGAGAGAGGGATGGAGCTGGGAAAGTTTCTGGCAAGTGCCTACCAGCATGGCTTCCGTTTTGTCGTCATTCAGTTTAAGCTTGTTTGCTGTCATCCAGTTTTTCACGTCTTCGTAGCAGTCAGCCGTGCGAGTCAGTAGTGACTGAGTGTTGTCGAGTTTGTCTTTGTCTAGTAGTTGTGAGTCGTCAGCGTAGAGGTGGTGGTGTATGTGGTGAGACTGGATGATGTTGGACAGGGGAGAGGTGTAGAGTGTGAAAAGGACCGGGTCCAGGACGGACCCCTGTGGAACTCCGCAGGAGAGCGTGACTGGGTTGGAGGAGACGCCGTCGATGGTGACGGACTGCAGTCTGTCGGAGAGGTAGGAGAGAAACCAGGAGTGAGCAGAGTCAGTGATACCAAAGGAGTGGTGAAGGCGGTGGAGGAGGATAGAGTGGTCTATAGTGTCGAAGGCGGCAGAGAGGTCGAGTAGCGTAAGAAGGGAGATGTTGCCCGAGTCGGTGGAGAGAAGCAGGTCGTTTAAGATATGTAGAAGGGCTGTTTCAGTTCTGTGATGTTTGCGATAGGCAGACTGGAAGGGACTGAGGAGGTTGTTGTCGGTGAGGTGGAGTCTGAGCTGGTTGAGAACGACCTTCTCAAGAAGCTTGGACAGGAAAGAGAGATTGGAGACTGGGCGATAGTTTTTTAATTCGTTTGGGTCGAGGTTGTGTTTTTTTAGGAGAGGACGGACGATGGCGGACTTGAAGATATCAGGGACAGAGCCGTTCTCTAGAGATGTGTTGATGATGTCGTTAATGAATGGCAGAAGTCTTGGAAGGCCGTCCCGGTAGAGAACGAACGAACGAACGAACGAAACTTTATTTTCCAAGGATTGAGATATTAGGCGCGCAGGCCTTTCTTACAATCTGTCCTTGCTAAGCTACTTAAAAAAAAGGAACACCAACCAAAACAACAAAAACTAACTAATAATAAAGGACACACACACGCATACACACACGCACACATACATACATATACATGTACTCGTGCACATGCGCACTTTTGTACATCCACATACACACGTACGTGCGCACATAATTATCTAACATATAAGTAGGTATGATATTTTGTGTACTATCAGAAACAAGTTAGAAAACAGAACAAAAAATTTGGAGGCTAGATGGGGAAAAAAATAGCACAAATTTAAAAACATGAAGCGTATTATGTCGAGAAAAAAAAAGAAGAAAGGATCAGCATAACGTTGTCTTAGAAAGGTAATCGTGTACTCTACTTTTAAACAGAGAGAGGGACGTGGTTTGTTGAATATTGGGAGGAAGTGAATTCCATAAAAGAGCACCTGAATAAGACAGGCTAGATTTGAACAGGTCTATACTGGGCCTTTTTATAGAGAGACTGTTCCTCGAGGTGCTGTATTTTTTTTCAGTTGGCGAAAAGAGCCTAGATAAGTAAGGTGGAGCTTTCTCGTTAAGAATTTTGTGCATCAGTACACATTTGTTTAGTGCGAGGTGCTTAACCAGAGGGAGAAGTCCGATGGCCTGCAGCTTGGCATCAGTGGATAAAGACGGACCAGGGAGGATAAGCTTAGCAGCGCGCTTGTATAATGAGTTTATCTTCTTTAAGTGATTTTCACTGCAGCCATCCCATATTGTTAAGGCATAATCAATGTGTGGTTTAATGTAGGCATTAAAAAATAGTTTGCGCGTCTTAAGGTCAATGATCGTTTTAAGTTGGAAAGTAAAAACAACTTTTTGGACAACTGTTTTCTCATATAGTATAGGTGGTTATGCCAGCTTAGATCATCATCTATTATTACTCCAAGCAGGCGGTGTTGACTGACCTGCTCAATTGGGATGGAGTCCAAAGAAAGGTTGAGTGATGGAGGTTTGAGCTGATGTTTCTGGCGGGTTGTGATAAGCATGCTTTTTGTTTTTGTGGGATTTACAAGCATGCGATTTTCATTACACCACCGAGAGACTTCATGAAGACTCTCTTGAAGATTATTTGCAATTTCAGGCACAGTTTTACCAGCGGAATGTAATGTTGAGTCGTCAGCAAACATGTCACACTCAGCCGCAGTACACGTTACATGTAACGGTAGATCGTTAACGAAGATACAGAACAGTAGTGGGCCTAAAATAGACCCATGGGGCACTCCATATTCCACAAATTGTTCAGAAGAACATTTTCCATTGACGTAGACTGTTTGTGTTCTTTTTGTAAGATAGGAGTTCAGAAACGAAAGAGCCGAGGGGCTCTTTTTGTTTAAGTAGGTGGCAAGCTTTTTCAATAAGATGGTATGATCGATAAGATCAAACGCTTTTCTTAGATCCAAGAAGACAGCACCAGCCATTTTATTATCATTTATGCTGTTGACCCACGAATTCACTATTCGTGCGAGTGCAGTGTGGCATGAATGCTTGGGACGAAAACCTGACTGGTAATGATATAATAGGGACCTTTTTTCAAGAAATTCCAGAAGATGTTTGTGAACATGCTTTTCCAGAGGCTTCGAGAGAACTGATAGAAGGGAAATTGGGCGAAAGTTATTAATTTCAGAAGAATCGTTTGCTTTAGGAACAGGCACTATTTTTGATTTTTTGAAAGCTATTGGGAAGACATTTTTTGTATATATAGGTTATAAATATATGTTAGAGGTTCCACTATGTATGGTTGCGACAGGTCAAGGATATATCCATTGATACCATCACTGCCCGAAGATGGTTTCTTTTTTAGGATGGAAGTGTATTTGCCTACCTCGTGTACAGCAATATCAGGGATGGCGAAAATATCATCTGAGGACAATCTTTGCTTACAGAACTTTGTTAGCTTCTCTGGTGTGGAATATATCTACTGATTGCGATTGTGAGAACTGAGTAAGTCTTTGGGGGCTGATAGAAAGTGGTTATTAAACTCCTCAGCGGAGAGATTTTCTGGAATGGTATTGCACTGTTTACGCTTGTTGTTGGTAAGCGTATTAAGTGCTGTCCAGATAGAGGAAGGGTTTCTGTCTTCTTCAACTGTTTTGGTTATAAAAGATCTCTGCGCCTCTTTAATTAAGTACTTAACTTTATTTCGCAATCTTTTAAATTCATGAAAGTTCTTTTCTTTCTTAGCCTTATTTATATCATCCATTGCTTGTTTGATTTCGTCGGTTATCCATGAGGGAGGCTGGCGGGATCGGACACGCTTTCTTCTTACTGGCGCATGTTTGTTTAGAAGCTGGGAGAGGGTCTAGTTCGCAGGTTTTGAGAGGCATGGACTTTATTGTCTTGAGGACTTCGTCCTGAGAGACGGGCCGGAAGTACGAGAGGGGGTGCCGGAAAAGGGGTGTCGGGAGGGCAAGGCGGAGATGGCAGAGTGACGAGTGTGTTGCGCAGAGTTTGGATTTTGTCGGAAAAAAGGTGGAAAAAGCGGACGGGAGTTCTTCTTTGCTGTGTGTGTTGGGGAGAGGAGAGTCTTTAGAAATGACTAGGAGTGTGTTCATGGTAGCGTAGAGGGTTTTGAAAGAAGTGGATTCCAGGATTTCAAAAGAATGGTGTGAAAAATCTAGGTGTTTATATTGATAATGTGCTGTCCATGAACGATCATATGTCTCACCTGTGCCGCTGCTGCTATCTTGAGCTCAGGAGGCTTAGCTCTGTTAGACAGTACCGTATTGACGATGCCTGTAAGCAAATAGATTTTGTCAAGGCTTGACTACGGTAACTCTGTAATGTCAGGTATCTCGAACGATCTGCTCTACAGGCTCCAAAAGATTCAAAACCAAGCAGCAAGACTTGTACTGACAAAAATCAAAGCGTGACCACATCACTCCCTTGCTTAATCATTTACACTGGCTTCCTGTGAAGTTCAGAATTGAATACAAAATTGCTTCCCTCGTTTTTCTGGCCTTTGATAAAACACTCCCAGCTTACTTCTCTTACAGTCTCCCTGTCTATACACCAGGCAGAGTATTTCGCTCCAGCACTGACGACAGAATATTGACTACCCCCAGAGTGTCCTTAAAAACCTTTGGACAGCGGTCCTTTTCTTTCCAAGCTCTCAAAGTGTGGAATGGTCTTCCCCATGATATTCGCCATGCATTATCTTTGGCCATTTTCAGGGCTAGAGTAAAAACATATTTTTTTCAACTTGGCCTTTGAAAAGGATAAACCCTACGTTTTCCCATTAACGTGTATATATCTGATCAGGCTCTTGAAATGTTATGTTTATTATTTTAGTATTGTGTCAGTGTTTTACGTCGACGTAACAATGATTTCAAAAACGCCACGTTGTTTCCGTATTCCTCTGACGGTCGGGTATCTTTTACGTCGACGCCGTAACAATGATTTCAAAAACGCAAATGTGTGTCCACTGGCAGTGAAGGGTTAAGTCCACTTTTGTGAAAAGCACGATTTTCTTTGTAATACAATGAAAATCTCGCTTTTCACAAGAATGGACTTACTGTCTCTTGCCTTTCACAGGACCGCCGTGAGATGGCCTTAGTTGCCTGCTCGGCGTTAAACCCAAATAACTAACTAACCTTTACAGGACGGACATTTTCTTGGCACCGTGGTAGCTGTCGATCTTTCCTCTCCGTCAGTCGACCATGACTGATAACTCAAGTTTACTTCAGTTATAGTACAGTTCTTTCAAGATCGCGTCTCTGTGCTAGGAAAAGCTCATACGCACTCCACGCCTTTCCTCAGTTTATGAGACTATTTTGTGTACAATATCGGAAGCAACTCTGGGAAGTCTTCCCAGAATTCCTTTCGAAATCGTACCAACATTGGACCGATAAACTGATCACTGAGAGATCGTGCCTGGAAAATAGGCACCTCTCCTGTTGTCTCCCTTGCCTTGCTAAAAAAAATTGTCCCCCCGAAAAGTGACTACTTTGCCTCTAAAGTGTAAAGGGATAAGAAGCGCGTTGTTCTCTTAACCTTTTGGGTGTCGGTAGCGCATTTTGTCGCGATGATTCCTGCAGGAATCATCGCGACAAAAAGCGCTACCGACAGCTAAAGGGTTGACGGATTGGTCCGTCCTTGGAAGGTCAGTATTTGCGGTCACGGTCACCTGAGCGGGTCGCACCGCCGGCTGAGGCCCTAATAGACGCCCCCTGCAACTGTATTACTCGACTGTATTACTCGACTCTTTAAGCACTTATGAGTCCGCTCAGCACCGTGGGCGGGAACCATAGCAACCCCAATTTCCTCCTTGACAAATGACGCCGTAATTTCTTTAACCCTATCCTACCAAACACAGCCCCCCCCCCCACCCCCACCCCCCGGTCCACCCCCTACTCCACCCATCCCTTATTTTCTTCTTGTGTGTATTATTTTGGATAAGGCCCCCTTGGTAGTGACCCACCTTCATTCAAATCAGTCCCCCAGCCGTTCGTACCATCTCCATGAGGCAAAGACGCTCATGAGCCCCTTCAGTCGCTGGGCCTCATGAGAATCTAACTTGATTTATTCATTAATTTACATGTTCGTCAGGCGGATACAGTTATTTGGGCGTGTGGTATTTGGCTGAGAAGGATGCTAATTTTCACAAGGCGTGTTTGAGTGCTACTTTGTACGCTGCGATCAGGAATTTGTCAATGAACTTTTCTTTATACATGAACAATTTCCTCGAGGGCGTCTGAAGTAAGGAAACACAGATCAAAATCGTCATCAGGTTGTATACTGTTTGGTTTGTATGGCCGATGTTTCTTTGTGGATTTAAATTTATTCACCAAGTTCCTAAGCCCAATATTTTGGGAAAAAGCAGAATGACCAAGCACATTTTTCAGGGTCGTCGGCCTAACCTTTTCTCAGTCGCCTCTGAAGACAATCGCCTTCGACCGGTTTTCCTTACTAACCCTTTGGCTGTCGGTAGCGCTTTTTGTCGCGATGATTCCTTCAGGAATCATCGCGACACAATGCGCTACCGACAACCAAAGGGTTAAATTTTATGCCTGCAAGATGCATAGATCTTCATGAGCTCGTGAAGTCTTCGGAGGCTCATCATCTACGCCTCGGTGTTGGACACGACCAGCGACCAATACATCACCTTTCTTAGAAAAACAGATCTGGTCATCAGTTGCGATTTCAGTCTGAATGAGGTCACCCTCCCCCTCCCCCAAGACGATTCGCGTCTGCAAGAGGCATAGATCTTCATGACCTGACCGCTGGGGATTGCAGGGGCGCTTGGACATCTATGCCCCTTGCCTGAACATGACGACTGCCGAGGTCTGTGTGGTCTCAGCCGGTTCTGTCCCATTCACAACAGGCGGCGGGGTCCTGTTACCGCCGGCCCGTGCTATGACAACAGTGCTGCCACGTCATGTGTCAGTCTCTCTGGACCACAATGACTTCGCTTTTCTCATTCACTCGGTCCGCAACAACCCCGCCCGGTAAGCAAACGTTACTCCAGCAGCTGACAGACGTCCGCCCAAGGACCTTCTGCTGACAGGGTAGGCTGACGATCTCTAGGCCAACTCCTCGAACCTCGTACCCAGTGGGCAAAGGTCATCGGGCCGACATCGGCCTCGGTTGGCCCGCGCACAGTCGTGCACGGGCCAACGGCGGCCGACGTCAACCCGACGGCCTTATGCGCACTGGGATACGGAGCAAACTGTTTGCCCAATGAAATCCAGACCACAAAGGGTGACTGCCAAGCGGGTAAAATGTAGATAATAACAGAACGAAGAAAGAAGCACGCTTAGAAAATACAGTTACAACACACTTTATTAATGTTTCGGGTAAAAACTCTTGTTTTAGTCCCTTCTATTTATAGAAGGGACTTTTTATGACGGGTCGGGGTGGGGCGAATTCACGGGGATGCGCTGTCCAATCGCAGCGTTTTATTATTTGTGAATAATAATAATACATAACTCTTCGAAACAAATTTTCCTGTACGTGGCAACATGTATTTGGAAGAATAAAGTTACTTGACTTGACTTGACTTGACTTCTATAGCGCAATATCCCCACAAAGAAAGGCTCAAAGCGCTTTACATCTAGATAATCTAATTGAAATTAACTAACTAAAGTACTGACAACGTACAAAAACACAATCATTCATGCACACTGACACAATACTAAAATAATAAACATAACATGTCAAGAGCCTGATCAGATATATACATGTTGATGGGAAAACGTCACGGAGTAGGGTTGATCAATCCCTTTCAAAGGCCAGATTGAAAAAATATGTATGTGTGTGATACGAGCGAGCGATATCGCAGACTGAGCCGTAGATCTGAATCTGTAAACGAAACGAAACAGCGAGAGGAATCTTTCTCACGGAGAGATAGGTCTAGAATATTGTTCGAATCGGCGTTTATACGACTTTCATAGAATAATAGTAGTTACCAGAAGTTTCGGGAAGGGTTCTGAGGATGAGCCATCATACTGTACGGTACCTTTCATTTCGTCATGAAAGGATGTGACCACCTTCAGAAGCTTGAGGGGGACATCCGATCCTGTGTAATAAGGTGAAGAAACCTCTTCTGCTGACCAAGTCGAAGGCCTTGGTCAGGTCAATGAAGGCGATGTAAAGTGGCTGTCTCTGCTCCCGGCACTTCTCCTGCAGCTGTCTCAATGAGAAAATCATGTCGACTGTTGATCTTTGAGGTCTGAAGCCGCACTGCGCCTCTGGGTAAACGCGTTCGGCCAACACTTGGAGTATGTTCAGCACCACGCGAGCGAAGACCTTTCCCACAGTGCTCAGCAAGGAGATGCCTCGATAGTTGTTACAGTCACTGCGGTCTCCTTTGTTCTTGTAGAGCGTAATGATTTTGGCATCCCGCATGTCCAGAGGGACTGTTCCCTCCTCCCAGCACTGAAGTAAAAGCTCATGGAGGTGGTCAAGGAGGACACTCTTTTTACCAGCCTTGAGAACCTCTGGGGGAATACTGTCATTGCCTGGAGCTTTACCACATGCTAAGGAGTCAATGGCCTTGCTGAGTTCGTCTACAGTTGGCAGAGTGTCAAGTTCTTCCATCACAGACAGAGGGGTAGTGCTCTCCACTGCAGTGTCAGTGACGTTGTTCTCCCTCGAATACAGCTGCTGGTAGTGCTCAGCCCATCTCTCCATCTGCTTGTTCCGTCCGTAATGATGTCTCCAGTAGTGGACCTCAGGGGGGGGGGGGGGTGACCTTAATGGTGCTTGGGCCAAATGCTTTCTTCATGCCCTCATACATGGCGCGGATACTCCCAGAGTCGGCGGAGAGCTGGATGCTTTGGCAGAGATTCAGCCAATAGTCGTTGGCCCATTTCCTGGCGATCCGCTGAGCATTACTTCTGGCCTTTCGGAGTGCAGCTAGTGCCTTCTCTGAAGGTTCGCACTTGTAGTCCAGCAGTGCTGCACGCTTGGCTGTGATAGCTGGTTCAAGTTCGGTTATTCCTGCTTCGAACCAGTCTGGGTTTTTCTTCTCTCTCTTGCCAAAGGTTGCCATGGCTGAATTGTAGATGGCGTCACGAATGTGGCTCCACCTCTCTTGAGCGTTGTTACCTGGGCAGTCCTTGAGGGCCTCTTCCATAGCATTAGCAAAACGTGTGCAAACTTCTGGTACAGATGTCAGGGTTGTGTTAATATGTGGCCGTCCTTTCTGCTTGGAGTTGTGGATCCGCTTGGGGTGGAGGCGTACCTTGCTCCCAACCAGTGAGTGGTCAGTGTCACAGTCGGCGCTGTGATAGCTGCGGGTAGTAAGAACGCAGTTCAGCAGCGGTCTTCTGGTAATGATGAGATCCAACTGGTGCCAGTGACGTGATCTGGGTGTCGCCAGGACACTCGGTGGCAGAGTTTGGTTGAGAAGAACGTATTTGAGATACACAGGTCGTGGTACAAACAAAATTCTAGCAGTCTCTGTCCATTTTCGTTGAGTTTGCCGATGCCAAAACGACCAATGCAACGAGGCCAGGAGTTGTGGTCAGCTCCAATTCGGGCGTTAAAATCGCCGAGTAGGAATAGGTGTTCTGTGGTAGGGATCTCTCTGATGGTGGTCTCAAGCTCTTCGTAGAATTCATCCTTTATCTCAGTTGAGGAGCAGAGTGTAGGCGCGTAGGCGCTCAGGATGTTGACTGGACCTGAAGAGGTAGAGAGGCGGAGCGAGAGAATTCTGGGTGTGCCTCCAGAGGGCGGCTCAATTGAGGACAGCATGGAGTTGGACACTGCAAATCCAAAACCGTGTATTCGAGGCTCCCCAGGTTCATTTCCCTGCCAGAAGAACGTGTAATCCTGTTCTCTGAGGCTGCCACTGGAAAGGAGTCTAGTCTCCTGAAGGGCGGCAATGTCAATGTTAAGTCGTTTCAGCTCACGGTTGATGATAGCTGTCTTCCTGACGTCGTCGACTTGTTTTAAGTCGTCAGAGTAACCAGGGCACATGGTTCTGACATTCCAGCTTGCCAGCCGCAAGGCTGACTGTTTTTTCTTTCTTCTTATTGTTTTGTCTGGTGCAGGTTATACAGTCTGCTCTTCGGTCGTGTCCCTAAGCTCCAAGCACCCATTGGAGCAGACAGACTGTGGCGGGTCAGCACCTTACTGAGTGGGGGCTGCCCAGTTTGAGGCGGGCGATAGCTGACCAGTGGGACGCGATGATCCCTCCCACCGTCGGAGACAACCCGTAGCGCCCGAGCTTACGCCAATCCGCTCTGGGTTTATAACTCGTAACTGCTGTCTCCCGTGTTGTTTTGTCGCTGGAGCAGCGGCACTGGAGTGATCTCTCCAGGGCGCAAGCCTGGGCGAAGTGTATGGAGATCCTGGGATGCCCAGTCGTCAAGATCCCCCTCTCGGCCTTGCTGATGTAGTCCAAAGGAATGCAAAGCAGTACGTTTGGCACCAGTTTGGCTGCAGGAGCTGCCGGAACAGCGCGTGAATACAGGCAGCTGTCCGCCTTCGGGGCTCCACTCCTGATTTGAAGGGTTTACTCCCCCACATTTGGCCGTTGGCCGTTGGATCAAGCCTGATCTCCTCCGTCCTTTAGCCGTTGGCTGTCAGAGACAGCTCATCCGCCTAGTGGTGCAGTGTGAACACCACCCCCTCACGTGGTTTAGCCCACCAGCTGAGGTGGTTTTCCGGGGTGTGGCGCTTGGAGCCAGCACGTGAGAGATTAAGGAGATGGATGAGGACCAGTGATGCCTGTCCGTCCTATGTAGGACGCAGCTGCCGAACAGCAAAGGTACTACCTCTATCCAGAGGCGTGATCCGAAGCGGCGTGAAGCAAGGCTGCGTACTCGCTCCTACACTTTTCGGCATTTTCTTCTCCCTGCTGATGCGCCATGCCTTCAGTCAGTCAGAAGATGGCGTCTTCATCCACACTAGGAGTAAAGGTAGCCTCTTCAATCTTTCACGTCTGCGCGCAAAGACCAAGGTGCGCAGCGTCCTGATCAGAGAGATGCTGTTTGCTGATGATGCTGCCCTGACCGCCCACACTGAGGAAGCACTACAGCGTCTCGTCAGCAGCTTCGCTCGCGCCACCGATGAGTTTGGGCTGACCGTCAGCCTGACGAAGACAAACATCATGGGCCAGGATGTCAGCAGCACCCCTTGCATCTCTATAGGCGATCACACCCTCGAGGTAGTGGAGAACTTTACATACCTTGGCTCAACTATCTCCAATAACCTCTCTTTGGACAACGAACTGGACTCCAGAATCGGCAAGGCATCAACAGCGATGGCTCGCCTGACCAAGAGAGTGTGGAACAACAGCTTGCTTACCATCAACACTAGGATGAAAGTGTACCAGACCTGTGTGCTCAGCATTCTTCTCTACAGCAGCGAGACGTGGAGTTTGTACACCCGTCAAGAGCGCAGACTCAACTCTTTCCATCTGCGCAGTCTGAGGAGAATCTTGGGAATCACTTGGAAGGACCGTGTTCCAAACACTGAAGTGCTGGCCCAGGCAAACATTCCTAGCATGTACGCACTCCTTTCACAAAGACGCCTACGCTGGCTCGGTTATGTCTGCCGCATGCAGGATGGTAGGATTCCTAAGGACATCTTGTATGGTGAGCTCGCCTCCGGCACCAGACCAACAGGCAGACCAGCGCTTAGATACAAAGATGTCTGCAAGCCTGATCTGAAATCTGGAAGCCTGAATCCCGCAGACTTAGAAGCCACCACCGCAGATCGTGCCAGCTGGCGGCTCGCAGTGAAGACCAGCATAAAGCTGAGCGAGGAAAGGAGAGAAAGCCAGTGGGAGGAGAAGAGGCAGCGCAGACGAAAGAAAGAAGAGCCAGTGCCCACAGCAACAGTCACAGGCTTCACCTGTAGCAAATGCAACAGATACTGCCGCTCTCGCATTGGACTGATTAGTCACAGCAGGCACTGCGAATCTTAAAAAAAAAAAACGGACTGACCCAGCAAGCGCATATACTCCATTGTCTTCCGAGACAGAAGGATGCCAACAACCAGAAGTTTTTCCAGAAGATCGCGTATTTCAGGGCCACTGGGTTGTTTCCTACCTTTGACGTTTCGCCAACATTCCAGTACTTTTTTTATCGTACAATTAGAGTGGTCTCCCCTGAGCGATTACCATAGCGTCTGACTACGTGTACTTTTTCTGGAATCTTCTCGCACTTTTGTTTCGTAGTACCAAAGAATCATTCTCAACCGCCTCAAAACTTTCGCCGAGGAACTGCTGGCAGAAGAACAGGCTGGCTTCAGAGTTGGAAGAAGCACTGTAGAGCAGATTTTCAACTGCCGCGTCCTGATCGAGAAACATCTGCAGCATCAGCGCGAACTCTACCACAACTTCATTGATTTCAGGAAAGCATTTGATCGCGTCTGGCACGACGGACTCTGGCAAGTCATGAGATCGTTCAACATAGAGGAGGGACTGATCCAAATGATAGAAGCGCTTTACAAGAACGCCTGCAGCGCGGTTCTACTTAACAATCAGTCAGGCGAGTTCTTCAGGACGACGATCGGTGTCCGTCAAGGATGCCTGCTCTCTCCTGTCCTTTTCAACATATTCCTGGAGAAGATCATGCAGGAAACCCTCCACGACCACCATACTTCAATCTCTATTGGTGGCAGATCCCTGTGCAATCTTCGATTCGCAGACGACATTGACCTCATGGCAGGCAGCAATAGTGAGCTCCAAAACCTGACAGACAAACTTTCAAGTAGCGCAGGGTCTTATGGCATGGAGATCAGTACGGATAAAAGCAAAGTGATGATCAACACCACAAGCGACAGCAGCAGCAACATTCACATGAATGGCCAAAAGCTAGAAGAGGTCAATAGCTTCAAGTACTTGGGAGCCACCCTGTCCAAAGACGGTAGTTGCATAGCAGAGATCCGTATCAGGATAGGTACAGCAACATCCGCAATGGCCAGGCTGGACAGGATATGGCGAAGTAACTCCATCAGCTTCACCATCAAGTACAGGCTTTACAAGTCCCTCATAGTGTCTATTCTACTCTCCGGCTGTGAGACTTGGACACTGCTTGCAGACTCAGAAAAGAAAATCCAGGCCTTTGAGAACAAGTGCCTGAGGAAGTTGCTCCGCATCTCGTACCGCGAGCACAAGACCAACGAATATGTACGGAGCATCGTCACTTCCCTGGTGGGCCCACATGAACCCCTTCTGGCAACCGTGAAACGGCGCAAGCTTGCTTGGTTTGGCCACGTGACCCGACACAACACCTTGTCCAAGACTATCCTCCAAGGCACTCTCGAAGGAAGTCGTCGGCGAGGTCGTCAGAGAAAGAGTTGGGTCGCAAACATAAAAGAATGGACCGAACTCGAGATGTCAGACTTGCTTGCCACCGCCCAAAATAGAACTCAGTGGAGAGCACTGTCTGTTGCTGCTGCCTTTCAGTCCCCCCAACGCCCAGTTCGGGCAAGGGACTGATGATGATGATGATGACCAAAGTCAGTGTATAATATACTGTCTTTGGTAGTACTATATATTTGCGAGAGCGCCATAGCTCCATGGTCGTTGCCGGTATGATCCAAGTTCCCAGTGCACACAAAAAAATGAAGACCATCTAGTGGCCGACGTCGGTGAATGACCCATGTTTATTGCAGGCCGGGATCGCAAGATCGTTGTGTGACCCATGTTTATTGCAGGCCGGGATCGCAAGATCGTTGTGTGACCCATGTTTATTGCAGGCCGGGATCGCAAGATCGTTGTGTGACCCATGTTTATTGCAGGCCGGGATCGCAAGATCGTTGTGTGACCCATGTTTATTGCAGGCCGGGATCGCAAGATCGTTGTGTGACCCATGTTTATTGCAGGCCGGGATCGCAAGATCGTTGTGTGACCCATGTTTATTGCAGGCCGGGATCGCAAGATCGTTGTGTGACCCATGTTTATTGCAGGCCGGGATCGCAAGATCGTTGTGTGACCCATGTTTATTGCAGGCCGGGATCGCAAGATCGTTGTGTGACCCATGTTTATTGCAGGCCGGGATCGCAAGATCGTTGTGTGACCCATGTTTATTGCAGGCCGGGATCGCAAGATCGTTGTGTGACCCATGTTTATTGCAGGCCGGGATCGCAAGATCGTTGTGTGACCCATGTTTATTGCAGGCCGGGATCGCAAGATCGTTGTGTGACCCATGTTTATTGCAGGATCGCAAGATCGTTGTGTGATTGCAGTGTCTTCAGTGCAGCTGAGAACTGGATGCAACGTTCCATTTGCACAGTTGTGTGATTGCAGTGTCTTCAGTGCAGCTGAGAACTGGATGCAACGTTCCATTTGCACAGTTGTGTGATTGCAGTGTCTTCAGTGCAGCTGAGAACTGGATGCAACGTTCCATTTGCACAGTTGTGTGATTGCAGTGTCTTCAGTGCAGCTGAGAACTGGATGCAACGTTCCATTTGCACAGTTGTGTGATTGCAGTGTCTTCAGTGCAGCTGAGAACTGTATGCAACGTTCCATTTGCACAGTTGTGTGATTGCAGTGTCTTCAGTGCAGCTGAGAACTGGATGCAACGTTCCATTTGCACAGTTGTGTGATTGCAGTGTCTTCAGTGCAGCTGAGAACTGGATGCAACGTTCCATTTGCACAGTTGTGTGATTGCAGTGTCTTCAGTGCAGCTGAGAACTGGATGCAACATTCCATTTGCACAGTTGTGTGATTGCAGTGTCTTCAGTGCAGCTGAGAACTGGATGCAACGTTCCATTTGCACAGTTGTGTGATTGCAGTGTCTTCAGTGCAGCTGAGAACTGGATGCAACGTTCCATTTGCACAGTTGTGTGATTGCAGTGTCTTCAGTGCAGCTGAGAACTTGATGCAATGTTCCATTTGCACAGTTGTGTGCTATTGTTGTACTCGATCCGCTGGGGTTTGACTGACGTTTTTCATGTTTAGCCCCTAAACAAACTTGTTGAATTTTGACATCGGCGTCAGTGTTGGCGTTCTGCTGTGGCCGAGGTTGTTCCGGACCAGTCCAAGAACTACTTGCGGTGTGGAGGAGGACTTCAAGACATATGGCCTCTGGATGATAGCGTTATATGCTAAACCCCCCTTCCCGTAGTCGTAACAAATATAATTTATTATCTTTTACTAGAGGTCTAGTGAAATCAGACTTGGTCCGCCTAACACGTGTGCATTCATCTGAGTGTGTAATTTTGTATTTAAATTGTTCCGTCATGTGTGAAGAGATCATATTTTTGTTTTTCTTCCTGAATTCATGTAAAGCCAAAGCAGTCTCTGAATAATTTTCCCAATAATTTCCTCTAATTAATTCCCAATGCGCAAAAGGCCATCGAGCCGCCGGCGGCCGCTCGGCCCGATGACCTTTTGTGCATTGGAAAACTGATTGAACGTCAGTCTCGAACCTTTCTGAAAAACAGGCTTAGGTGGATCTCCACGTAATATATTTCAGTCTAGTCACACGTGGCCGGAACCCAGTCCCTCTTCACTGCTCATGAGGCACAGATGTCCATAGACCCCTGCAGACTGTCTGGGCTAGCGAGGACGTAAATATAGGCCTTCTGTTGGAAAAAAAGGATACAATTATTGCGTGTAACAGTGTATTATAAAATTCTAAAATAATAAACTTCGGAGACGCATCCAACAACATTTTTTTCTTTCAAAATGTACATAATTCTTTATATATACATATACACAGTACATACTTGTGCGAATTATTTTGCTTGTAACGAACGTCGAATAAAACAACAAAGAGATTTCGGTACCCTTGGAATTTTCCTGTAAATTCTAATTTATGTCAGCGTTTCTCAGGGGTAGGAAGCAGCCGGGGGCATCAGTCTGCGTACCAGCAGGAAATAGACACAGGTCACGGACTACAGTGCCGTTTCCGTACTGTCCAGTCTTTTAGACTTAGTCAGTCCCAGTCATCCCTTAATTTTTCAATTCCCTAAAAAACAGCTGCACATTTGCCATGCACAAAATTAAAAAAAAAAACAACAGCAACCCGTCTCATTTCTTGGCTATGAAACTGGTTCCTTACCAACCCCACACCAAAGCACAGCTGAAATCAGCGTGCTCCTCAAATCACTACGTCAACGGTAACTCAACAGGATAAGCTCAGGATGGTATGAATCAAAGCACCAAACATGTCTCCTCTCAGCTAACCGGACATTTCCAGCAAATTCCAACATTCAGCCCTACTACAAATTTTTAAACAAGGCAAGAATTATTTTTAAAAACACCGGTCCTCTTACTGCCTGAACTGGCCAAATTTGACTATGTAATATGACCTGAAAGAGGAACTCTCCCACCTGAACACCATTCAATCTGCCATCAGTGCAAATCTTAGACACTAGCTAAGTCAAACCCAAAGTGACACCATTGAATGTTGCTGAATCTTTAAGTTATGGCCCATTATGTGAAGCGCATTGTTGTGGCGTTAACTATGCTGTTGATGTTTTGGATCATGCATATCTGATGCCATGAGAAACAGACTAGATATGGTCAGAATGCCTCCAAAATCGGCATGTACATCAAGTAACATATCAGATTTTCAGAAATGTTGCATTTGAGACACAGGCACATGAGAGTTTTTTTTTTTTTTCTTTCATATTTTTCAATTACCCACCCCCCCTACTTTTTCTGTTTTTCCAAGTTTACACACACATGCAATACAGTCAAACTGACTTCTGGTGTGCTGGACAACTGAAAAAAAGTTACCATGACACTGACATTGATGAAAAATGAGCTTTCAGACCCAAGGCCATTTCCTTGTGTATCTCAGGGCAGCCAAAAGGACAACGCCCAGGCATCCTCATGGACCCTGTTATCTGGTGACAGCAAGTAGGAAGAGGCCTGTAACCAGCTGCCATGCCCTATATGCTGCATGCAATCTTTTCATCAGGCAAATGGGTCATGAAACAGCTCTGCACTTTAAACATTAAAGTCTACTGAGGTATCCCACAGTCAAAAAACTACATAAAACAGCCAAAACTATGCTACGCGGGACACACCGCATACCCAAACAAGTGTCTGGAGTGCTTATTTAGGAGGTAGCAGAGAAAAATGGTTATGTACAGTTCATTTTTATATAAAACACACTTGTCAGAGTCCAAAACACCTCAATTCAAGTTACAAATATAGTAGACATGTGTGTGCCAAACTTGTGAACACTCCTGTAAAAGCCTATACTGGTGGCTGCAACTGCTGTTTCCATAACAATGCACTCAAATGAGCTTTACGCGGTGTAAAAATGCTTATGTTTGCCTCAGAATAGACACCAGAGACATCCCTCATGACAATTACAGCAGAATGACACCTCAGATGCAGCCAGTGTAGCAGGATCATGCAAAATAACTCTTCTGCATGTCACATTATTTTGGCGGCTTATTTCACTCTGAGGTCAGCTGTCTGATGAAACGCACATGCTGACACTGTTTCATTGTAGTTTTCATCTTAACCTTTGACCTTAAGCCCCCCCCCCCCACCTCCAATCCACCACCACCCCACCCTACTCCACCCACCCCACAACTTCAATAACTGAAAGATTGCATTTTTTAACGCCCCAAACCCCACCCCTTCCAAGGTCAATGTCAAAGGTCACACCTCAGGGTCAAAGGTCAGACCCATGACTACCTGTAAGACATGAAATAATGAACAAACACACTAAACATAGCTCCCTGTGCAGGTAAACAGGGTGTTGCAATGCAAAACATGCAAAAACGCCTATAAATCTGCAAACTCAGCGATTTCTTGGCAAAATGTCAAATTTTTCATGATTTTTTCAGTTTTCCAACTGCAAAAGTCCAAACTCAATGATATGGTTACATTAAACCAGTTTCCGGTCTATGTCACAAATGGCATGTGGTGACCTGACAGGACGCGGGTGCGCAAGGTGGTTCCTGTGTGCGGCTTCACTGACCATAAACGCAAAATTACGTCAGGGCAAATTCAACACCGAATAACCTCACTGCGGATCAATCCAAGGAACACGGATATGAATAGGGTCAGCAAGAAGCAAAGAACCTCATGAGCATCTGCGGGGGCTCATGAGGTTCTTTGCCTCTTGCAGTTGGGTGGTGTTCGCAGAATTTATGTCTTTAAAAGCAGGACACATTCAACACCGAATAATCCCATTAATCAAAGAAACACGGATATGAATAGGGCCAGCAAACCCCGGCCGCTCATCAGGCTCTTTGCCAATTGCTGCTGGAGGGTGGCCGCGTTTTCCCCGGCAGTGAAGGTTTAGTTGGTCAGCCCTACTCGCTTGCGAGATACAAATTACGCAGTCCGCACTGGCCCGGGCATGGAGATTCACGTACGTGTGCCGGTGTCTCTGGGTCTTAGCTCAGACATTGTACATAGGAAGTATGCGTCCCACATAGGGTTTCAGCATGTCTCGTCAAAATGCAGGTTGGTTTGTTAGTTCGTGGTTTAACGTGCACGGCACCGAAGTGATAATGGACGGCCCTAACGGGCGGGTTATGGGGGACAGGGAAATCTATTGCCCATGGAGTACGACCTGAACACTGATCAGTTCAGGCGCACTGCAACTGTGCCACTTTGATTTACCAGGACCTTTCAACGGACATGCTATGGAACAAGCCCGTCTTTTCCCCTGGATTGCGAGTCCAGCTACCGGGGCCGGGACCCACGACCCGGCGATTCCCTTCGCTCTCTTGCCGCTCCGACGATTAACCGCCTGAGCTATTTCGGGCTCGTAAAATGCAGAACAAATTCGACGCAGATGTACTTCAAAACTGAAGTCAACTGACCAATGAGGAGTTTCTTTCTTATGCGTTCTGCCAATGTCCACGCAGAGTGCATCGTACAGCAGCTCCGTCATCAGTCCACTGCGAAGAAGCATACATTCTATTCTCATGAGCATCTGCGGGGGCTGGTGAGAATCTACGCCTCTTGCTTACAGTATTTTGTGTCCGTGTTCATTGTACCGAGTTTGGTCTTAAGCCGCGTTTAACAGTCATTGTCACTGGCAGTGAAACTGATAACCTGCAACGCTGTGCGGTACTTCCCGTGTCGCTATTGATACGGGGCATCGTGAAAGAGTTAATTTTCATATCCTGGTTCCTGAACTAACCTGTGTGTACGGTCAGCGCCTGGTGACAGAAAGCCGTCCAGTGTTAATTGTCACTGCAGTGGGTGTTGCACGGCGCTCAACATGTTTCGAGGGACAAAGGGCGTAAGTTGTTTGACACACAGTCAGTTAACCCTGTGCGTGTCGGTAGCCGTCTTTGTCGCGATGATTCCTCTAGGAATCATCGCAGAGAGTCTAATTGTCAGATAAGGCAAAACCAAAGAGAAAATCAAGCGACAGGGGTGTGTGTGTGGGTGGGGGGTGGGGGGGGGGTTGGTTCTTTGTTTCTGTGTTTTCGCTTTGTGTTCGTACTTTTAATCATAATTGATTCGATCCTATCAATGACTGACTGACTGAAGGACGGATGGATGGACGGACGGACTGACTGTTTGATTTAGTGACTGACTGCTTGATTGACTAACTGATTGACTGACGGACTGACTGTTTAATTTAGTGACTAACTTACTGCTTGACTGATTGTTTGATTGATTGATTGATTGATTGATTGATTGATTGATTGATTGATTGACCAAGAAGCCGATCAATTGACGGACTGCTTGATAAATTTGATAATTTGTCGGGGGCCTGCGTAGCTCTGATAGTAGAGCACCGGACTCTTGTCCCGACGGAGTACATACTTGTTCAGACCCTTTTCGGTACCCCGTCTCTGAAACCACATTTGTGTTAGAGAATGTCAAGTCACATACGGTTAACGCTTGTTTACGTTATAAAGTCATATTCAGTAATTCATTCAGACATTCGTCCCCTTGTTTACGTTTGTCTTTTTGACCCATTTAACCCCAATGTCGACTCCCCCCAATTTTTTAGTTGTCTTCTAAAGAATGCATTACATTCCAGGAGACAGATCGACCGTGATATTTCAAGGGTTGTGCCAGAATAGCTTGGCGCCCATAGGCGTCAAGCTATTCTGGCACAGCCCTTGAAATGTCATGGACGATGAATTATCTGACAATGGTGTGTTGAGGCTAAATGAGTTCATTGTTTACGTGTACAGATGGCGACCTACCTAGGGAGCGTGCTGACAGTGCACGTGCTGTGTGTCTCACCTGTGACCGGTGCAGTCCTACAGCGTAACCTTGCCTCAAGCTTCGACGTGAATCAGCATCATAATAAAAAAACCAACTCTAGTGCTCCGAATGTCAACAGCAATGATCGTCCACACGATGAACTAAACGCACTTCTACCGGCTGTTAAGAGCAATGGTCGTCTATACGATAACCCAAACTCCATTTCACTGATTAGCGATAGTCGACTTCGTGATAACCCCGGCTTCCGTTCACTGACAGTAAAAAGAAACAACTACAGTTCGTGGGACCGCGACACGGACTATACGTGTGGCGACGGGTTCTGCCGATGTAATGGCACCGAAGCTGACTGTTCCTGGTTAAAGGGTCGACTGAACTATGTGCCAAAACTGCCTGACATCATCCGCACACTTTTTTTTCTAGGGAACGGTCTGACATCCATTACAAGCGATAATTTCTTTCAGAACGTCAGCGGTGTCAACTTTCTTAACCTCGCATCAAACCGGCTCAAATTCATTACTCCCGCAGCACTGTTGTCTTTACAGCACCTGAACACTCTCATTCTGGATAACAATAGGAACATCTCCAGCCAGGTTTTGATGACTGTGTTCTCCATCCCAAACTTACGATGGCTGAGTCTGGGTGGCACTAACACGGAATCTCTAAAGGAAGGCATTGTTCACAGAAACCCACCGCTTCAACTAGAGAGGCTTGACCTCGTCTTTAATCGCATAAGTCAAGCAAACCTGACGGTTCTCGCTCCGCTTGTACATCTGAAGATGCTCGACCTGTCTGTGAACAGCATCGGTTACGGGTTGACGTCAGATTACCTGCCTGAGTTGGACAGTCTCAATCTGAGATCGACGTCGCTGTACACGTTTCCTGAGACGTGTAGAAACCGTACGTCGCTCTTCCCACGCCTTACTGATTTGGAGTTGGGTCACAACCATTTGGTGGCCATGCCAGGGGAGATTTGTCTCCCGAGTTTGAAATATTTGTCTCTTATTGACAACTGGTTCCTTGTGCTTGAAGCAGACTGGTTTAGTGAGCGATCGTTTCCTGTGTTATATTCCCTCAATGTGCAGTCCAATACGCGCCTGAAATCGATAAGAAAACACGCATTCCGTAACCCGTCTATAGAGATTCTATGGATGGCGTACATCCGCCTAGAACTGGCCTTGGAGCCGGTGATGGACCCGGACAGTTTTGCTGGGTGTCACAACCTCCGTCATCTCGAGCTGAACTACAACCGCTGGGACGGCATGACCGACGACAGGTTTCATCGACTGTTTGGGAATCTGACCAGACTGAGCTGGTTAGAACTGGAGAATACCGGTGTGGACCAGATCACTGCTAACACCTTTTCCTGTCTCACGGCTCTGGAGATACTCAATCTGCAGCACAACAAGCTGAACGTCTTGCCCGATGGCGCATTTGACAAGCTGACCAACCTGACTTCCTTGTACGTAAACAGCAACAAGATATCCGTGGTGGGGCCCGCAGCGCTCGGTGAAGCCACGAGAAGCCGTCTGCGTGACCTTGACATCAGCAGCAATCCGTTCTCGTGCTCGTGCGACGTGTTGTGGTTCCGCCAGTGGCTGATGGACAGCCCCGCCCTCTTCCACTACTCCTGGGGCGCCTACACGTGCGCCAACCTCCCCGACACGCCCATCCAGGACTTTCACATGGCAGAGCAGGCTTGTCTGCTGAGTCAGGCCTCGTCCATTTTCATCATCATCATCGTGGTTCTGCTGGTGTCTGTGATGACGCTGGCATCCTCTCTGTACCGCTACCGCTGGCACCTGCGCCTGGTGCTGTACGAGGCGTTCCGTGGGCGGGGGGAGAGGTGGAGACATCTGCAGGAGGATCACTTTCTGTATGACGTGTTCGTGTCCTTCGATAGAGAGGACCTCGACTGGGTGTTACAGCGCCTGATGCCCGAGCTGGAGGGAAGGTGGGGCCTGAGGCTGTGCATCCACCAGCGGGACTTCATCCCGGGCCAAAACATCGCGGACAACATCGTGGACAGCGTGCAGGCCAGCAAGAAAGTCCTCATGCTCTTCTCCGCCAGCTTCGCCGTCTCCCCCTGGTGCCAGTTCGAGCTCAACCTGTGTCTGCGTCACGTGATGGACTACGACGACGTCCTATTGGTCGCGCTGCTGCACGAGATCCCGGCACGTGACCTGACGCCCGCCATGATGGCTGTGATGAAGACCACGACCTACATCGAGTGGGACCATGCCCCGGATGTTGTGACGTCATTTTGGAGAAAAATGAAAGTTGCCCTACACGAGATCATGCCCAGACAATAGTGAGGTTACGTTTGATACGAACGACTCCCAACAACAACCCAACGCGCAAAAGGCCTTCGGGCCGACGTCGGCTGCCGTTGGCCCTCGTATGGCCGTGCACTGGTCAATTTCTGCCAATGTCGGCCCGATGGCCTTTTGCACATTAGGGAACGACTCCCAACAACGAACGAGAGCGAAGTCAGCGTGTGCCATAAGCATCGACAACACTCCAAAAATCGCCTCATGAGCCCGGAGCACTAATCCGATACACTCGACTACGATCCGAATCCAAAGTGGGTCAGAAACAGAACAGTTTGTGCAAGTCACTTTTATGATTGTGTGTTTCCATTTGTCCGATGCGCTACTGAATTTTGCATCCGACTGCGAAACGAACACAACACGATCTTTTGTTCGCTCAGTGGAGCGAATTTTTCGGACGTCGGATCTGTTCAGACCAAAACTATGACGTAAATTTCGTAATTTGTCGCATTATGCTCGCGCCATTCTAGTTTTTGCGTCATATCAGTGCTTCCCATAAAGGCGGAATTCGTATGTCGCACGATTTATATGGAAACACGCGCTCCCCGAATTTTGAACGAACATCGCATTAATCTACTTTTCCATAAGCACGAATCCGGCACAAATACGATCAGAATCCGAAGCGGGTCCGAGACCAACAGTTCGCTCTAGTCGCATTTATGATCGTGTGTTTCCATTTGTCAGATGTGGTACTAAATTTTGCATCCGACAGTGAAACGAACACGACACAATGTTTCGTTCGGCCAGGGGAGCGAGTTTTTTCGGATGTTGGATGTGTACGGACCGAAAATATGACGTAAATGTTATCATCTGTCACACGCTCTCGCGCCATTTTGATTTTTACGTCATATCAGTGATTCCTACAAAGGCGAAATTCGGATGTCGCACGTATTATATGGAAAGACGACCTCCGCAAATTGTTAACGAAACTCGCATTTTCGTATCGGGCTCGGGTCGTATTCGTATCGGATTTCGTGCTATGAGAACGATCAAAGTTATAGGCTTCTTTCTGTGGCCGTGGTCTCTCTGTATCGTCACGGATTTGAACCTTGCTTCTGCTGTGAAAGAAACTTTCTGTCAGTTGAACGTTATACACCCTTTATATAAGTCTTTATTCTTATTACTGACAACTGTTGTACAGTTATCCACGATATTCATTTATATTTGCAGCCGTATAGATATTTTTAAAAGTTGCTTTGTACAAAGGTTTAACCCCTTGACTGCCGACACAACCAACCAAAACAACTCAACTGCAAGAGGCACAGAACCTCATGAGCCATTTTAGGACGGGTCGCGGTGAGGCGAAATTAATAGCATGTCAATGATGTCAAAGGCGGCCAGGCTAAATCTCTCACAATTGAAGTAACAAGATAAAAATGACGTCATGTCTAGTTACGCTAACCTCGCTGCTGCACGTACATTTGGCGCGAAGCGCCGTATGTGTAAATGTATGTACGTATGTATGTATGTATATATGTATGTATGTATGTGTGTGTGTGTGTGTGCGTGCGTTTGTGCGTGCGTGCGTGTGTGTGCGTGTGCGTGTGTGTGTGTATGTGTAAACAAGAGAATCTACGAAATTTCTGTACACACAAGTTTGAAACTTGGCGAAATACTTTATTAAAGGGGTGACTAAGAGAGTGTAATTGAATGTCTCATTGAGGACATAAACAACCGTTTATAGAAAGTCGGTTGACCCAGATTAGAGTCCTTAATTTTTCTCATATTTACTTGAAATTTCTGGACATTTGCAGTTTGGATAAGGACATTGGATGAGTTCGTTCGCCAGTTTTGTATCCTTTCAACTTCTTTAGTAAAAAATTAATTCTTTTCATTAAAAAAAATAAATACTATAAATAAATAAACCTTGACTTCATGATAAAAGTCAGACAGTGGCGATGACGTAAAAGAGGCAACTCCGTCACCATTGACATAATACTCTAAATATAACGTAATTATCTCTAGCGCGCGCTCTCACTCTCTCTCTATCTCACACAGGCATGCGCGCATCTCCAAGAGGCACAGATCCTCATGCGCCCGGGCAGCGCATGAGGATCTATCTCTCTTGGAGATATTTGAAGCGCGCGCATGCACGCACTAACACACATACACACACCATCACACACACACACACACACACACACACACATACACACACACAAACACACACACACACACACACACACACACACACACACACAGGGAGACGCAACCATCAGAGTGGGTTACCTAGCATTTCATGTGAAAATGGGTTCCCATATTTCTATTCAGTATTCTAGGGCTCTGGAATTGATGCGAATGTTTAGAACTCACATTATAACTAAGCTCTATAACTTAAAATAAAATAGACATTTTCTAGAAACAGAGCCACTAGATGCCGAAAAAAATGGGTTTCTGCCAATAAAGTGGGTGGGTGTCTCTCTCACACAAATGAAACTGGCATTACAGTCAAAATGGGTGTCTTCACAACAGTAGGCGTCTGTAATAAGGTCAAGTTCATGGAATACTTCTTTTTCACATTAATTTTTTTTCCCAACTTAAATGTGTATGTGTGCTTTAACATTCTTTACATAGTATGGTGCAAAATTCAATAAACACTGGCCCGAAACCTTTCGATTATGATTTTTACAGAGGAAATCGTTTAAACATTGCTGCGTTTTGTCCTTTTGAAGCAAAACAGTTTATCATGGCATTGATGTGAGAATCAACATAATGTATTCTGGAAATTAAAGGACTTTTTTTGTGCGTTTTGGGGTACTCTGGAGTTTCAGACAAACAGCAACAGAGCATTTTGAATATTAACCCTTATCATTCGGAATACACCAGTGTGTGCAACTAGTGTAACTGAAATAGTCCAAGGGTTAGTGCCAGAATAGCTTGGTGCCTCTAGGCGCCAAGCTATTGTGGCACCACCCTTGAACTAAAGCCATTGGTCTATGTCCTCATCTGTAAGTACTGTAATGTAGCTTGCATAGAATTATGGCAGTGAACAGATTTGAAGCTATTTAGCCTCAGTATGACTATGATGCGGGTCAAAAAGTGTGGAAAAATATCAAAGATATAAAAAGACCCAGACGAAGAAACGAACACTTAACTTATTCTACCCCAGCAAAATTTAAGATCCACCACGATAGTTCAAGGGTGATGCCAGAATAGCTTGGCGCCTATGGGCACCAAGCTATTCTAGCATCACCCTTGAACTATCGTGGTGGATCTGTGTCCTGCACTGCAACGCAGTCTTCTGAAGACGACTTCAACATTTGGGCTTAACTTATTCTACCCCAGACACACCACAGCAAAATAAAGATCCACCATGATAGTTCAAGGGTGATGCCAGAATAGCTTGGTGCCTATGGGCGCCAAGCTATTCTGGCATCACCCTTGAACCATCATGGTGGATCCGTGTCCTGCACTGCAACGCAGTCTTCTCAAGACGACTTCAACATTGGGCTCAACTTATTCTACCCCAGACACACCACAGCAAAATAAAGATCCACCATGATAGTTCAAGGGTGATGCCAGAATAGCTTGGCGCCTATGGGCGCCAAGCTATTCTGGCATCACCCTTGAACTATCATGGTGGATCTGTGTCCTGCACTGCAACGCAGTCTTCTGAAGACGACGTCAACATTTGGGGATTCCGATCTTGGGGTAGAACGAGTTAAAATGACAGAACAGAACACCGACATTAATTAACTAACTGACAACATAAGAAATCACTTGAAACTTCAGCCTTTATTTAACGTCTTTCGTCTCCAACAAACAACCAGCCATTCTTTCATTTGCAAAATGGTATGGCAGTACAACCAACCATTCTTCAGAGCATGGAATTACTCGTACTAAAAAAAAAGAGGAAAACCCCTTTTCACTAGGGGGGTCCGGGGGCATGCCCCCCCGGAAAAAATTTTGAAAATTTACATTAAAATTTGTGCAATCTGGTGCATTTTAGAGAGAAACTGAGCAGTTTAACCACCTAAAAATCTTGCTTTTTTTTTCTTATTTTTGGGGTGCACTTTTTATTTTTTGTGTCAAAGGTTTAAAAGTTATACTAAAACAAAGTATTCAACAGAATATTTATATCCAAATGCTTATTCAAAATACATCTGAATGTCTTTCCATTTTTTTTAAAATTTGAGTTTAATTATATAATATATATACTTTCTTTAATAATCTCTGCTTAATCAGCTGTAAGTATGGATTCCTTTTATCTCTTATTTAATACTATGTACCATGGTCACTGAGCTGGAGAAAGGTTATATAGATTTTTCAACATAATTTCATCAAACTTTACTGGGAAAAAATACATTGTAATAAATTTATTCACCATCATGAGTAATATTTCCAATGGCACTGCTTTTAGCTTTCTTGTGTTTCGCTGTAGACACGTGAGCATCAAGTGCTACGCGGCCGCGTAGTTAATATCAACTCTGCGCAGTTCGCGGCAATACGCCTGCCCACAGGCCGCTAACTTGCGAATACACTGAGCGCGGAGCTCGTCGTTTACGCTTTTCTCGAGCCAAGTCCATCTCCAAATATTCTTGGCTGCAGAATCGTCTGACGTCTATTCTGTCTCCGCGTTTAAGTATTTTCTCTTCGCCGTATTTTGACCAGACTACGACTCCACTGAAGACCGGAAGTGACCTGTGCGAGCTAAAGCTAACGCCTCGCTCAATTTTCAATACGCGATTTGGGGATATCCGCCACATAAAGATCACGAAACACGGTATTGGAATAGTGACTTTACGATTTTGTTTTTGGCGGAAATTCGGCGGAATGGCAGCTTCATTTAAGCGGAAATCCGCCAAAAAGAGGAAAATTCCATGCTCTGATTCTTTCATTTGCAGAGTTTTTAAAATGGCATGCAGTATATTACAAAATGATCCCCCCCCCCAATAACACTCTTGTAATCAATTTTTACATTGTCAATGGTTTTCTTATCTTATTTTATTGTCTTTTGTCCCCAGCCGGCTGTTTCGTTTTGCAAATCCAAAGGTTATACAGTATACAAAATGTTACCCTTTCTCACGAAACCAGTCTTAACTCGCAGCGAGCCAATCAGCACTACACGCAATAATATGTGGTGGGGGGGTCAATCTGGGGCATTTTCACTTTTTGGGAGAAATGTATTCTACATACACCAAAGTATCGTATGGTTAAAATCTTTATCATGAAAAATGCCATTAAATAGGTAAAAAATGATTTTAAAAGTCTGCCCTTGGCCCCAATTATGCTGCACACAGAAACTTCACAGGCTGTTTTCTCAAAATGGCCGCCGGAGGCTTTAACAACTTTAAACACTTAAGAACAGCTTTTACAATTTTTGCACTACAGCATACAGTCATATATCACAGTAATCAGCAAACACTGTAGTTTTCATAAATGCATATATGTCAAAACATCCAAAATGCGAGTTCTTAAGACTGATTTTGTGAGAGAGAGGGTCACAAATGATCCAGGCGTCCATCAGATAAAAAAAAAAAAAAAAAAAAAAAAGCAGGCTATACATGCTGAAACCACCCCAATAATAACACTGATGTAATAAATCTGTATGAAATCGAAAATGCTGCGAGTGGCGGCTCAATTCATTTCTTTTGTAACTTTTTCAGTCTGTTGCGGACGTAATCCTTAATGTTTGTCCAGCGCCTATGTCTAAGTGCAGGTTCCAGCGCCATTGCATACTGTATCTCGGCCTTTCCAGGAAGTTTGTTCATGACGAGGTGTGTCTTGAAACGAGTTTGAACAGCTTTCTCTTCAGCTTCCCCCCATGGTTTTCTTGTAAATCTAGCTTTCTTTCGAACAGGAGCTGACGCAGTACTGTCATCATCAAAACTATCTAGATTGTCATCAGGCTCTGGACGTCTTTTCTCCGTCATGCTCATCGATTCCTGTGTTGCTGACTTGCTACTTGCTTCATTCACAGGTGCTGTTCCCCCCGAGACCTCTCTGCCAGTTTCTGATGCGTCTTCATTGTCAAAGTCAATCTCTTCATCATCGCCCAGCTCAGCTCTAATGCAACTCTCAAAATCTGTCATCCCATTGTTAACTGACAGAAGAATCTTTGCCACTTTTGCCTTTTGAAGGACGTCTTGAGGTTGGCGGTAGATATGGCGATGTATCCGAATATCATGGCCAAGGAAATCTGCCAGCTGATCCTGGTCTAACTCCGAGATGGCCATTGACTGAGCCAAAGTTGCAACCTGTTTCCGCAACTGAGTAAATGTGAACATGGCTGGGTATGACACCCCTGCTTCTAGGGCATGGGCCTTCAGAACATCATGGCCTCTGTAAGGCCTCTGACCAGAAGGTGTGGCAAAGATGTACTGGGAATCAGCGAGAGCTGGCACCGATTGCCTCATTTGAAGGATTCTGTCCACAGTTGTCATCATCTTCTTCGTCAGCAAAACGGGAACACTCCTATTAAACTTGCCTCTGATTTCCACTCGCTGAAAATGATTCACCATTTTCTTCTCAACCTCTGTGAGACCTTTCAAGATATCTTGATTGGTGATCGATCCAATCTTAGCATTCTGGAAGTCTGACACCTTCATTCTCTGAACTTCTCCCCCTCGTTTTCGGTTGAAAAGTGATACAGCACAAAGAGTTGCTTTAACCACTGTCGGATAATCTTCCGAAACCATCCTTGTCTCAAGAAGCTGTTGGACCTTCCTCACATCTTCACATGATGGGATCAGCTTGGGTTTGTTCTTGGTCATTTTCCCGACCGACTGGGCTGCTGTAGCGGACACACAATCATACCAGTCCCCGTTGAAGACAGAGTCAAACCGCTGCGCCTCAGAGAGCTCCTGTCGCCACCTGTCGTCTGAAACCTGTCCAAGCTGTTTGGATGCCTGTGACTGTTTGATCTGTGAACACTTTTTCAAAGCATGGCCTATGCGCATTGCGAGATTGCCTTTTTTGAACTGATGTGTGTCCTCATCAAAATCTGCTAGCTCTTTTACAGCCAGGACAACATGATCAAAGCTAGCTGAATTGATCACAGCATTTAAACTTGCGATTTTCATTTCTGACCTCACTCTGATAATCTTCAACAGTCTCCCTAACTCCCGCATCCTGGAGCTGATTTGTCCAGCCGTGTGTTCTTCAATGTCCCTGCGGTCAAATAATCTCTTTCCATACTCGAGAAGCAAGGGGTCAGTTCTGATGAGACGGCTTATCTCATCATCTCTCTGGGTAGCCAAGACCTTGTGGTAGAAGGAAAATTCAACGTCTAAGGGTATTGGAAGCATGAGCCGACCACGGCGAGCGGCGTCCCCTCGCCGAGTGATCTGAAACCCTCCTGGCTTCTGACAGCAACGTTTTGAGTGTACAGAGATCAGCTTTTTTTGATAGAGCCCTTTGCAATGGCTACAGGCGAGAAGGTCGTCTGCCTTACTAGTTTTGGTGCGATACTTAGGAATCAAACATCCGGATTTGTTTTCAAGAACAGCAACGTTATGCATGTAATCACCCTCATCTTGTAGTCTGATCCATGCTCGACGTCTCTGCTTGGTCAACTCCCTTTTTTCATCGACAAAATTTTAGCAACGTCAGCCTCATCTGCATGGACATCTTGTAAGTGCGTGCTCATTTTCAAGACAAGCTTGCCACACAATTTGCATGCATGTTTCTTGTCCCATTTGTACTTTCCTTTCCCTCTCTGCGACACGTGCACACCCGTTTCTTCTGTAAGTGCTCTTTCCCCACTCTTTCCAGCATCATGTTCCTCCTGCCTATCCACATTCTCATTGCCACCCCCTAACGCACACTGCACCTATGCTGGTACTAGCGTCACCAACACCTGGCCACCCCAAACCTGCCACTTTGATGAAATCTAACATAGTCGATACAATACTGTCTATGTCCGAGATCCCAGCAATTGATGCTGACACACCCTCTGAATCCGGTGAGCTCGAGCCAGGAACAAACTCCTCGTCATCACTGCCCTCGTATTGCGATGCGCTGGCACTGCTCTCAGTCTCGGGTCCATCCCAGGCGCCATTTGCCAACTGGAGAAAGAAAGAAAGAAAGATTAAAACCAAAGCTGCCTTAGAAACAGAAACAGCCCAATTTTGGTTTAAAGGGGCCTTGCACAAGAATAAAAAGAGTAATCCCGTGTATGACCGATTTACATATGTGTGACCTCGGTGACGAGGGCTGGCTTCTGCAGCAGTCAAAATCCACGTTTTCTGAAAATGCAAGCAGTTTTCACACATTTGTCAACCCTGCGTGACCCTTTGAGAGAGGTCACTCAAATTGGCATGTTTAAAAAGGTCTTGCCACAAAGTATCCTTGGGCCAAGCTTGAATTGATTGTATTGATTGTACATTGCTTAACGTCCCGACAGCAACAAGGCTTTCTCAGGACGTGCCTGCACTGCTTGTGAAAAAAAAATAAATAAACAGAACATTGAATGTATGTCGCCAGCCGGTCAAATACATTAAATAAACCTAACACATGGGGCCTAAATAAAGCTAAGACCATTTAGCAACACACATCCAATATCAAGAGCTACAGGCAGTGCAGACAGTAGGGAGAGTTTTAAAAAGGCAAATACAGGTGAATGGACAAAGGGTAGACAGAAACACATGCCCCAGAATAGAGAGAAAAACCCACCCTGTGAGGCTGACCAGGGTGACCCTGGGAACTAAAAAATACCTAACCCCACCCAAGTCCCCCAGGGCAGACCCAGGTGGGGTCCAAGCTTGAAGAATGTGGCTTGAATAGTCTCCGAGAAAATGCCACCGTTAACTCATTCTACCCCCAGACACACCACAGCAGGATAACAGGGGTGGGATTCTAGTAAGAAAGAAAACGCGGAAAATCAAACGACATTGGTGGGGGGTGGAGGGGGGGGGGTGGTTTCATGTCCTTCATTTTCAGCGGCCGAAAAATCAAACGACAGGGGGGGGGGGGGGGGGGGGGGGGATAGGCACGCGTGTCCACCGTTCGCCAAAGTATCCAAAAACCGACAGGGGGAGCGAGACCAAACACACCCGAAAATGGACTTTGTTATGACACTCCTGATCTGCAGTATAAAAATGGAATGTGCGTACCAGTTTATGTTCAGATGCACACTAAACGGCACTCTGTCTTGGACAATATCCTTTTTCACCGCCATTTTCCACTGCGACCTAAAGCTACCGGAAGTGTCGGGCGATAGTGAACCAAACTACATACAAATCCAACCCATTTGAGATTTTTTTGCCATTTAAGAAGATTTTTTTTTTTCTCGTCTTTTTTGTTGTTATTAGACGCGGAAAATAAATATGCTTCAGCGGAATTGTGAAAGAATTTCCACGGAAATCCGCGGAAACGCGGAAGAATCCCACCCTGGGATAAGGATCGACCATGATAGTTCAAAGGTGATGCCAGAACAGCTTGGCGCCTACGGGCGCCAAGCTATTCTGGCACCACCCTTGAACTATCATGGTCGATCTGTGTCCTGCGCTGCAATGCGGTCTTGAGAGGACAGGGGCAAAATTTAAGGATTTTGGTGTTGGGGTAGAATGAGTTAAAGTTTACCATGGACGACGGACGGACGACCAGTGGCCCAGAACATAAACTCACTTTTGCTTCGCACGCACGCCAGCCAATAAAATGAAGATGATCATAGAATCACTTTACTTACCAGTTTGTAATTGGGGGCATTCCGCTGCCGTCCATGCACCCTCCTACCAGACGCACCCTCTGTGGCAGAGGCTGGGGGGCCATGATTCTGCAGCATAGATCCCGATGGGTTTGGACATCCTGCTGCCATCCGGCGCTGGGTGTGTGCCAGAAAGTCCTGAGCCGGTGTGACCAAAATGGTGTTGCTGAGAACATGTCCAATACAACCATGTAAACCAACTGACATTTTGAATCAGATTGATTGTACATTGCTTAACGTCCCGACAGCCACTAGGCTTTCTCAGGACGTGGCTGCACTGCTTGTGAAAAAAAACCCACCTAAACAGAACATTGCCATGTATGTCGCCTGCCGGTCAAATACGTTAACTCATTCTACCCCAACACCAAAATCCTTAAATTTTGCCCCTGTCCTCTCAAGACTGCATTGCAGTGCAGGGCACAGATCGACCATGATAGTTCAAGGGAGATGCCAGAATAGCTTGGCGCCCGTAGGCGCCAAGCTATTCTGGCATCACCCTTGAACTATCATGGTGGATCCTTATCCTGCCGTGGTGTGTCTGGGGTAGAATGAGTTAAATAAACCTAACACATGGGGCCAAGACATAAAGCTAAGACCATTTAGCAACACACATCCAATATCAAGAGCTACAGGCAGTGCAGACAGTAGGGAGAGTTTTAAAAAGGCAAATTTATACAGGTGAATGGACAAAGGGTAGACAGAAACACATGCATGCCCCAGAATTGAGAGAAAAACCCACCCTGTGGGGCTGACCAGGGTGACCCTGAGAACTAAAAACTGGCAATACAGTAAAAAGCGATACTTCAGTTGCACATTCCTAAACGAGACCTGTTTGTGGACGTTCGTTCTTCGAATCGCGAGGCAGTTTTGCGAACGAGGATTGAAATCTGGCGCCATTTTTGTTTTTTAAAAAAAAAAAAAAGTCAACTGATAGTTACTGTGCATGCATGTGGCAAGTTAACACGTCAGAAAAAAAAAAAAGAAAGAAGAAACAAAATCGCGTGGCAGATTGACCTTGTAATGGGGTTATTGAACGAATTCCTTTCATTGAAGAAGAAAGCTTTTGTTAAAATCGTGGGGTTCTATTATCATTTACTACAAGACTCAACGGTCAGGCCCGGCCGGTGCGGCCGAAGACACGTTTGAAAGCAGACGCCTTATTTTTCTGGGCCAAACGGGTACGGGGATTGGAGGCATCTCTCAGTTGAATAACTGCACTGAACAAGTACATTTGGGCGTGCTCTTAACTAAGAAATATAAAATACCTCGGCAAATGCGAGAGAATGACCGGTGCGTCCGTTGGAGACGAAAGACGTTTAAGCAAGGGAAGGAACTCCGTTCATCGGTGTTGGACCAATCAAATTGATCTGAAAACACTCCGGCCGCTTCCGTGTCCACACACAGGCCCAGGGCGTCCCTGAAACACAACGATGAAGTAAATCTGTTAAAATGGGCACATCGTATTTTGATATTTTTTTCTGAATTTTGAATGAAAGATAATACAGAAACAACCCTCAGAAAAAATGGGTGTCTGATCTGGCCACCCAAAATTTTACACAGACCCAGATTGCATAAGGATGGTAAAGAAAGTAACCCAGTTCAGTCATTTGGTGTACGCACACATCGTCGCGCTTTCAGAAGAGCATGCAGGTGATCCGGTGTAGCTAGTTTGGAGAAAGACATTGGATGCGTGCGCCAGCCAGCTTTGTACCCTTTCAACTTCTTCAGTAAAAATCAATTCTTTTCAGAAAAAAATTAAAAACGTAAAAAAAAGCAACTCCGTCACCACGCAGACATTGACACAATACTATAAATATGATAAATATGATGCAAATCTCTCTCTCTCTCTCTCTCTCTCTCTCTCTCTCTCTCTCTCTCTCTCTTATTAGTTATATATTTAGTTTTTCCCAATTTAATGATAGTATTTTTGTGATTTGTGCATTATATGTAAAGTAGATTAGCAACGGCAAGTTCGAAAAATGGTTTCACCAAAACTTTCACCGTTGTAAAATAAAGAATCATTGTCATTGTCACTGTCTCTCTCTCTCTCTCTCTCTCTCTCTCTCTCTCTCTCTCTCTCTCTCTCTCTCTCTCTCTCTCTCTCTCTCTCTCTCTCTCTCTCTCACACACACACACAAACATGCGTGCATCTCCAAGAGGCATTGATCCTCATACGCCCTCCGGTGGCATGAGGATATATGCCTCGTGGAGATGTTTGGAGCGCGCGCGCACGCACGCACTAACACGCACACACACATCGACGCGCTTTCAGAAGCGCACGCAAGTGACCCGTGTACTTAGTATATCATGTAGCTAGGTAAAGTCAACCTGCTTTCAGACAAATTATAGCAAGACTGAAATTGTACCGTGAAATTCTAGGTTGTCACCATTTTCTCAAGCCTATGAAGCGAAGTGAAACTTATATCACGTAAAATATAAAATTACGTAAAAACTAATACTTACGTCATGACAAATAATGACTGTTACATTTGTGGTTATGTTATTCTTTTTAGAGCATGTGTGCGTTGTTCATAGGAAAGTTCCGATATTCATTTGAATTATTTTGGATAAGAATTACGTATTTTTTGGTATGATTCGTTTCCTTTTTTACGGAGAATTGCGATGGATTGACGCGTATTTTCGCTACATTGTTGTAAGGTTTGACCTAACTTAGGCTAGAAGATTTGGGCAGAGTCGCGACCTTTCTAGTGACCTCAAATATGACGTCAAAGTCTTGCAGTTGGGAGTTGGCTACAATTTGCGACATTTACGCAATGCACGGAATTTACGGAATTCACCTAGGTGTTAGTAGAAAATTGTACACAGATCTAGGGTGTTATTTTTCATGAATATTAATGAGTTTTGGTTACGTTTTCTTTTCTGATTGGTTGAATTGTGTAGTTTGCGGGATTGGTCGGGAAATCTGTAATAGTATAAAAGGGGTGTTAGCGAATTATGTGTGTACATTGTATGAGAGGCGCAGTGTGTCAAATGTGTTGATACATTGTATATCAGTGTTGGTGCATTGTATGAGAGACACAGTGTATCAAAACTGCGGATACATTGTAGAGGAGAATGTGTATCAGTGTTGGTGCATTGTAAGGGATACGCAGTGTATCAGAATTGTGGATGCATTGTAGAGAGGCAGAATACCAAAGTGTAGATGCATTTGTGGATGCACTGTGATGAGATTGCATCGTGAGAATAAAATATTATTGGATCTGTTACTCCAGTGTGGTCTACAACCTTGTGACACGTGTCACGAGTTGAACTGAGTGACGTTTCTTTACACAAACGCTACGTGAGTGCGTCTGGTGTGATTGTATCATATTACGACAACGACTACCAAGAAACAATGACCCGTATGTCCTGCGCCCCTTATAGAGCTCACTGACGCATTGGCAGGTCTGCAAGACTTTTTCAATAGGAGATATTTCAACATCAGAATCAGGTTAAAGACAAGCTGTAGAGACCCTTGACAGTGAGGACAGCTCTCCTATAGAAAAGACTTTGTGGGTTATGGTTCATCCCATCTTGTTAAAGTACCTGACTGTATGATATGAGTCGACTTATATATAAACACACGCTTTATTGACTACAGAGAATACCTGTCAAGGCTGGTAACCCATTGACTCCCAGTCCTGGGAGTCGAAAGGTTAATGACTCAAAAATAATTGTGCGCATACCGCTTACCGTTGAATGAATTAGTGGCGGTCCGTGGCGCAGTGATAAAGGCGCCTGCCACCATTGCTAAGGGTGCGAGGTTCGATACCTTGTTCCGGAATCGATCGGACTTTTCTCTTCTAGTAAACTTATGTCACCTTTATTTCGGGCGGACGTTCGGGGTTTCTTTTTCCAGGTCCGGTTTTTCCTCTACCTCCTCTTTAGTTTCAAGCCACTTTATAATTTCAAATTCTAGCGACAATCAAAATCTCGGAAACCTCAATAGCTGAGCTGAACCTTCGCACCAAGTGAATGTCCTGTGTTTGTATTGCATTATGTTTGTCTTGGCAACTCGGCTACAATGTATCTTCAGTCATTATAATCCAAATTACGGGTTCAGTGACTGGTTTCAAGGTTTGTTTATCCTGACCTCCGGGCTGCATTTAGTTAGGAAAGTCGGGGCGTCATGACAAAACTATTGCCAACAAGCTTAACTCATTCTGCCCGCGACACACCACAGTAAGATGTGGCTAGACCATGATAGTTTAAGGGTGGTGGCAGAATAGCTTGGCGCCCATAGGCGCCAAGCTATCCTGCCACCACCCTTGAACTATCATGGTCAATCTGTCTCCTGAATTGTAATGCGGTCCTCAGAAGATAACTCCACAATGTGGGTATTTCGTACCTCGGGCACAATGAGTTAAAGTACCATTGGGCATAAATCTGAGGACAAATGTCAGCAGAATTTGTATTTTTTAAGTCCCTTTTATTTATTGAATGGACTTTTTAGGACGGGTCGCGGTGGGGCGAAATTAATAGCATGTCCATAATGTCAAAGGAGGGCAGGCTAAACCTCTAACAATTGAAGTAACAAGATAAAATTACATCATGTCTAGTTACGCTAACCTCGCTGGTGAACGTACAGTTGGCGGGAAGCGCCGTATGTATGTATGTATGTATGTATGTATGTATGTATGTATGTATGTATGTATGTATGTATGTATGTATGTATGTATGTATGTATGTATGTATGTATGTATGTATGTATGTATGTATGTATGTATGTGTATGTATGTATGTATGTATGTATGTATGTATGTATGTATGTATGTATGTATGTATGTATGTATGTATGTATGTATGTATGTATGTATGTATGTATGTATGTATGTATGTATGTATGTATGTATGTATGTATGTATGATGTATGTATGTATGTATGTATGTATGTATGTATGTATGTATGTATGTATGTATGTATGTATGTATGTATGTATGTATGTATGTATGTAGTATGTATGTATGTATGTATGTATGTATGTATGTATGTATGTATGTATGTATGTATGTATGTATGTATGTATGTATGTATGTATGTATGTATGTATGTATGTTGTATGTATGTATGTATGTATGTATGTATGTATGTATGTATGTATGTATGTATGTATGTATGTATGTATGTATGTATGTATGTATGTATGTTTGTATGTATGTATGTATGTATGTATGTATGTATGTATGTATGTATGTATGTATGTATGTATGTATGTATGTATGTATGTATGTATGTATGTATGTATGTATGTATGTATGTATGTATGTATGTATGTATGTATGTATGTATGTATGTATGTATGTATGTATGTATGTATGTATGTATGTATGTATGTTGTATGTATGTATGTATGTATGTATGTATGTATGTATGTATGTATGTATGTATGTATGTATGTATGTATGTATGTATGTATGTATGTATGTATGTATGTATGTATGTAATGTATGTATGTATGTATGTATGTATGTATGTATGTATGTATGTATGTATGTATGTATGTATGTATGTATGTATGTGTGTGTGTGTGTGTGTGTGTGTGTGTGTGTGTGTGTGTGTGTGTGTATGTATGTATGTATGTATGTATGTATGTATGTATGTATGTATGTATGTATGTATGTATGTATGTATGTATGTATGTATGTATGTATGTATGTATGTATGTATGTATGTATGTATGTATGTATGTATGTATGTATGTATGTATGTATGTATGTATGTATGTATGTGCGTATGTATGTAAGGTCAGTCTGAAAAAGACAGAGGTCCTCCATCAGCCGGCACCCAAGACAGTGTATCGCCCTCCTCACATCACCATTGGCGAGTCAGTGCACCAGTTTACTTACCTTGGCTGCATTATCACGTCGGACGCCAAGCTGGACAAGGAGCTTAACAGCAGGCTGGCAAAAGCGAACAGCGCTTTCGGGCGACTTTTCAAGCGGGTGGCACAATCAACAGCTGAAAACAGGCACCAAGATCAGCGTGTACAGAGCTGTGGTCCTCACCACCCTGCTGTATGGTTCCGAGTCCTGGGCCCTCTACCGCAGCCAACTACGACTCCTCGAACGCTTCCACCAGCGCTGCCTGCGTACCATCCTGGGCATTCACTGGAGTGACTATGTCACCAACGTCGAGGTCCTTGAACAGGCTGAAACTGTGAGCATCGAGGCTTTGCTGCTGCGGACACAGCTCCGCTGGGCGGGGCATGTCTTCAGGATGGAGGATCATCGCCTACCAAAGATCACCCTGTTCGGCGAGCTTGCTACTGGACACCGTGACAGAGGGGCAGCAAAGAAGAGACACAAAGACTGTCTCAAGAAGTCACTTAGTGCCTGCCAAATCGACCACCACCAGCGGTCCTCGCTTGCTGTGGACCGTGACACCTGGCGCTCCACCATTTACAAGGCAGCTGTCTCCTTTGTGGACTCTCGCAGAGCTAGCCTTAAGGACAAGCGGCTCAGGAGAAAAAACAGAGATGCCGCAACTCAGAACCCTGGCCATACCTTCCCCTGCAGCCACTGCGGTCGAACCTGCCTGTCCCGGATTGGCCTCCGGTGCCACGAACAAGCCTGCAGACGTCGTGGGCAACTCCTATAAAATCTTCGTTCGCGAAGTCAAGCCGAGAGATGTATGTAAACAAGAGAATCTCGGATACACACAAGCTTGAATCTTGGCGAAATACTTTCTTAAGTGGGTGGCTAAGAGAGCCTCCGAGCATATTGTAATTGAATGTCTCATTGAAGACATAAACAACCGTTTATAGGAAGTCGGTTGACCGAGATTAGAGTCCGTACTTTTTGTCATATTTACTTGAACTTTTGTATATAACTAGTTTGGACAAAGACATTGTATGAGTTCGTTAGCCAGCTTTGTATCCTTTCAACTTCTTTAGTAAATATTAATTTTTTTCCGAAAAAAATTAAAACAGTAAAAAATCTTCACTTCTAGAGAAAGTCAGACAGTGCCGGTGACGTAAAAGAAGCACTTATACTCTAAATATGACGTAATTCTCTCTCTGTGTCTCTCTCTCTCTCTCGCGCGCGCTCTCTCTCTCTCTCTCTCTCTCTCTCTGTCTCTCTCTCTCTCTCTCTCTCTCTCTCTCTGTCTCTCTCTCTCTCTCTCTCTCTCTCTCTCTCTCTCTCTCTCTCTCTCTCTCTCTCTCTCTCTTATTGACAGTAATTTTCAATCTGCTATTATCATTTCCCGATTTAAATATACTTTTTTTACTTAGCGATTTTGAAAAATATTATAGTTGTACCATTTTCTTAGACTTTAAATTTGTTTGTTTTTCTTTCTTCTTATTTTTAAGTCGTCAAATTAGCTTTGTGTATTATGAACTTTGTCGCAGGTGAACGTGCATAGTTCCTTGACAAGTCATTTTTCATTTGTTTTCTTTTATAGTTGTTGACTTTGTTATTTTTTGTTGACATAACCAAGCAAGAAAACCGTAAACATTCTGCTGAACTTATTCTAAGCGCGTGATAAACATTGTGTTTCTTTGCCGTGTATTTTTTTTTTATTAAGCTTATTTAAAGCATTCTATAGATATTGATATTAGTTGATTTTTATTTTTTATTTTGTTGGATTATTTTCTGTGACCATATTAATTTTGTATTATATTTTTCGTTACATTTGTGTTTTTACAGACATGCAAAATCGTAATCTAAATACTGTTCCGAAACGAACAGACAAACTGAGAATTGGCCATCTTAACATATACCATCTAGTTAACAAGGTGCCCGATTTATCCGTGTTCCTAAACACGCCCTTACATTTTCATATTTTTGGTGTGTCCGAGTCGAGGCTTAAAAGTTCAATAAGGGATAACTCCATTTCTGTCCCAAATTTCTCAGTACCCCGCAGAGATGCCTCAAGCTCACAACACACTGGACTAGCTGTATATATACATAATTCAATACTTGGTAACGTCAAACGGCGACAAGACTTAGAGTCAGCTCAAGTGGAAAGCTTGTGGGTAGAAGTGAAGACATCTAAATCACCCCTCGTCCTCATTGGCTTTATTTATAGAAATCCCGCAGCCAGCTGGGACTGGTATGATGACTTCGTAGCAATGATGGATAGCGTAAATCAAAATAAAGCTGACGTTGTTCTCTTGGGCGATTTTAATATTGATCTTTCTAAATCTAAAGGGTCCAATGCTGCATGGGCGTCAACAACAGCACTATTCGGTTTAGAACAGTTAATTAAAACCCCCACTAGAACCACATGTACATCTTCAACCCTGATTGATCATATTTATGTGACAAATGATGATAAAATATCAAATGTACATGTTCCCTCTTTAGCTGTCAGTGACCATAACCCAGTATGTTGCACAGTCTCCATAAAACTAGACAAAGAGAACAAAAAGAGACATAAAAGAATTAAATATCGTTCTTTCAAAACATTTAATAACGGCGACTTTCTGCGGGATCTGCGCAATACTCCTTTCAGGGACGTGTATAACCACACTTCTCCTGACAGTGCCCTGTCGTACTGGATGGATCTATTCCTTGGGGTCCTAAATAAGCATGCGCCCATACGAGAAAAACGAGTTAAGCACTCTACCCTGCCACCCTGGTTAACAGTAGATGTCAAACAGGCCATGTCATTTAGAGACAAACTTAAGAAAGAAAAACAGTTTGATGAATATAAGAAACAACGAAATCGTGTTAAATACTTAGTGAGAGCGTCAAAAAAACTGTTCTTCCAGGAAATGATTAGGGACAAAAAAAAGATACAGCATCGGTGTGGAAAGCCCTGAACGTTATAACAAAGGGTAAATCAGCCCCTGAAATACCATCCCATTTGTCAGCTGATATATTAAATAACCACTTCCTATCGATAGCTGAAACACTTACTCAGTCAGCTGCAAGTAGTAACGCAGAGTACCAAGTTCCTAGTGTACTGGAAAAATACTGTGAGGCCAAAAATATACTGCAGACATTCATCATTCCTGATATTACCGTCGCTGAAGTCGGCAAATTCATCTGTAGCATGCCGAACAAAAAGTCCACCGGGATAGATGGTATAGACAACAAAATTCTGAAAATGTCACTACCATATACGGTAGAGGCACTCACTTATATCTTTAATCTCTGTATAAAACACAGCACGTTTCCAACTATTTTCAAAGAGGCCAAGGTAATTCCAATCCCTAAATCAAAAGATCTTGAAGATGTCAATAACTACCGTCCTATCTCACTTTTGTCGGCCCTGTCAAAGCCCCTTGAAAAACACATACAAAAACACCTCCTCGATTTTCTAGAAAAGGGCAATTTCATAAATATTCATCAGTCCGGCTTTAGACCGAAACACTCATGTTAGTCAGCACTGGCACACATTGTAGACAGCTGGCTGGAATCAATAAATAAAAACCTGATGTCTGGAGTTGTTTTCTTAGACCTACAAAAAGCATTTGATCTTGTCGACCATGACATTCTCTTAAAGAAGCTAGAAGCATACCATATAAGTGAAACTGCCATAGCACTTTTTAGATCATACCTAAAAGACAGAAAACAAAAGGTATATACTCATGGAAAATACTCTAAACAAGGACAAGTTAACTACGGTGTCCCCCAGGGGTCGATCTTGGGACCTCTTCTATTTATAATATTCATTAATGATTTGCCTTTGCATATTACTAACACTGATGTTAATTGCAACCTGTTTGCGGACGATACGAGCCTCCATGTTTCGGGTAAAAAAAAAACAGCTGACATTAACATTAGCTTACAAAGTAGTCTCAGCGAGGTTTCCGACTGGTGTAGAGAGAATCATATGGTTCTTCATCCAGGAAAAACAAAGAGTATTTTAATCACTACACGACAAAAACACCAACGCCGACCACAGCCGTTACATTTACAACTGAACGCTAAACCGATAGAACAAGTCACAGAGCGTAAATTCTTGGGAATACACGTTGACAAACAATTATGTTGGGAGACGCATATAAATACAGTCTGTAAAACCATTGCTATAAACACTTTCCTGTTGTCCCAGCTTAGACAAGTAACGGATACACATACTCGTAAACTGTTTTTTCATGCCCATATCAAGTCTCACGTTGATTATGTCTCCACAGTGTGGGACGGTTGTAGTGATGTTCACATGAACAGGTTAAACTCTATATATAAAAGAGCTGTCAAAATGATAGATACGCGGCCCATTCCTACCATAGACAAATTTAGACATCTAAACATTCTCGGCCTGCGTCAACAACTTAATTTCAACAAATGCATCCTCATGCACAAGATATTAAATAACATGACACCGCAGTATCTAACCACCAAATTTGTGCCACAGCAAGAACGCGAACGGTCCTCAAGGAACAATACTTTACCCCTACCTCTGCCTAGAATTGACCTCTTTAAAACTAGTTTATCCTTTTCTGGACCGTTTGTATGGAACACTATTCCTCCACATTTGAAGACTATAGCCTCACTTGGAATCTTTAAAACGAAACTTTTCGATTACCTGATGAGCCAAACATAACAACACTGGGCATTTAAACAAACCCTGATGGTTAATGCTTTTATGTAATATAATTATGCATTATCTATATTGTTGGTGTGTGTGTGTGTGTGTGTGTGTGTGTGTGTGTGTGTGTGTGTGTGTGTGTGTGTGTGTATGGTATAAGATGAATGTTAAGTGTTATTATTATTTTGTGTCATTAAAAAAAAAAATTGTTGCATGAAATAATATGTGTAAATATAATTCTTTATTATTATTATTATTTTTAAATCTATTTTATGTTGTAGATGTTAGCAACGGCAAGTTTGTAAAATGACGATTTGTTTCTGTCAAAACTTTTTACCGTTGATAAATAAAGTTCCATCTCTCTCTCTCTCTCTCTCTCTCTCTCTCTCTCTCTCTCTCTCTCTCTCTCTCTCTCTCTCTCTCTCTCTCTCTCTCTCTCTCTCAACACAGTGTGATATGTTCGCCGATGATACCTCAATCCACACAGCTAACAAAGACATACGTGAAGTTGAGAACGGCCTTCAAAAAAGTCTCGACGATATATCAGCATGGTGTAAAGTCAACTCAATGATTCTGCATCCTACTAAAACAAAATCTATGGTTATTGCAACACGCCAAAAGCACCAGTTAAAACCTTTAAAGCTTAATCTATCACTCGGCGACGACATCATAGAACAGGTAGCCGAACATCGTCTATTGGGGGTCACAATTGATAATCAGCTGAGGTGGCAGATGCACATTGACAATGTCTGTAAAACGGTCTCTAGAAATGTCTTTATGTTATCGAAATTAAAGTATTACACAGATAGTGAAACCAGAAAATTGTTCAGTAGTGCACACATCATGTCACATATAAACTACGCATCGACGGTGTGGGATTGTTGCAGTGATGTCCACTTAAAAAGACTAAATTCTTTACATAGGAGAATGGCAAAATTAATTCTTCCCGACCCGCACTTGACGACCGAGGAAAAACTCAGTAAAGCTGGTTTCCTGCCCCTTCAAAATCATTTTAAATATAACAAAGGGGTACTAATGTTTAAAGTGTGGAACCATAGCGCTCCAGAATATCTAAAAGAGTTGTAAAATCAGATTCCTGCTATGGGAACATGAGGGGTCTTTATATTGTTCCAAAACCCCGAATCGATATATTTAAATCTACATTGTCATTTGCGGGTTCCACACTGTGGAACTCACTCCCACATCACGTTAAAGCCACTCCGACATTATCTCGGTTCAAGGCAAGTCTTTATAAGTATCTGACATTACTCAAATAATAATATCTAGTTATTCGTAGACACACGAATGTCCGTGTATATTATAACAATCATGTGTATGTGTGTGTGCGTGTGTGTGTGTGTGTGTGTGTGTGTGTGTGTGTGTGTGTGTGTGGACGCGTGAGTGCGTTTGTGCGCGGCGTATGCGCTTGTTTGTGTTTAGTGGACTATATATTTTGTATTATTGTGTTTTGATGTCTCTTTTTTATGTATACTTTGTACTTAGTTAGTCGTAGTTGTAGCAACGGCAGGTACGAAAAATGACATAGTCACTGACTGTGTTAATATCTTCACCGTTGTAAAATAAAGATTCATTGATTCATTGATTCATTGATTCTCTCTCTCTCTCGCTCTCTCTCTCTCTCTCTCTCTCTCTCTCTCTCTCTCTCTCTCTCTCTCTCTCTCTCTCTCTCTCTCTCTCTCTCTTCACCGTTGTAAAATAAAGATTCATTGATTCATTGATTCTCTCTCTCTCTTTCTCACACATGCGCGCATCTCCAAGAGGCATAGATCCTCAGTGCCCGGAGGGCGCATGCACATCTATGCCTCTTGAAGATGTTTGGAGCGCGCGCATGCACTCACGCACACGCACATGCAAACACACACATCGACGCGCTTTCAGAAGAGCATGCAGGTGTACTCAGTATAGCATGTAGCTAGGTAAAGTCAACCTGATTTCACACAAATTATAGCAAGACTGAAATTGTACCATGAAATTCTAGTTTTGTCACCATTTTCCCAAGTCTTGAAGCGAAGGCGAATGTCATATCACGTTACATATAAAATTACGTAAAAGCATAAAAATACGTCATGACAAATGACGTTTGACAAACCAATGACGCGTGTGCACTGCGCGCACCCCTTCTAGAGTTCACTATGACGCATTGGCACATCTGCGAGGCTTTTTCAGTAGGAGATATTTCAACATCAGAATCAAGTCAAAGACAAAAGGTAGAGACTCTTGACAGCGAATACAGCTCTTGTAGAAGTGACTTTGTGGGTTATGGTTCATTCCATCTTGTTTGTTATTAATTTTATGTCTTGTCGACCCACCTAATGAACTTCTACGGCAGTCTGGATACGCGGAAAACGCACGCGCATAATCACACTGGTTTATTCTGCGCAGCTCTAAGCGCGTGAGATCTATGTTTAGCTGCTGCTTGTACAGATAGCGTTGTATTTATAACACGAGTGGAGTCATTGTCAAATTATATTACAAGGACGGCGTCTGATTCTCCCGTGTCCATAAATCAACCAGAACGTTTTTTTTTTTTTTGGTTTTTTTTTTTTTTTTTTTTTTTTTTGGTGTTTTTTTGTTTTGTTTTGTTTTTGTTTTGTTTTTTTGGTTGTTTTTTTTTTTGTTGCTTTTTTTTTTTTTTTTTTTTTTTTTTTTTTTTTTTGGGGGGGGGTGAGGAGGGTTATGTCCTTACATTTTACACACTTGGCAGTAGTCACCTATTTAATCTGGGTCTAGTATGGACTGAAATGACCGAGCTAAAGCGCCGGGAACTTCAAATGTTGCGAACACGTCCATGTAATTGTTTAGCCTTTCAAGTCATTGCCGAGAAATGTCAACACCACTCCACTGCAATGTGTCAGGTCTAACATCACTTGGTGTCACAGCAGATTTTAACTGACTGATATTTAACCCCTTCAGTGCCAGTAGACGGAGGATGCATTTCGGAAATTTGTAATAAGTCAACACCAAAGGGACCCACTCATCAAAGAAACATGAATAATCAATTGGTGCCACCAAGAGGCATAGATCCTCATGAGCTCCCGCAGTTGCAGGGGCTCATGAGGATCTATGTCTCTTAACCCCAGTTTCCTCTGCAGTAAAGAGGTTAAACTAAGCGGCTCAAATCTAAAATCGTGATAGTACAATTTTGTTACGAAATAGACCAGAAAGGGTCTTGCTGTGTCCAGTTGGGGTTTGGGTTTTTTTAGCATCTGGGGATGCACTGTGAATTCGCAGCGTTTTGTTTTTTGTGTATGTGTGTGATACGAGCGAGCGATATCGCAGACTGAGCCGTAGATCTGAACTGATCTGTAAACGAAACGAAACAGCGAGAGGAACACGATCTTTCTCACGGAGAGATAGGTCTAGAATATTGTTCGAATCGACGTTTCGCCAACATTCCAGTACTTTCTATTGTACGTTTAGAGTGGTCTCCCCTGAGCGGTTACCATAGCGCGTTCCTACGTGTACTTCAGTTTTCCGGAGTCTTCTCGCACTTTTGTTTCGTGCTACCAAAGACAAAATATAATGTACTCTCTTTGGTAGTACTACTTATTTGCGAGAGCGCGATAGCTCCTTGGTCGTTGCTGGTATGATCCAAGTTCCCCGTGCGCAAAGGCCATCGGGCCGACGTCGGCCGCCGTTGGCCCGCGCACGGTCGCGCCCGGTCCAACGGCAGCCCGATGGCCTTTCGCGCATTGGGTTCTTAAAGGGATCGTTGTATGATCCATGTTTATATAAATTATATTTGTTACGACGGGAAGGGGGGATTCGCATATAACGCTAACATCCGGAGGCCATGTGTCTTGAAGTCCTCCTCCACACCGCATGTAGTTCTTGGACTGGTCCGGAACAACGTCGGTCACAGCAGAACGCCAACACTGACGCCGATGTCAAAATTCAACAAGTTTGTTTAGGGGCTAAACATCAAAAACGTCAGTCAAACCCCAGCGGATCGAGTGCAACAATCGCGGCACGCAATTACCTTAGTGCTACAGGTCTGCAGAAATCAGACCTGGCCCGCCTAACGTGTGCATTCATCTTCGTGTGTAATTTTGTATTTAAAGTGTTCCGTCATGTGTGAAGAGATCGTATTTGTGTTGTTTTTTTTTTCCTGAATTCATGTAACTCCAAAGCAGTCTCTGAATAATTCCCAATAATTCCCTCCGAACGATTCCCAATGCGCAAAAGGCCATCGGGCCAACGACGGCCGCCGTCGGCCCGATGGCCTTTTCCACATTGGGAAACCGTTCGAACGTTAGTCTCCGAAACTTTCTGAAAAACAGGCTCAGACGGATCTCCACGTAATATACTTCAGTCTAGTAACTCGTGTCCGGAACCCACTCCCTCTTGATGAGACACAGATGTCCATGGACCCCTGCAGACTGTCTGGGCTCGCGAGGACCTAAATATATGCCTTTTGTTGGAAAAAAAGATACGTTATGCTGGCCTCGCGTGTAACAGTGTGTTACAAATTTCTAAAATAATAAAGTTCGGATATGCAACCAACAACACTTTTCTGTTATAATTGTTACATAATTCTTTATATACATGTACATATTGCATACATGTGCCAATTATTTTGCTTATAACGAACGTTGACTAAAACAACAAACTGATTTAGGTTCCTTTTGGAAGTTTGCTGTAAATTCTAATTTGCGTCAGTGTTTCTCAGACGGAGGAGACATCTGGAGGCATCAGTCTGCGTGTTGTCAGGAGAAACCATTGTTGTCAGCAGGAAGTAGATATAGGACGGGTTTGAGCAAGTTTATTCCTGTGTGCAGTTGTAGACCCTTCACTGACCCCACACGCAAAATTACGTCAGGTCAAATTCAGCACCGAACAACCTCACTCCGCCAAGGAACACAGATGTGAATAGGGTCCGCAAGAGGCAAAGAACCTCATGAGCCCCCGCAGATGCGGGGGCTCATGAGGTTCTTTGCCTCTTGCAGTTGGGTGGTGTTCGCAGAATTTATGTCTTTAAAAGCAGGACACATTCAACACCGAATAATCCCATCAATCAAAGAAACACGGATATGAATAGGGCCAGCAAGCCCCGGCCGCTCATCAGGCTCATTGCCGCTTGCTGCTGGAGGGAGGCAATCTGCGGTGGGCTGATGAGAATCTCTGCCTCTTGCTTACAGTATTTTGTGTCGTGTTCATTGTACCGAGTTTGTTCGTTGGCGGCGTTTACAAGTGATTGTCACGGTCAGTCAATTGTTAACCGGCAACGCTGTGCGGTACTTATGCAGCTATTGATGCGAGGCACCTTGAAAGAGTTAATTTTCATATCCTTGTTCCTGAAAACCTGTGTGTACGGTCAGCTCTTGGTGACAGAAAGCCATCCAATGTTGTCACTGCCGGTAGTGGGTGTTACACGGCGCCTAACATGTTTCGAGGGACAGCGGGCGTAAGTTGTTTAATACACAGTCAGTTAACCCTTTGCGTGTCGGTAGCCGTTTTTGTCGCGATGATTCCTGTAGGACTAACCCTAACCCTTCCTGTAGGAATCATCGCGACTAAAACGGCTACCAACACGCAGAGAGTCTAATTGTCAGATAAGGCAAAACCTCAGATAAAATCAAGCGACAGGTGTGTGGACGAGTGGGGGTGTGGGGGGGGGGGGGGGGTGGGGGGGGTGGGGGGGTGGGAGGGGGGGCGGGGTTCTTTGTTTCTGTGTTTTCGCTTTGCGTTCGTACTTTGAATCATAACTGATTCTATCTTTTCAATGACTGACTGACTGAAGGACGGATGGACTGACTAGTTATTGATTGATTGTCTGACGGACTGACTGTTTGATTTAGTAACAAACTGCATGACTTATTGTTTGACTGACTAACTGATTGATTGATTGATTGATTGATTGATTGATTGATTGATTGATTAATTGATTGATCAAGAAGCTGATCAAGTGACGGACTGCTTGATAAATTTGATAATTTGTCGGGGGCCTGGGTAGCTCCGATGGTAGAGCACCGGACTCTTGTCCCGAGGGAGTACATACCCGTTCTGACCCTTTTCGGTACCCCGTCTCTAAAATCACATTCCTGATCGAGAAAGTCAATCCACAGACGGTTAATGCTTGTTTACGTTTTTAATTGATTCATTCAGTAATTCATTCAGACATTTCGTTCCCTTGTTTAACTTTGTCTCTGTTAACCCATTTGTTACGTGGTAGTCGTAGTAGTAGTATGCTGCAATCACACCAGACGCACGCACGTAGGGTTATTATAAAGAAACTTCACTCAGCTGCAACTCGTCACACGTGGCACAAGGTTGTAGACCGCAATGGAGTAACAGTTCCAACAATACTTTATTGCAGCGATGCGATCTCTACACAATGCATTCGCAAATGCATCAAAATTGATACACTGCCTCCTCTACAATGCATCAACACATTTGACACACTGCTTCTCTCGTACAATGTACACACATACTTCTTAACACGGGCTTTTATACTATTACAGATTTCCAGAACAATCCACCAAATTCTCGCAACACAACCAATCAGAAAAAAAGTAACTAAACTCATTAATATTCATGAAAAAGAATACACTAGAACAAACTACAAATTTCCACTATCTTTTAAGCGTCTTTGATACAATGTTACGAAATGTAGCCGATTGTTTGACGTCATATCTGAGGTCACCAGAAAGATCACGACCCTGCTCGAACCTTCCAGTCTAATGTAGCGAAACTACACGTCACAACAAAAGTCGATGGCAAGTCTCCGTGCAAAAGAAAATGAATCCTAATAAAATGGTACGTAATTCTTATCCAAAATAACTCTAATGAATATCGAAACTTTCCTATGATTAACACACACATGCTCTCAAAGAATAACACAACCACAAGCGTAACATTACCCCCCCCCCCCCCCCCCCACCACACACACACACACACACACACACACACACACATACCCCTCCCCCCCCCCCCAACCCCTTTTTACGAAATTTCACCAAAACAATTCTCAAATCTCAAAACACGGTTGTGGCTGTGTCAAACTTCACAGAATAATAAACACTAACAATCTCACATCAAATCTTAAAACAAATAAACTGCTCTGAAATAATTGTTTCACAGTTTCTTTAACTGTCCTGAACAAAGAGATGTTCCTTTAAACTGCTCTGCTCAGGTACTCTGCTTCAAAGTTCAGCGAACCCTTGATTGACTGTAACTTAATGTCAAAGTTCTGCAAGAACATAGTCAAATCATGAGATAGGCACTGTTCGGATAGTTCAAGGGTTGATGGTCCAGGGTCAAATACTTCTCCGCTAATTGAGTGTACGATAGTCCACACACACCCAATTGGATCCATCTTGTTTCATCACGATGACCACTGGCGACTTGGACTCCCTGATGACCCCCAGGTCCAGCATCTCCTTGATGTCTTTCCTCGGCTCTCCTCTCGTGTTGCAAGGCAGACGACACAGTTTGCTGCTAACCGGCTCGTTTGACGTCAGAATAACTTCATGCTGTATGGTGTCTGTTGTCCCCGGGTCAGGCGTAAACCGATGCTTGAACTCCGTAGTTAGGACTCTCAGCTCTTCTTGTTGTGCCTGGGTCAAGTTCTGACCAAACTGGATGTCTTCTACACCCTCCTGGTGGCGGAGTTGATTAAGGTCGAACAGGTTCTCGTCGTCTAGTCTCTCGTCAGCAGCCACACGCACCGATGCAGCTTGTTGTGGTTTGTCCTGATGACCTCTCTCGATGTATTTCTTCAGCAGGGGCGGTCCGTGGCGCAGTGGTTAAGGCGCCTGCCACCAATGCCAAAGGTGCGAGGTTCGAAAACGGGTTCCGGCGTCGGACTTTTCTCCGGTAAGTGTCACCATTAATTCGGGCGGACCGTCGGGGGTTCTTTCTCCGGGTACTCCGGTTCTTCCACCCCCCACCCCTCCCCCCACCCCTCCCCCCACCCCTCACACTTTGGTACCGGTTTCAGGCCACTTTACAAATTTCATATACAAGCGATCAAAAATCTCTGTAACTTCAGTAGCTGAACTGGCCCTTCGTCTGTCTTGTACTGTTTTTGTCTTAAATGGCGTAAATCCGTGTCTGTTACGTGAGTGTGCGTGTTGGGTTTCAGTTCGCGGCGCTTTGAGTCGATTTGCCCAAAATTGAGAAAAAAGCGCCCATATAATAACGGTTTTATTATTATTATTAGATTTGCGTTGTAAGTCTTCATTTTGTTGTTGACCGTGACTCTGTAGTCATTGATGACAACCACCGTGTCAACCACGTACGGTCCCTTCCACTGCATCAGGAGCTTGTTGTTGTCAGAGGGGAGAAGAACCAACACCTGGTCACCTGGCTGGAATCGTCGAGGTTTAGCTTTACGTTCATAGTAATGCTTCCCCTTGTTCTGCGCCTTCTCCAGTTCTTCTCGAGCCATCCTGAGGGCCGGCGTATCCTCCAGCTGCTCTCTCAGGTCGAAGACATACTGGTCGCTGATCTTCACCTCAGGCGCGTCGAAATCCTTGGTCCACAGCTCCTTCGGGATGTGCACGGGTCTCCTTACAGTCCTGCGTGCAATAATTCAAAGGGGGAGAACCCTGTCGAAACTTGAGGAACTTGACGGTATGCGAAGAGCAAGGCATTGATGTATCTATGCCACAACCTTGGCTGCTCAGCACACAGTTTCTTCAGCATAACCTTCAATGTTCCGTCAAACTTTTCACCCAACCCGTTACAAGTGGGATGGTAGGGGGTCGTAGTGAGGTGTCGGATGCTCAACTGGCGATTGACTTCCTCCATGCAGTCGGAGACGAACTGGGTCCCTAGATCACTCAGGATCTCCTCAGGTATCCCCAGACGGCTGAACATGTCCACGAGCTCCTTTGCTACTGTTGGAGTGTCGATCTTTTTTTAATGGTATGGCCTCAGGATATTTTGTAGTGTAATCTACCAGTGTCAGAATGTAGCGATGACCATCTTCACTTGGAGGAGATATTGGCCCCACAAGGTCCACAGCTGGAAATGCATATCTATCAGTGGCATTTTCTTTAGAGGAATCTTGGGCACCTTTTCTTTGGAGATTGTCCTCTGGCATAAGTCGCTCGACCAGCAGAATCGTGTGACGTCGCCCCCCATATCAGGCCAGTAGAAGACTGCTCGGATCTTCATAAAAAGAATACACTAGAATGAATTACAAATTTCCACTACCTTTTATTGTTCCACAGGAACGAGAAAACTAATTTATTTACTTCCATCAGAAAAGTGTATGCTGGATCCGGAATATTAATAAATAAGTGTACAATTTTGGACAATGCAAGGGTTTTTTATAACAGTTACTTTTCCATAAGGTGTCAGGTCCCTTCTGGACCAGACTGAAATAATCTTCCTAATTTCTATTAATTTATTTTCGTAGTTTATTTCCACAATATCTTCAATATTAGTAGAGAATTTTACTCCCAAGACTGTAAATATACTTGGGTTCCACGATAAATTCAATTTTCGCATAAACCGTTTATTTGAATTTTTCCTTGACCCAACCCAAATAACATGCGTTTTGTCATAGTTTATTTTCAGCCCTGAAATAACAACAAACCTTTCAAGGGTTTCTATGCATTCACAAAAGGACCTTTCATCGTCATCCAAATACAAAGTGGTGTCGTCTGCAAACTGGGACAACAGAATATTGATATTTCCAATATTGATACCTTTAATATTCTCATTTTGTCTAATCATAATGGACAGAACTTCTGCCACAATTAAGTACAAGTATGGCGATGCGGGGTCCCCTTGCCTGACTCCTCTGCCTACACTGAACCATTTAGAGTATCGTCCATTTAAGGAGACACAAGCACTGATATCTGTGTAAAATGTTTTAATCAAGTGTTTGATACTGGGACCGAAATTGAATAAATCTAGTGCTTTAGCAATAAATGACCACGACACATTGTCGAAGGCCTTCTCAAAGTCTATTAGGAGAAGAAGGCCCGGGATACGATGTTTCTCTGTTGCTACTAGCACATCGTATAATAATCTGATATTCTCTCCACCATAACGTCCTTTTAGGAAGCCTTTTTGATCATCATGTATGAGGCCAGGAAGGACAGACTTCAATCGTTCCGCTATGCAGGCGGAAGCAATCTTATATGACGTATTTAGTAATGTTATTGGTCTCCAGTTTTTAATGTATTTCTTATCCTTACCTTCCTTGGGTATACATGTTATTATACCCTGCCTTTGGGTTATTGACATGTGCCCTACTTCAAAAGCATGGTTAATAGATCGATCCAAAAACACACCGATATCATTCCAGAAAATTTTATAAAATTCGTTAGTAAAGCCATCTGAGCCTGGACTTTTATTATGCTTCGTGTTTTTTAGAACGTACAGGGTTTCTCTGGCTAATATAGGACCTTCAATGCCATCACTCTCATCTTGTGGTAAACGTGGAGCAGTAACAATAGATGGCAAGTCAACCTCTAGCACCTCATTAGGTTTGTACAATGTTTCATAAAAACACTTTGTATCTTCAATTATTTGCTCAGGATCAAAAATTAATTCACCGTTGTCGTTCTCAATACAGTTCATTGCATTATGTGTGTAGTGTCGTTTCTCAAAGTTACAAAAGTATCTCGTTGCACTCTCACCCTCACATATCCATCTGGCTCTCGAACGAACTATCATGCCGTCAATTTTCTTATTTCTAATAGTTTGCAGTTCTTCTTTTAATGTCTGGAGACCTTGTGAATTAACATCACTTAGATTCTTTTCTAACTTGTAAGTTTCACTTTCTAGTCTATTTTCTTGTTTGTCTTCTTCTTTTTTCTTGAATGAGCCATACGAGATACGTTTTTCCCTGATCTCCATAAGTATCATTTCAAAGAACAAACTGTCATCGACGGTTAATTGAAAATCCTCGTTGTTAATTGTATGTACATTGTCGAAATTATAGACAAGTGCCCCATATTGTTTTTTTAAGGTCCACCAAAACCTGTTTTACGGAATCAGCGTAGACTTTGTCTTTTAATAGACAGTTATTGAATTTCCAATAGGAGCGTGCCTTTCTTCTTACTTCATCGGTCATCAGCTCCATAGAGATCAAAGAATGCTCAGATCTGTAGCTTATACCTATATCCACTCTTTTGAGTTTTGGCAACAAAACGTCTGACACCAAAACATAATCTAGTCTACCCCTCTGTGTGGAATTAAACCTTCTCCATGTATATTCCCTCTTAGCAGGGTTTAATTCTCTCCATATCATATGTCCACCAGTTCAAGAACTGACATCAATTCCACAATTTGTTTTCTCGCCCTCGGGCGATGCATGCCCCGATAACAAAAGGAATCCATGGTTGGGTTAAGGATGACATTCCAGTCACCACCCATCATAATGTTTTCATTATCCATGTTCGTTACATGATCGCACAGCTTTTGGAAAAAGGACGGTGAGTCGCAACCGCTAGGGCCATATACGTTAGCAAGAGTACATCGTTTTCCGGCTATGTCGATATCCATAATAATAAAACAACCACCATCATCCCGAATTATATTGTGAACCTTATATTCAAAATTATTGCTAAACAAAATAGCTACGCCCTTACTGTTTGACTCGTTACCGCTGAGCCAACATTCATAACCCCACTGACTTCTTATGGTGTTTTCTAGGTGAACTTTCAGGTGTGTTTCTTGTAAGAAGTAAATACTTGCGTTTTTCTTACGAAGGTGATCAAAAATATCACGCCGTTTCCTAAAATCAGATAGCCCGTTACAATGGAATAAATATATTTTCAGCGAGCTTGACTTAGCCATTCAAGTCATTTACAAGGCAAATATGACTCATAATAATAGTCAATCTCACAGTTATCATCGCATCTCGTAATTGAAAAGGTGGCCACGCATAACACAAAAGACCTGCAGGCGGATACACGCCAAAGATTACAATACTAAAAGGCAACATATGAACAAAAATACATGTGAGTTTGCACCCGGACCAGACAAATAAATGCATGCATAAAAGGTTCACTGGGTACAGTATTTTTTTCATGTCTATTAGGTTACAAGTCCGTCTTGTATCCAAACCCATCGTGCTCATCAAGCATACAAAGAGAAGGAAGGATAGACAAGAAAAAAGAGGAAAAAAAAAGAGACACAGAGAAAAGAGGAACATGGATTTCAAACATAGTACAAATATATAACAGAATATACAGCAACACATACTTTACGAGAGAAGAACTAATCAAAAATCGGCTAGGCCGTGCTGACCTAATATCCTGAATTAAATTACGTTACAATAAAAATGCAGCCTGTTTAAATTCGGGTGGAGAAGGGTGGGAGCGGGGGAAGAGGTGGGAAGAGGGGGGTGGGGGGGGGGGGGGGAAGGGGTAGTAGGTGACAGATGTCTAAGTATATGAAGAGAAAACAGAGGCAACAGAGCTTTCCAGAATTATTACACCGCTGTTGGGGAAACCGATAAAGAGGGCGGGGGGGGGGGGGGGATAAATAAAATATATTAAAAAATTAAAAAAATAAATACAAAAAATAAATATTTTTTTTAAAAAAGTAATAAAAAAAAATAAAAAATAAAATTAAAAAAATAATTTTAAAAATATAAATAAAATAAAATAAATCCACCGATGTACGACACAAAGATAAGATTTACGTACTGCGTGAGGACAAGAGCCATAACTCGTATTATACAATGGCAGAAAAAAATTGAAACGGCGCTCGTGGATCGAGCACTGACCTTATTTCACTCACATGGCAGCCGGGTCGGCATGCGCATCCGAGAAGAAAGAGCGTACACCGAGTCAGGTAAGTCAAAGTGTAGTCTGATTCTACAAAAGTAAAAGCACATACAATTAGAGTCAACGCCTCAAAGCCTGTACCAGCCATTGTCACAGTGTGCACGTGCAAATAGCGAAACCTGTGTACTTGAGGAAGTCAGGCTGTGGATAAGGCTATAGTTTGTTCTTACTACGGGTGGCATCCGCGAAATATATGTCGCACATACACACACTGTAAGCCATGGCTCCACACTAAACTATGCAAATAGTTCTATAGTGCATTCTTCTTTTTTTTAAGTTATGGAAAAAAGGAAAAGAAAAATCAGTGTACACATACTTCCAATAGTTAACCATCATTGATCCACAGGCTATGTTTGTTGATTCATCTCCATTGGACTATGTTTACCAATAGTCTATTCTGACCAAACTCAAACATCAGAAAGAAATCATTAGCAAGCGTGCAAACGCAGTACATCCTGCTCCGTGGGCCTGGATCGCTGATTTGAAAAGGGCAGACATACGTACTGATACAAATATACGTGTATGTAGGTAGTATCAAGTAGCCCTGATGTTATAGTCCGTTCCTACAACCGGCAACACTTTGAACACATTGCCATTACCCAATAGTCATGTTAATTCAAAATGAAAAAGCTATAATCATAATTTTATTCATTCCATTTCGGTTGCACGGAAAATGTACATAATACATGCAGATAAAGGTATTATATAGTCCTTTTCTATACAGACGTGTCTACTGAACGATCGCAAGCGTATTATATCTAAAGTGGCTAGTTACACTAGGAAAATCTTGCCGAAATCCTTGTCTTCAGCAAGTTAGGCATGTGTAAACTGACCGAAGGGTGATTTTAGAGTTTAAATTTACACATGGACATGACTGAACAGCAAATGTATCTTGTGCACGGTGTGTGTTGCCTATAACCCCTCCCCCATCCAGCGCCAAGCCCCAAGCGTGAGGGTTGGCTCAAGCGTAACGACCCGGCGGTATTGTCCGAGGGACATCAAGCCACCCAGGCAACACTACCGAGCCGTCAGAGTCGCTCCACCTCTGACATGTTATACTATACAGTGTCTAGGCATAGGCTCGGCACTGGAAGTGAGAGAGGTAAGGCATGAGGTAAACATGTAGCATGCATAAGCGTGACCGAAAGGAAGAGCCCGGTGGTAAAAAAGGCAGAGGCATGCGGTCACGACAGTAGACCACGACCTCTGGCCCCCGACACAGACCAGGCCCGCCGCCCCCGGGCCACGCCCACGCTTAAGCACCCCTCTGAAAAATCCTAGGTGTATTGCAGTGATATGTAGTACCCACATGCGACCCCTCACATAGGTGTATTGCAGTGATATGTAGTACACACATGCGACCCCTCACATAGGTGTATTGCAGTGATATGTAGTACCCACATGCGACCCCTCACATAGGTGTATTGCAGTGATATGTAGTACACACATGCGGCCCCTCACATAGGTGTATTGCAGTGATATGTAGTACCCACATGCGACCCCTCACATAGGTGTATTGCAGTGATATGTAGTACCCACATGCGACCCCTCACATAGGTGTATTGCAGTGATATGTAGTACCCACATGCGACCCCTCACATAGGTGTATTGCAGTGATATGTAGTACACACATGCGACCCCTCACATAGGTGTATTGCAGTGATATGTAGTACACACATGCGACCCCTCACATTCAACATGTTTGTCCCGATTTGGCAAAAGCCTCCGTGTCCGTCCCCCAAGAGGAGCAAGACCTTCACCGGCTTGAAAATCTCGCTCGTCACAGAGACGGACACCCCGGCCCCCCCCCCCCCCCCCCCCCCCCACGCCACACCTGGGCAGGTCTATACGTGTATAAATATATGTAACACAAATACAGAAAATATACGTGCGTGTGGAACAATAAAAGGGGAAAGGTTAACAAATCTCAAGCTTGTTCCTCTTTTGAGCAAGATGGTTTGAAAATGGTGGATATTTACTCATTCCTCTCATCCGGAAGGTGAGCTGGCTGAGAAGACTGTACTGTAATGACTCTCTTGTGAAAACGATTTTGTTCTTGTCATATCCTAGGTTTGTAAACATTTTTCAGCTCGGAGGGGAGTTTGTTAATATACTGATGTTAAAGTGTGCAGACAACAAGTTTTGGTTTGATGTTCTCAGACATTATAAAAAAGTGTACAATAAGTGTACGATAGAGTGTTTTAGTGATTTTGCAAATGAATGTATTCATTATAATGTACATATTGTGCTTGATAGAAAAATTGTACATGTCCCCGAATGGGTATGCAATGGGATCTTTCAGGTTAGAGATCTTATGGATAATTACGGAAACTTTTTAAGTTTTGAAGACTTCAAGGTAAAATATCCTGATATAAGCACACACTTTCTGACCTATGCTGGAATTATTAGAGCAATTAGAGAATACAAAAAAAGTGTCAACATAGATGCAGATAGTGCAATAGTCATCTCGGACACTTGTGCTTGGAAAGTTATCTGCCAAGGGTGCAAGATTACTTATCAACGGCTGACCAAACTAAGATCAAATCCGATCTGCGTAGAAAAATGGAGCAAGCACTTTAAACCTCATTTAGAGTGGGAGAAAATATTCTGTACGGCCATAAAAACTACTTCTGATCCTCAGCTACGCTGGTTTCAGTACAGACTTATCCACCGAAAGCTTCCAACGAAAAGATATCTTTTTTTTGAGAAAATTGTCAGATTCATCTGTCTGTACCTTTTGTGGAAATGAGGAAGAAACCTTAACACACCTTTTCTGGAACTGTGGGCATGTCCAGTCCTTCTGGACAGATCTAATCGACTGGTTAAAAGATACATATAATCACTTTCCCACTCTCTCCCTGTCTGAGATATTTGTACTTTTTGGTAGACAGCAAAATATTGTCACAGTTAAGGTGTTTGACCTTATTCTGTTATTGGCAAAATTTCACATATACAAATCAAGACTGCAAAATATTTTTCCAAATATTGTGCATTTTAAGCAGATGCTTAAATACCGCTATTCTGTAGAAAAACATACATACGTAATGAAAGGTAAATTAGAGATATTTAATCGTCATTGGTCTCTGTATTCCGAAATTACCTCGTAATTGCATTATTTTATCACTGCTTTTCTTGCCCCTCTCTCTCTCTCTCTCTCTCTCTCTCTCTCTCTCTCTCTCATTCATCTCTCATACTCAGTATATTGTAGACTATAAGTAAACATTATGTCTTTTTTTTTTTTTTTTGTTAAGGTTGAAAATTATGTGTAGTATATTGTATTGGACTTGTAACTCTGCAATTTGTAACTTTGGTTGTGTTATATATATATATATGTGTGTGTGTGTGTGTGTGTGTGTGTGTGTGTGTGTGTGTGTGTGTGTGTGTGTGTGTGTGTGTGTTATGCAAATAAAAAAGTTTAAAAAAAAACAAAACATTTCCACTACCTTGTAAGCGTCTTTGATACAATGTTACGAAATGTAGCTGAGTCTTTGACGTCATATCTGACCCTGCTCGAACCTTCCAGTATAATGTTGCGAAACTACGCGTCACAAAAATCGATCGCAAGTCAAAGTGCAAAAGAAAATGAATCCGACTAAAATGGTACGTAATTCGCATCCAAAATAACTCAAATATCGGATCTTTCCTATGATTAACACACACATGCTCTCAAAGAATACCACAACCACAAACGTAATACCATTTAACCCCAAGGTCGACTCCACCCAATTTTTGAGTTTCTTCTGAAGAGTGCATTACATTCCAGGAGACAGATCGACCGTGATATTTCAAGGGTTGTGCCAGAATAATTTGGAGCCCATAGGCGCCAAGCTGTTCTTGTACAACCCTTGAAATGTCTTGATCGATGAATTATCTGACAATGGTGTGTTGAGGCTAAATGAGTTCATTGCCCACGTGTACAGATGGCGACCTACCTAGGGAGCGTGCTGACAGTGCACGTGCTGTGTGTCTCACCTGTGACCGGTGCAGTCCTACAGCGTAACCTTGCCTCAAGCTTCATGGCTCTGCACGACGTGAATCAGCATCAGGAAAAAGCCAACTCTAGTGCGCCGAATGTCAACAGCAATGGTCATCCACACGATGAACTAAACGCCATTCTACCGGCTGTAAAGAGCAATGGTCATCAATACGATAACCCAAACTCCATTCCACTGATTAGCGATAGTCGACTTCGTGATAACCCCGGCTTCCGTTCACTGACAGTAAAAAGAAACAACTACAGTTCGTGGGGACCGCGACGCGGGCATGGAGACTATACGTGTGGCGACGGGTTCTGCCGATGTAATGGCATCCAAGCTGACTGTTCCTGGTTAAAGGGTCGACTGAACTATGTGCCAAAACTGCCTGACATCATCCGCACACTTTATTTTCAAGGGAACGGACTGACATCTATCACTAGCGATAATTTTTTTCTGAACGTCACTGGTGTCACGTTCCTTAGCCTCGCAACAAACAGGCTCAAATTCATTATTCCCGCAGCATTGCTGTCTTTACAGCACCTGAACACTCTCATTCTGGATAACAATAGGAATATCTCCATCCAGGTTTTGATGACTGTGTTCTCCATCCCAAACTTACGAATCTTGTATCTAACTGACACTGACACGGGATCTTTAAAAGAAGGCATTGTTCACAGAAACCCACCGCTTCAACTGGAGAGGCTTAACCTCGACTTAAATCGCATAAGTCAAGCAAACCTGACGGTTCTCGCTCCGCTTGTACATCTGAAGATCCTCGACCTGTCTCTGAACAGCATCGGTTACGGGTTGACGTCCGATTACCTGCCTGAGTTGGACACTCTCAAGCTGATATCGACGTCGCTGTACACGTTTCCTGAGACGTGTAGAAATGGTACGTCGCTCTTCCCACGCCTTACTGATTTGGAGTTGGCTCACAACCATTTGGTGGCCATGCCAGGGGAGATTTGTCTCCCGAGGTTGAAATATTTGTCTCTTACAGACAACTCTTTCCTTGTGCTTAAGGCAGACTGGTTTAGTGGGCGATCGTTTCCTGTGTTATATTCCCTCGATGTGCAGTCCAATACGCACCTGAAATCGATCCAAAAGTACGCATTCCGCAACCCGTCTTTAGAGAGTCTATGGATGGCGTACATCCGACTGGAACTGGCCTTGGAGACGGTGATGGACGCGGACAGTTTTGCTGGGTGCCACAACCTCCATCATCTTGAGCTGAACTACAACCGCTGGGATGGCATGACCGACGCCAGGTTTCATCGACTGTTCGGGAATCTGACCAGACTGAGGTGGTTCGAACTAGAGAATACCGGTGTGGACCAGATCACTGCTAACACCTTCTCCTGTCTCACGGCTCTGGAGAAACTCAATCTGCAGCACAACAAGCTGAACGTCTTGCCCGATGGCGCATTTGACAAGCTGACCAACCTGACTTCCTTGTACGTAAACAGCAACAAGATAGCCGTGGTAGGGCCCGCATCGTTCGGTGAAGCCACCAGAAGCCGTCTGCGTGACCTTGACATCAGCAACAACCCTTTCTCGTGCTCGTGCGACGTGCTGTGGTTCCGCCAGTGGCTGATGGACAGCCCCGCCCTCTTTCACTACTCATGGGGCGCCTACACGTGCGCCAACCTCCCCGACACGCCCATCCAGGACTTTCACATGGCGGAGCAGGCTTGTCTGCTGAGTCAGGCCTCGTCCATCTTCATCATCATCATCGTGGTTCTGCTGGTGTCTGTGATGACGCTGGCATCCTCTCTGTACCGCTACCGCTGGCACCTGCGCCTGGTGCTGTACGAGGCGTTCCGTGGGCGGGGGGAGAGGTGGAGACATCTGCAGGAGGATCACTTTCTGTATGACGTGTTTGTGTCCTTCGATGGGGAGAACCTCGACTGGGTGTTACAGCGCCTGATGCCCGAGCTGGAGGGAAGGTGGGGCCTGAGGCTGTGCATCCATCAACGAGACTTTATCCCGGGCCAAAACATCGTGGACAACATCGTGGACAGCGTGCAGGCCAGCAAGAAAGTCCTCATGCTCTTCTCCGCCAGCTTCGCCGCCTCCCCCTGGTGCCAGTTCGAGCTTAACCTGTGTCTGCGTCACGTGATGGACTACGACGACGTCCTATTGGTCGTGCTGCTGCACGAGATCCCGGCACGTGACCTGACGCCCGCCATGATGGCTGTGATTAAGACCACGACCTACATCGAGTGGGACTATACCCCGGATGCTGTTACGTCATTTTGGAGAAAGATGAAAGTTGCCCTACACGAGATCATGCCCAGACAATAGTGAGGTCACGTTTGCTACAACGACTCCCAACAACGAACGAGAGCGAAGTCACGGCGGCCCGATATCAGCGTGTGCCATAAGCATCGACAACACTTTAAACACCATTAAGATAGATCCTTATGAGCCCGGAGCACTGATCCGATACGACTACGATCCGAATCCGAAGTGGGTCAGAGACAGAAGAGTTTGTGTTAGTCGTGTTCATGATTGTGTGTTCCATTTGTCCGATGCGGTACTGATTTTGCATCCGACTGCGAAACGAACACGGCACGATTGTTTTATTTGCTCAGGGGAGAGATTGTTTCGGACGTCGGATGTGTTCGAACCGAAACTATGACGTAAATTTCGTAATTTGTTGCATATGCTCGCGCCATTCTAGTTTTTGCGTCATATCGGTGCTTCCCACAAAGGCGAAATTTGTATGTCGCATGATTTATATGGAAACACGCGCTCCACGACTGAATTTTGAACGAACGTCGCATTAAGCTACGTTTCCATAAGCATGAATCCGACACAAATACGACCAGAATCCGAAGCGGGTCCGAGACAAACAGTTCGCTTGAGTGGCATTTATGATTGTGTGTTTCCATTTGTCCGATGTGGTACTGAATTTTGCATCCGACTGCGAAACGAACACGACACAATGTTTCGTTCGCCCAGGGGAGCGAGTTTTTTTGGATGTTGCACGTGTTCGGACCAGAAGTATGACGTAAATGTTGTCATACACACGCTCTCGCGCCATTCTGATTTTTACGTCATATCAGTGGTTCTTACAAAGGCGAAATTCGGATGACCCACGCTCTCCACGAATTGTGAACGAAACTTGCATTTTTGTATCGTGTTGGGGGCGTATTCGTATCGGATTTTGTGCCATGGGAACTATCAAATTGATAGGCTGCTTTCGTCGGCCGTGGTCTCTCTGTATCGTCACGGATTTGAACCTTGCTTCTGCTGTGAAAGAAACTTTCTGTCAGTTGACCTTTATACACCCTTTATATAACTCTATATTCGCATTACTGACACCATATTCATTGTCTACCGTATTGAAACTACGGTTCAGACTTTGAGATGGGGCTGGTCGGAGCACGTTCCGTAGCATGCAAATGACAAACATAGGAGGGCTTAGAGAGGAACGAAATGGATCAGAAGGATAAGCTTTAAAAAATATGAACAACTCTGAATGCTCCTAAAAGAACAACGCATGTGAGCTCCAAACAATACGGTAGACTTTGGGATGAAATCCTCATCTTGTTTATATTCGGCGCCGTATACATATTTTTAACAGTTGCTTTGTACGAAGGTTGAGCCCCTTGATTGAACCAGAACAACTCAACTGCAAGAGGCATAGAACCTCATGAGCCCCCGCAGTGGCGGGGGCTCATGAGGTTCTATGCCTCTTGCTTGCTTCATTGTATATCCGTGCTTCTGTAGACTGCTGGGGTTCCTATGCTCTGGATTTTTGTTTGTTTTTGTTTCTTTTTTTAATACCTGGCTGTATGATATGAGTCGCTTTACATATAAACACACGCTTTATTGACTACAGAGAATACCTGTCAAGGCTGGAAACTCATTAATTCCCATTCCTTGGTGTCAAAAGGTTAATGGCACGAGTAGAACTGTGCGCGTTTTGCTTCCATTTGAATAAAACAGGAACGGTCCGTGGCTCAATGCTAAAAGCGCCAGCCACCAATATTAAAAATGTGAGGTTCGATACCCGGTTCCGGCTTCCCCTCATCATCATTATTATTATTATTATTATTATTATTATTATTATTATTATTATTATTATTATTATTATTAAAATTATTATTATTATTATTATTATTTGTCGTTTTGCTGTTCTGTCAGTCACATAAGAATTTACGCTGTGTGGATCATGGTACGATATTTCTACTGTGCAAACACTGTTCTATTGACCCTTTCCTTGTCGGAGCACAGTAAGCATCGCCCCACGGCAACTGAGGCATAGATAACTTATAACCCTTTCAACCCCACGGCCGCATTTCCCAGATTTTGGAGGTGTCACATAATTATTCTGTACCAGTTGCAGGATATATATCGACCATGATCATTCAAGGGAAGCCCGGAATTAGCATGGCGCCATCAGGCTTGACCTTGATAATTCAAGGGTAGTGCCAGATTAGCTTGGCGCCTGAAGGCGCCAAGCCAATCTGGCACTACCCTTAAATTATCATGGTCGATCCATCTCCTGCTTTAGTGCGTTGGGGCTAAATGGGTTAACTCATTCAGCCCGACGGCCGTATTACCCAAATTTTGAAGGCGTCATTTTATGACTATGTAGCAGTTGCAGGAGATGGATCAACGATGATAATTCAAGTGCAGTGCCAGAATAGCTTGGCGCCGACAGGCGCCAAGCTAATCTGGCACTACCCTTGAATTATCATGGTTGACCCATCTCCTGCTGTAGTGCATCAGGGCTGAATGGGTTAAGGAAATTACCAATTGTAGGGATAGGCGTATACATCTATGGGTGCTTCGCTAGGCGAATACAATAAAATGAACATCATTATCTTTGAATAAATGGAAAATTTCAGCTCTTTGGACTCGACGTCAGTCTGAAAAAGACAGAGGTCCTCCATCAGCCGGCACCCAAGACAGTGTATCGCCCTCCTCACATCACCATTGGCGAGTCTGAACTAAAGTCAGTGCACCAGTTTACCTACCTTGGCTGCATTATCACGTCAGTCGGACGCCAAGCTGGACAAGGAGCTTGACAGCAGGCTGGCAAAAGCGAACAGCGCTTTCGGGCGACTTTTTAAGCGGGTGTGGCACAATCAACAGCTGAAAACAGGCACCAAGATCAGCGTGTACAGAGCTGTGGTCCTCACCACCCTGCTGTATGGTTCCGAGTCCTGGGCCCTCTACCGCAGCCAACTACGACTCCTCGAACGCTTCCACCAGCGCTGCCTGCGTACCATCCTGGGCATTCACTGGAGTGACTATGTCACCAACGTCGAGGTCCTTGAACAGGCTGAAACTGTGAGCATCGAGGCTTTGCTGCTGCGGACACAGCTCCGCTGGGCGGGGCATGTCTCCAGGATGGAGGATCATCGCCTACCAAAGATCACACTGTTCGGCGAGCTTGCTACTGGACACCGTGACAGAGGGGCACCAAAGAAGAGATACAAAGACTGTCTCAAGAAGTCACTTAGTGCCTGCCAAATCGACCACCACCAGTGGTCTTCGCTTGCTGCGGACCGTGACACCTGGCGCTCCACCATTTACAAGGCAGCTGTCTCCTTTGAGGACTCTCACAGAGCTAGCCTTAAGGACAAGCGGCTCAGGAGAAAAAACAGAGATGCCGCAGCTCAGAACCCTGGCCATACCTTCCCCTGCAGCCACTGCGGTCGAACCTGCCTGTCTCGGATTGGCCTCCGCAGCCACGAACAAGCCTGCAGACGTCGTGGTCAACTCCTATAAAATCTTCGTTCGCGAAGTCAAGCCAGAGAGAAATGGAAAATACAATTTAGTCTCAATTTTGAGCGATACCTGGGTGCAAAGAATTCGTACCAAAGCCCAGACTCTGGCCTAACGCTTACGTTTACGCCAAGAGAACGCAAATGCAGTTTTGCCTAAAACTTACCTCTGCGTGACCTGAAGTTCAAACCCGATCTTTTTCTCCCAATTGCCATTTGCGAATAAAGTTATTTTGAACAGATAAGATACTGTGAACAGCAATTCTTTCAATAAAGTTGTTTTTTTTTAGAAAGTCGCCAAGTGTGTTTTTTGTTTCTTTGTTTGTTTGTTTGTTTTTCTTTCTTTCTTTTCTGCATTGAAGTGACGTATTTGTTAATTATTTAAAAAAGCACGCATGAATGAGTTAAAGTAATATAGTAACCCTTTGCCCTACACAGACAGCCTGGCAGCAGAGGCAGAAAAGGCAGCAGGCAGCGGCAACATGAAACAGCTCTACGACATTACCAGAAGATTGTCGGGCAAGTATGGCCATACAGAAAGACCAGTAAAAGACAAAGAAGGCAAGCCTATTGCAAACAGAGCAGACCAACTCGACAGATGGGCCGAGTATTTTGAAGAGTTACTGAAAGGACCCAGCCCAACCGACCCCCCAGACATCCAGCCAGCTGAGACCGACCTACCCATCAGCTGTGACAGACCCAGCCGGGAAGAGATCAGAAGAGCAGTGGCATTTTTGAAGAACGACAAAGCAGCAGGGCCAGATGGCATCCCAGCGGAGTCTCTAAAAGCAGACCTAGAGACAACAGTAGAGATGCTGTACCCACTGTTTGGAAAGATCTGGGAAGAGGAGGTGATGCCGGCTGACTGGAAGGAGGGGTACCTAATCAAGCTTCCCAAGAAAGGCGACCTCAGCAAGTGTTCCAACTACAGAGGAATCACCTTGCTGTCAGTACCAGGAAAGGTCTTCAACAGGATCATCCTGGAGAGAATGAAGAGCTCCGTTGACCCCCAGCTGAAAGACCAGCAAGCAGGATTCAGGAAAAACCGATCATGTACAGACCAGATCGCCACTCTCCGCATCATCGTGGAACAGTCTCTGGAGTGGAGCTCCCCGCTGTACGTCAACTTTGTGGATTACGAGAAACATTTGACAGCGTGGACCGAGAGACCCTGTGGAAACTCCTACGACACTACGGTGTACCCACAAAGCTCGTCCGCCTGATCAAGAGCAGCTACGATGGCATGACATGTCGCGTGATCCACGAAGGACAGTTCACCAGTGAGCTCCAGGTCAGAACCGGTGTCAGGCAGGGGTGTTTGCTGTCTCCGTTCCTCTTCCTACTGGCCATAGACTGGGTCATGAAGAGGACCACAGAGCACAGACGAAGTGGAATACAGTGGACACTGTGGTCACAGCTTGACGACCTCGATTTTGCAGACGACTTGGCTTTACTGTCCCACACTCATCAACAAATGCAGGACAAGACCACGAGGCTTGCTGACATCCCGTCCCAAGTGGGCCTCACCATCCACAAACAGAAAACAAAGACAATGAGGCTGAACGCAACCAGGGAAGAACCAGTCTTGCTTGCTGGCATCCAGTTGGAGGAGGTGGAGTCCTTCACCTATCTCGGGAGCATCATAGACAAAAAAGGCGGCACTGATACAGATGTCAGAGCACGAATCGGTAAAGCAAGAGCAGCCTTTCTCCAGTTGAAAAAAGTGTGGAGTTCCAGAGAGCCGTCACAACACACCAAAGTCCGGATTTTCAACTCCACCGTAAAAGCAGTTCTCCTATATGGAGCAGAGACTTGGAGATTGACAAAAACCACAGTCAATAATAATAATAATAATAATAATAATAATAATAATAATAATAATAATAATAATAATAATAATAATCATCATCATCATCATAAAGCATAGGAATGTGTGTTGGTGTCGTTACAATTACAAACATCACAGTCGACAATTTAAAAAAAAAAATACTCTATCACACAATTCAATGCTCTACACACACTGTCAAAACTTTAAAACCGAACAACTAACCTCACAAACCAATGCGTACCTATTCACACACCCACGCTCATTCCCACACACACTGACATAACACACACGCCTATTAATCTAAGAAGTCTAAATTAATTAAAGGTATATCGTTTAAAATGAAAACAGACTATCATAGAGTAAATATGTCACTAATTTAGTGATCACAGTCGGGTGTGTAACTAGTTAATATATATCGTAAGACTAGGCTAATACTGATATGCATTATTCTCTCAACCGTCGGGGGCGCGCCCTGCCGGGGAGGAGACTCATGGAGTCAACTCGACCAAAGCACCACCAACAACCAAGGGGATAGCACAAGGGATGGGCGATGGCGAGTACAGATCTTCATAAACAGTTGCCTTAGAAGAATTTTGAAAATCCAATGTTCAGAGAAGATCAGCAACGTCAGACTCTGGGAGAGAACAAAGCAGATAACAGCAGAGAATGAAATTGGGCGAAGAAGATGGGGATGGATTGGTCACAGTCTGAGAAAGCCAGCTTCCAGTATCACTAGGCAGGCATTGTCATGGAACCCCCAAGGAAAGAGGAAAAGAGGCAGGCCGAGAAACACCTGGCGTCGAGACCTCCAAGCAGATATCAAGAGACTGAGAACCACCTGGAGTAAAATCGAAGGAGAAGCACAGGACAGGAGTCGCTGGAGGTCTCTCGTCGACGGCCTATACTCGGGTAGGGGTGACAGGCGTAAGTAAGTAAGTAACCCTTTGCGTGTCGGTAGTGTTTCTTGTCGGTGATGAATCGACCCATACAGGAATCATCACGACAAACACCGATAACGACACGCAAAGGGTTTTTGTTTTGTTTTTAGTTTTAAAAAAACTCCTCTCTCTCTCTCTCTCTCTCTCTCTCTCTCTCTCTCTCTCTCTCTCTCTCTCTCTCTCTCTCTCTCTACCCCTCCGTTAATTTCTTATGACGTTAAAGTCCCCCCCCCCCCCGCGCCCCCACTTAACCCCCCATCTGTCCACCCCGGTTTTCGATATAATTTAGTTTAGAAACTTCTCTTTGGTTAGTTCGGGGTTTAACGTCCACGGCACCGAAGTGATAATGGACGGCCCTGACGGGCGGGTTATGTGGGACAGGGAAATCTATAGCCTATGGAGTACGACCTGAACACTGATCAATTTAGGCGCACTGCAACTGTGCCACTTTGATTTACCAGGACCTTTCAACGGACATGCTATGAAACAAACCCGTTTTTTTTCTCTGGATTGCGAGTCCAGCTACCGGGGCCGTGACGGGGACTCGAACCCACGACCCAGCGATTCCCTTCGCTCTCTTGCTCCGACGTTTAACCGCCTGAGCTATTTCAGACTCCGAAACTTCTCTCTCTCTCTACTCCTTTTATTTTGTATGACCTTAAAGTCCCCCCTCCCCCACCCCCACCCCTCCCCCCCCCACCCCCCAATCCACATTCTTTTCGATTCTTTGGCCATTGCAAATGACGTTAGCATCTGGGCACCTTCTTTCTGAGGTCCTACACAAGTTGGAAAGCCCCCTCGGGAAAGAACTGAGGTTGAACTGTTTTCAGCAAATCTCGGAAAAAGGATCGCTCACTGAGCAAACTATAAAGTGGCTGATTATGAGCAGTTAGCGAAATTACAACACGAGTTCACAGCATGGTTCTTGATCGCGGTCTCAGTCCCGCATCCTACCTACCCATCTCCATGAGGCACAGATTCGCATGAGCCTTTGCAGCCAAGGCCCATGAGAATTGGTCCTTCTTGATGACCGAGATTGGCTCCCACTGTTCAAACTGTGGCTGATTGTTCAGTCTGAGCGTATGAGAGAGTGAATAGGTTCTGGCTACAGGAGGCGGGAACACTTGCTGAGATGGTGCGATAAATGGCGGCCGTGGATGTTGCCTACCGCTGTCAAGCCAACAGTGTCTACAAACAATAATAACAAAGTACAGACCACAAAGGTGACTGCTGAGCCCTGTAAGGTGCAAAGAAAATCCCAGCGAAGAAAGAAGCACGCTTAGAAAAGCCAATTACAATAGGTTTTTACATTTTCGGGGTGAAACTTCATTTTGAATGTCGATTTTCCAAAACAGACATGTCTCAGTATTTTCAAAATGAGGAGTTTTGGCCAGAAAATTTTGTATGTATACAAACTTAGCCCGAAATGTTTGTATGTATAGAGACTAGTACATAATGCTCTCACAAAACAAGAAATAAGTAGAGCAGTATGTGCTTGTTTGTATGTCTGTTTTGAAAGAGTAAAATATAATGAACTGTGTTATAATTGTCTTTTCTAATCTTGTTTCTTACAGTGTCTCCGTCCCAAAGGCGCCCGTAATGAGCTTTTTTGGTTATTGAAGCCAGCATCGCGCACCAATTGCAACTCAATGTGAAACCGACTTGAAAAAAAACAAAACAATTGCTTGTAGAGGGCGCGCGAGGGTGGCCCTCGAAGAGACCGTTATATTGTGTTTCTGGCACCTTTGTTCCATTCATTGCAAAGACGACATTTTTCTTTTTGAAATACAGACCCAAAAGGTCATTGCCTAGTGTGTAGAATGCACTGCCGAAACCCGCGGCCCCAGCAAAGAAAAAAACATATTCATATATACAGCGATACAATCTGACAAAACAAAGATAAGTAGTGAAGCGTATTCTTGTCTGTATGTATATTTTGTAATTGTCTTTTATAAGCGTGTTTCGTCGTTGTTAGGTTTTTCTGCCCCTTAAATCATTCTACCCCAAGACCGAAATCCTTAAATTTTGCTGTTGTCCTCTATAGACTGCATTGCAGTGCAGGACACAGATCGACCATGATAGTTCAAAGGTGATGCCAGAATAGCTTGGCGCCCAAAGGCGCCAAGCTATTCTGGAATCACCCTTGAACTATCATGGTCGATCCTTATCTTGCTGTGGTGAGTCTGGGGTAGAATGAGTTAACCCATTTAGCACCGAGGCCTCATTTCCCAAATTTTGGAGGTGTCACCGCCTAACGACTATTTACCAGCTGCAGGAGGTGGATCGACCATAATAATTCAAGTGTAATGCTAGATTAGCTTGGCGCCATCAGGATGTAGTGCGTCGTGACTAAATTTTTAAATGAGGCGCCTCAGGACAGAGTAATGATCGGCCTCGATTGACCTGCTTCAAACTGAGGAATAACTCCTTTTTCAAAACAACGGGCGGGCAGCCAAACTGAACGTTGTTTTGCTCTCTATGGGACACATTTGTTATTTACCCGGGCTCTGAAGTAACCCACGAAACGGAGCCGGGGAAGTCGGTCAATCTGAACTTCATCTGCATTCACAGCCATTCCTGCCTCAAGAGACATATATTCTCATGGGCCCTGCATCCGCAGGGGCTCATGAGAGTATATACCTCTTGGTGGCAGGAACTGGCTTTGTGGCATCGCTTCACGTCACACTCAGGAAGTAAGTTGTTGAGGATTATGTCACAGTTTGTGAAAGGCGGAAGGAAAACAACCAGGCCTGAGAATCGGTGTTTCATCACGTGTGTTTATTCACCATCTACATGTAAATTCTGTTCATGAGTTGTCCTGCAGGAGGTGGAAATCTACACGGGCTGTATACCCCTGACAAAGGTTCCAAGGGCCAATTAGAGGCCGGACTACGCGACGCACGTTGCATTGTGTTGTATCTCCTTTCTAAACGTGTTTCTTTCTTCGTTATGTTCTTGTCTGCATTGTACGCGCTTGGCAGTCACCTTTGTAGTCTGGAGTTCGCTAACCATTAACCGTCAGGGGCACGCGACTGGTGTAGATTTCCTCGCTCCGCTGTGCTGGAGTCTATCAATTATGAAGTTGGTAACTTTGCCACTTTCGGCGCCATCCGCCGGACATGGATCGGCCCGGTATGTTATGCACTCTTACTTATTTAAACAGGATGAGCGTCCATGGTGTTTTGCCTGTGATGAGCAGTTTTCTGTTCGACACTTTTTGCTGTATTGTGCCGATCTAATTGACACGAGATGTAAACACTTCACAGCAGACTCCTTGAAGGTTTTGTTCCGGGATGTTCCCCCGGACAAAATCTTCAATTTCTTGAGAGAATGTAATATTTTTAACAGGATCTGAGCATTCATAGACTGTCAATTTCTTTATTTTGCCCTTTTTGAAAGTCTGTAGACATTTCTTTTAAAGACTCGTGCGACATTTTAGCCTAACATATTTTTAAGATATATTTACATCTTGTCTTAAGACCTTGTATTCTGGCTGACCAGATTTTTACCCATCCCGCAGTGCGATGGCCTTAGTCGCCTGCTCGGCGTTAAACCCAAATAACTAACTAACTGATGGCTCAAAGGTAGGCATTATGAGGACATTTTGCTGATACGGATATCGGGCTTAACTGGCACAGTGCATTTGCACTGCATTACTCCTTTACTGGGCGAAATTTTCTGACTGTGACAAGGCGTATTTGCAACGCGGATATCAAATTGTCCGCGTTAACCCCTTCACTGCCCAGCCAACAAAACATGATTCAGTTGCAAGAGCCATAGATCTTCATGAGCCCCCGCAGTTGCGAGGGCTCATGAGGATCTATGCCTCTTGAGGGCACAACTTTGCCTCCATGTTCCTTGGACGACTCCGTGTCGTTGAATAAACGAAGATTTCAGATGAAACATAATCTGCGAGCACTGTCAGTGAAGGGGTTAATCAAAGCGGCACAAGGGTGGGGCTGACGGAGAGCCGGTTTATGAACATAATCTTGGGCAGTTTCTTCCATTTTTAGTCGCGAATGTCTGCTTTGGGAGGCCGCGAACTCAGTTTTGTGAATGCCCCTTTTGTGTTTGTCTCATATTCTTTATCGTGTAGGTGTGGTAAATCAAATGGCTAGACTACATTTAGCCTGTCTTACCATTTAACTGCCGGGTCAAGGCGAACGCTACCCATCTGCAAGAGACATAAAACCTCATGAGCCCCCGCAGTCGCGGGGGCTCATGAGGATTTATGTCTTTTGTTGGCCGTGTGTTCTTTAACAATAATAATAATAATAATAATAATAATAATAAAGAAGATTTGTTAAGCGCTTATTCTAAAAGTTGCTCTAAGCGCTGATACAATGAAAAGGCTAATAGCTAACACGCACACACACACACACACACGCACACACACACACACACACACACACACACACACACAACACTGATACACGCACGCACACACACACACACACACACACACACACACACACACACACACACACACACACACACGTGACAGTGGTGATGAATTGTGCATGGCGGGGGAAATGAACTAGTGAAAGGCAGCGGTTGTAGAAGTGGGTTTTGAGAAGTGATTTGAATGAAGAGAGCGTTTGACAGTAACGGATAGGAACGGGGAGGCTTTTTCCTAATCAGTGGCGGGAACCATTACCACTTCTCTATGACCACTTCTGCCTAGTTTTGGTCCCCCGTCGCGTTGTGCCGTTCTTCACGCGAAACAAACGAACACGACCCGTGTGCAAGAGATATAGATGCTCATGAGCCTATTGCTGGACCCGCTTTGCCTCCGTGTTCAGTCTCTAGGAGGCTGGGACTCTTTGGGGCTGAGTTAACTCATTCAACCCCACGCACGTATTTCCCACATTTTGGAGGCGTCATCTAACGACTATGCACCTGTTGCAGGAGATGGATCGACCATGATAATTCAAGGGTAGTGCCAGATTAGCTTGGCGCCGACAGGCGCCAAGCTAATCTGGCACTACCCTTGAATTATCTTGGTTGATCCATCTCCTGCTGTAGTGCGTCAGGGCTGAAAGGGTTAAAAAAAAGAATCCAGAAACATACTTTGTATCCACTGACAGGAAAGGGGTTAGCGTCACGTCTGTTACGTGTGTCTACTCAAGTGGCTTGTGAAAAGAAGTGTAGACGAGTCTTCAAAAGGCATGACAAACGTTGAGAACGCATTTATTTGGCGAATGCTCGCACACAACGTATTTTTGCGTCCAGTGTCCCTTTAACGTTATTCTTTCTTGTTTTTTGACCGCAGGAGAAGATGCCCGTTGACCGCGGCTAGCCAACTGGGGTTGCGAGGGGACGAGCTTTGGTTAGGCCACCTTTTCTAGGCCCCTCTCCGTGTGGAGCAAGCAGTGCTGTCCCTAGAGAAGGCTGCTTGGTCGTTCAGGGTGTGCCGAGTGATGTTGTCATCCCCAGGTCAACATCAGGCGACCAATATCCTGAACCGCCTGCATGCAGGTTTGAGACTGCGGCTTCCAGTGACATCTTTCACCTGCCGTTTCGCCCCTCGCCCGTCGCTACAGGACTTGGAATGGTCAGTGTCATGGTCCGTGGACGTTTCCTAAAGCCTGCGCGGTGGAGCTTTTTGGTGGAGTGCAGTGTGCGCAGTACTGGCCCCACCCTTTAAACCCTTGGTTCATCTGCCATGGCCTAGCAAGCTGGGACGATGGCATCGAGGTCCTCGGGTCGTAGGTTTTATATCAGACTGTCCTTGTCCTAGTCTCTGGCTCAAAAGCCTTCCCCGGAGACACGGGGGCTTTGATGTCAGGGGTTTCCTCCCTTAGCCTGTCCGCAGCCAAGCGGCCAGGCCTGCAAGGCAGCAGGCGACTCGTGGAGGGCGGGGTCGTCTATGTCCCGTGCAGATGTGAACATCTGCCCACTGCCATAATATTATTCAGTATCTTATGCATAAAAACGCATGTGTTGAAAGTAAGTTGCTGACGCAGACCGAGAATGTTTAAGTGTCTAAATTTGTCTGTGGTAGGGATGGGGCGTCTATCTATCATTTTACAGCTCTTTTATATAATATTGAGTTTAGCTATGTCTATGTCACCAACGTCGAGGTCCTTGAACAGGCTGAAACTGTGAGCATCGAGGCTTTGCTGCTGCGGACACAGCTCCGCTGGGCGGGGCATGTCTCCAGGATGGAGGATCATCGCCTACCAAAGATCACCCTGTTCGGCGAGCTTGCTACTGGACACCGTGACAGAGGGGCACCAAAGAAGAGATACAAAGACTGTCTCAAGAAGTCACTTAGTGCCTGCCAAATCGACCACCACCAGTGGTCTTCGCTTGCTGCGGACCGTGACACCTGGCGCTCCACCATTTACAAGGCAGCTGTCTCCTTTGAGGACTCTCACAGAGCTAGCCTTAAGGACAAGCGGCTCAGGAGAAAAAACAGAGATGCCGCAGCTCAGAACCCCGGCCATACCTTCCCCTGCAGCCACTGCGGTCGAACCTGCCTGTCTCGGATTGGCCTCCGCAGCCACGAACAAGCCTGCAGACGTCGTGGGCAACTCCTATAAAATCTTCGTTCGCGAAGTCAAGCCAAGAGAGAGAGGTCCCTTTAACACACTCTGCCCCAGGACCGAAATTACCAAATGTTGAAGTTGCCCTCTGAAGGACTGTATTGAAATTCTAGAGACATATCGAGCATGATAGCTCAAGTGTGGCGCCAGAATAGCTTGGCGCCTATGGGCGCCAAGCTATTCTGGCACCACCCTTAAACTATCATGCTCGATCCATGTCTTGTTGCGGTGTGTCGGGGCTAAATGAGTTAAGTTTGTTTCACTTTTGACGGACTAGAGAGGAAGGCGTGTATTTCTCTATGTGCACCTTTATCTGTGATTTTGAACTTTCGGCCTGGAGGTGGGTGTGCTGCAGGGGCAGATCTGAGGGTGTGTGTGTGGGGGGGGGGGGGGAGTCCAGGGGTTCTGGACACACACACACACACACACACACACACACACACACACACACACATACACGCACGCACACACACACACACACACACACACACACACACACACACACACCGGCCACCCCCAGCCCAAAAGATAATTTTAACATGCTATATCGAAGTCATTTTAGTGTAATTTGGATGCCCACTCCCCCTACCTCTCTATTATTTAGTATTCGCTAGATCTGATTCGCGGATCTGAGAAGGGGGGATGGGGGCGGAAGGGGGGGGGGCGGAAGGGGTTCTGGACACACAGGAGACATGTTTCTTGCTTTGAATGATACTATTCTGAGATTATCCAGTGGAGAATTGTGGGCCTATGTTGAGTTGCCGTTGACGTAGTGATTTGAGGAGCACGTTGATTTCAGCTGTGCTTGGGTGTGGGGTTGGTAAGAAACCAGTTTCAATGCCACGAAGTCATTAGTCTGAACTTCGAACCTGAGCTGTGATCTTTGACCTTGACCTTGAAAGGGGTGGGGTTTGGGGAGTTCAGTTTGATACATGCGTTTAAAAAATGCAATATTTCAGTTATTGATGTGGGGTGGGGTGGGGTGAGTGGAGTAGTTAGGGTGCCTTTCTATCCTCCCGAGAACGGATTCAAGTACGAAAATGGATTAGTTATTTGGGTTTAACGCCGAGCAGGCGACTAAGGCCATCTCACAGCGGGATGTGTAAAAATCTGGTTAGCCAGACTAAAAGCAAGATCTTAAGACAAGATGAAAATATAGATTAAAAATCTCAGGCTAAAATGTCGCATATTATATGGAACGGGATATTACGGAGAATTCGCACCCGACCCTGCGCTGTACTACGACGCCAAGTGTCTACAGAATCCGTTTGGACGGGTTCCCGCCCGCTATCATATTGACAGGCTAGGAACTAGCATGCAGAAGAGCTACGCTATGCACGGAATGCTTTTCATACTTTTTATATATTGAAAAGTATGGAAGCGTGTGTAGTGGGCCCTACCACCTGTCAGTCCATATTCGACTTAGTCCATTTCGACCCTTTGCCTGAACCTCCATCCTGCCACCGCAACCACGGCCGCACCGGGAACACCGACTCTCCCAAATACGACGTGGCCGACAACTCCAACAGCCAGGACGCCCAGTCCGACATGGGACACAACTCTGACAGCAAGTCGGAGGCCGATTATCGCCCCTGCATGGCAAGACTGACGGCCCGAATAAGCCTCTTCGTCCCAAAATGATAAACGTGTTTGCCCAGCTCGAGATGAAGGCACTGTGGAAAGAGTTTGACGACCTGGGCACTGAGATGATCGTCACCAATGCTGGCAGGTCAGTCGCCTCTCTCCCACCTCCTCTTGTCCACACTGGTTGACTGCCTCCATTTGCTTTTTTTTTTTTTTTTTTTTTTTGTCTGGTCTTGTCTCTTCTCATGTCATATGCAGTCTCGTCTCGTACTGTCTGTCTGGTCTGGTCTCGTCTCGTCTGCGTCATCTCGTCTCGTCTCATCTCGTAAACTGACTTCTTGTCTTTCGCTGCCCTTTACCCCAGCTCTGAGTCTGAACTTCGAACCTAAGTCATATTTCACATTGACCGGAAACTGGTTTAATGTAACCATATCATTGAGGTTGCACGTTTGCTGTTGGAAAACTGAAAAGTAAATCTTGGAAAATGTGATATTTTTCCAAGAAATCCCTGCGTTTGCAGTTTTGATGGCGTTTTTGCATGTTTTGCATTACAACACCTTATTTACCGCCACTGTGAGCTATGTTTAGTGTGGTTGTTCATTTATTTCTTGTCTTTCAGGTAGTCATGAGTCTGAACTTCGAACCTGAGCTAAGGGACTGGACAGTACGGAAATAGCACTGTAGTCCGTGACCTGTCAAGTCAAAACAAGCCATATGTGACATTGACCGCAAACTGCTTTAATGTAATCATATCATTGAGTTTGGACTTTTGCTGTTGGAAAACTGAAAAATAAATCATGACAAATTTGACATTTTCCCCAGAAATCGCTGCGTTTGCAGATTTGTAGGAGTTTTTGTATGTTTTCAAACGCAACACCTTGTTTACCGGCACTGTGAGCTATGTTTAGTGTGGTTGTTCATTTATTTCGTGTCTTACTGGTAGTCATGAGTCTGAACTTCAAACCTGAGCTGTGATCTTTGACCTTGACCTTGAAAGGGGTGGGGTTTGGGGCCCTTCAGTTTGATAAATGCGTTTAAAATATGCAATATTTCAGTTATTGATGTGGGGTGGGGTGGGTGGAGTAGTTAGGGTGCCTTCCTATCTCCCCTAGAACGGATTCAAGTACAAAAATGGATTCGTTAGGTATTTGGGTTTAACGCCGAGCAGGCGACTAAGGCCATCTCACGCCGTGATGGGTAAATATCTGGTCAGCCAGACTATAAGCAAGATCTTAAGACAAGATGTAAATATAGATTAAAAAATCTCAGGGTAATGAGACGCCAACTACGACGCCAACTGTCTACAGAATCCGTTTGGACGGGTGCCCGAACGCTATCATAGTGACAGGCTAGGAACTAGCATGCAGAAAAGCTATGCCATGGACGGAATGCTTTTGATACTTTTCCATACTTTTCATATATTGAAAAGTATGGAAGCGTGTGTAGTGGGCCCTACCACCTTTCGGTTCATATTTGACTTAGTCCAGTTTGACCCTTTGCCTAAACTTCCATCATGCCACCGCAAACACGGCGCCACCGGGGACACCGACTCCCCCAAACACGACACGACCGACAACTCCAACAGTCAGGACGCCCAGTCCGACATGGGACACAACACTGACAGCAAGTCGGAGGCTGGTTATCACCCCTGCCTGGCAAGACTGATGGCCGGAAGAAGCCTCTTCATCCCAAAATGATGAACGTGTTCGCCCAGCTCGAGATGAAGGCACTGTGGAAAGAGTTTGATGAGCTGGGCACCGAGATGATCGTCACCAAGGCTGGCAGGTCGGTCGCCTCTCCCACCTCCTCTTGTCTACACTGGTTGACTGCTTCCATTTGCTACCACTGACAAGAGGTAGCGATTTGTTAGTTAGTTATTTGGGTTTAACGCCGAGCAAGCGACTAAGGCCATCTCACGGCGGACAAGAGGTAGCGAATCGGGGGAGAAAACTAGTGCACGTCATGTGTTAGATGGTCTGTTGATTTTTCTTTTTATCTGGTCTTGTCTCTTCTCATGTCATCTGCAGTCTCGTCTCGTACCATCTGTCTCGTCTTGTCTCGTCTGCGTCATCTCGTCTCGTCTCGTCTCGTAAACTGACTCCTCATCTTTCGCTGCCCTTTACCCCGGCTCTGAGTCTGAACTTCGAACCTGAGTCATATGTGACATTGACCGAAAACTGGTTTAATGTAACCTAATCATTGAGTTTGACCAAACTGGTTTTTGTAACCATATCATTGAATTTGGACTTTTGCTGTTGGAAAACTGAAAAAAAATCATAAAAAATTTGAAATGTTTCGCAGAAATCGCTGCATTTGCAGTTTTGTAGGCGTTTTTGCATGTTTTGCATCGCAACACCCTGTTTACCGGCACTGTGAGCTATGTTTAGTGTGGCTGTTCATTTATTTCTTGTCTTACTGGTGGTCATGAGTCTGAACTTCGAACCTCAGCTGTGATCTTTGACCTTGACCTTGAAAGGGGTGTGGTTTGGGGAGTTCATTTAAAAATGCAATATTTCAGGTATTGATGTGGTGTGGGGTGGGGTGGGGTGGGTGGAGTAGTTAGGGTGCCTTCCTATCCACCCGACAACGGATTCAAGTACGAAAATGGATTAGTTAGTTATTTGGGTTTAACGCCGAGCAGGCGACTAAGGCCATCTCACGTCGGGATTGGAAAAAATCTGGTCAGCCAGACTAAAAGCAAGATCTTAAGACAAGATGTAAATATAGATTGAAAATCTCAGGCTAAGGCTAAAAGGTCGCATATATGGAATGGGATATAACGGTGAATTCGCACCCGACCGTGCTCTGTACTACGGTGCCAACTGTCTACAGAATCCGTTTGAACGGGTGCCCGTCCTCTATCATAGTGACAGGCTAGGAACAAGCATGGAGAAAAGCTATGCTATGTACAGAATGCCTTCTTACCACCCCGGCTACTATCGGCCACTCGAGGATGGATTCTAGCACGAAAATGGATATGGAATGGGATATTACGGTGCACCATTAAAAGATGGGCCATAACTTTAAAATGCAGCAACATTCAATGGTGTCACTTTGGGTTTGACTTAGATAGTGTATACGGGTTGCACTGATGGCAGATTGAATGGTGTTAAGGTGGGAGAGTTCCTCTTTCAGGTCACGATATTATTCAAATCTGGGCAGTTCAGGCAGTAGGTGCAGCGGTGTTTTTAAAAATAATTCTTGCCTTGTTTAAAAATTTGTAGTAGGGCTGAATGTTGGAATTTGCTGGAAATGTCTGGTTAGCGGATAGGAGACATGTTTGTTGCTTTGAATGATACTATTCCGAGATTATCCAGTGGAGAATTGTGGGCCTATGTTGAGTTGCCGTTGACGTAGTGATTTGAGGAGCACGTTGATTTCAGCTGTGCTTGGGTGTGGGGTTGGTAAGAAACCAGTTTCAATGCCACGAAGTCATGAGTCTGAACTTCAAACCTGAGCTGTGATCTTTGACCTTGACCTTGAAAGGGGTGGGGTTTGGGGAGTTCAGTTTGATACATGCGTTTTAAAAATGCAATATTTCAGTTATTGATGTGGGGTGGGGTGGGGTGGGTGGAGTAGTTAGGGTGCCTTTCTATCCGCCCGAGAACGGATTCAAGTACGAAAATGGATTAGTTATTTGGGTTTAACGCCGAGCAGGCGACTAAGGCCATCTCACAGCAGGATGTGTAAAAATCTGGTTAGCCAGACTAAAAGCAAGATCTTAAGACAAGATGTAAATATAGATTAAAAATCTCAGGCTAAAATGTCGCATATTATATGGAACAGGATATTACGGAGAATTCGCACCCGACCCTGCGCTGTACTACGACGCCAAGTGTCTACAGAATCCGTTTGGACGGGTGCCAGCCCGCTATCATATTGACAGGCTAGGAACTAGCATGCAGAAGAGCTACGCTATGGACGGAATGCTTTTCATACTTTTCATATATTGAAAAGTATGGAAGCGTGTGCAGTGGGCCCTACCACCTGTCAGTCCATATTCGACTTAGTCCATTTCGACCCTTTGCCTGAACCTCCATCCTGCCACCGCAACCACGGCCGCACCGGGGACACCGACTCCCCCAAATACGACGTGGCCGACAACTCCAACAGTCAGGACGCCCAGTCCGAAATGGGACACAACTCTGACAGCAAGTCGGAGGCCGATTATCGCCCCTGCATGGCAAGACTGACGGCCCGAAGAAGCCTCTTCATCCCAAAATGATGAACGTGTTCGCCCAGCTCGAGATGAAGGCACTGTGGAACGAGTTTGACGAGCTGGGCACCGAGATGATCGTCACCAAGGCTGGCAGGTCAGTCGCCTCTCCCACCTACTCTTGTCCACACTGGTGGACTGCCTCCATTTGCTACCACTGACAAGCGGTAGCAAATCGGGGGAGAAAACTAGTGCACGTCATGTGTTAGATGGACTGTTGATTTTTTTTTGTCTGGTCTTGTCTCTTCTCATGTCATATGCAGTCTCATCTCGTACTGTCTGTCTGGTCTCGTCTCGTCTCGTCTGCGTCATCTCGTCTCATCTCGTAAACTGACTTCTCGTCTTTCGCTGCCCTTTACCCCGGCTCTGAGTCTGAACTTCGAACCTGAGTCGTATTTGACATTGACCGGAAACTGGTTTAATGTAACCATATCATTGACGTTGCACTTTTGCTGTTGGAAAACTGAAAAGAAAATCTTGAAAAATCTGATATTTTTCCAAGAAATCACTGCGTTTGCAGTTTTGATGGCGTTTTTGCATGTTTTGCATCGCAACACCATGTTTACCGCCACTGTGAGCTATGTTTAGTGTGGTTGTTCATTTATTTCTTGTCTTTCAGGTAGTCATGAGTATGAACTTCGAACCTGAGCTAAGAGACTGGACAGTACGGAAATAGCACTGTAGTCCCTTCCGTGACCTGTCAGGTCAACACAAGCCATATGTGACATTGACCGGAAACTGCTTTAATGTAATCATATCATTGAGTTTGGACTTTTGCTGTTGGAAAACTTTTTAAAAAAATCATGAAAAATTTGAAAATTTTCCCAGAAATCGCTGTGTTTGCAGTTTTGTAGGCATTTTTGCATGTTTTCAAACACAACACCCTGATTACCGGCACTGTGAGCTATGTTTAGTGTGGTTGTTCATTTATTTCTTGTCTTACTGGTAGTCATGAGTCTAAACTTCGAACCTGAGCTGTGATCTTTGACCTTGACCTTGAAAGGGGTGGGGTTTGGGGCATTCAGTTTGATAAATGCGTTTAAAATATTCAATATTTCAGTTATTGATGTGGGTGGGGTGAGTGGAGTAGTTAGGGTGCCTTTCTATCCACCCGAGAACGGATTCAAGTACGAAAATGGATTCGTTAGTTATTTGGGTTTAACGCCGAGCAGGCAACTAAGGCCACCTCACGGCGGGATGGGTAAAAATCTGGTCAGCCAGACTATAAGCAAGATCTTAAGACAAGATGTAAATATAGATTAAAAATCTCAGGCTAAAATGTCACGTATATATGGAACGGGATATTACGGTGAATTCGCACCCGACCTTGCGCTGTACTACGACGCCAACTGTCTACAGAATCCGTTTGGACGGGTGCCCGCCCGCTATCATAGTGACAGGCTAGGAACTAGCATGCAGAAAAGCTACACTATGGACGGAATGCTTTTCATACTTTTCCATACTTTTCATATATTGAAAAGTATGGAAGCGTGTGTAGAGGGCCCTACCACCTTTCGGTCCATATTCGACTTAGTCCAGTTCGACCTTTGCCTAAACTTCCATCATGCCACCGCAAACACGGCGCCACCGGGGACACCGACTTCCCCAAACACAACACGAATGACAACTCCCAACAGTCAGGACGCCCAGTCCGACATGGGACACAACTCTGACAAAAAGTCGGAGGCCGGTTATCACCCCTGCCTGGCAAGACTGATGGCCCGAAGAAGCCTCTTCATCCCAAAATGATGAACGTGTTCGCTCAGCTCGAGATGAAGGCACTGTGGAAAGAGTTTGACGAGCTGGGCACCGAGATGATCGTCACCAAGGCTGGCAGGTTGGTCGCCTCTCCCACCTACTCTTGTCCACACTGGTTGACTGCCTCCATTTGCTACCACTGACAAGCGGTAGCAAATTGGGGGAGAAAACTAGTGCACGTCATGTGTTAGATGGACTGTTGATTTTTTTTGTCTGGTCTTGTCTCTTCTCATGTCATCTGCAGTCTCGTCTCGTACTGTCTGTCTGGTCTCGTCTCATCTGCATCATCTCGTCTCGTCTCGTAAACTGACTTCTCATCTTTCGCTGCCCTTTATGGTTTAATGTAACCATATCATTGAGTTTGGACCTTTGCTGTTGGCAAACTGATAACAACAATCATGAAAAACCTGATCAAAGAGACTGGACAGAACGGAAATAGCACTGTAATCCGTGATCTGTCAGGTCAGCACATGCCATATGTGACATTGACCGGAAACTGGTTTTTGTAACCATATCATTGAGTTTGGACTTTTGCTGTTGGAAAACTGAAAAAAAATCATGAAAAATTTGAACTTTTCCCCAGAAATCGCTGCGTTTGCAGTTTTGTAGGCGTTTTTGCATGTTTTGCATCGCAACACCCTGTTTACCTGCACTGTGAGCTATGTTTAGTGTGGCTGTTCATTTATTTCTTGTCTTACTGGTAGTCATGAGTCTGAACTTCGAACCTGAGCTGTGATCTTTGACCTTGACCTTGAATGGGGGGTGGTTTGGGGAGTACATTTTGATAAATGCGTTTAAAAATGCAATATTTCAGTTATTGATGTGGTGTGGGGTGGGGTGGGGTGGGTGGAGTAGTTAGGGTACCTTCCTATCCACCCGAGAACGGTTTAAAGTACGAAAATGGATTATTTAGTTGGGTTTAACGCCGAGCAGGCGACTAAGGCCATCTCACAGCGAGATGGGTAAAAATCTGGTCAGCCAGACTAAAAGCAAGATCTTAAGACAAGATGTAAATATAGATTAAAAATCTCAGGCTAAGGCTAAAAGGTCGCATATATGGAACGGGATATAACAGTGAATTCACACCCGACCGTGCTCTGCACTACGGCGCCAACTGTCTACAGAATCCGTTTGGATGGGTGCCCGTCCGCTATCATAGTGACAGGCTAGGAACGAGCATGCAGAAAAGCTACGCTATGGACGGAATGCCTTCCTACCACCCCGGCTACTATCGGCCACTCGAGGATGGATTCAAGCACAAAAATTGATATGGAACGGGATATTACGGTGCACCATTAAAAGATGGGCCATAACTTAACTCATTCTACCCCAACACCGAAATCCTTAATTTTTGCCGTTGTCCTCTGAAGACTGCATTGCAGTGCAGGACACAGATCGATATGATAGTTCAAGTGTGATGCCAGAATAGCTTGGCACCCATAGGCGCCAAGCTATTCTGGCATCACCCTTGAACTATCTGTATCATGGTCCAAACTTATCTTCCTCTGGTGTGTCTGGGGTACAATGAGTTAAAAATGCAGCAACATTCAATGGTGTCACTTTGGGTTTGACTTAGTGTATACGGGTTGCACTGATGGCAGATTGAATGGTGTTAAGGTGGGAGAGTTCCTCTTTCAGGTCACGTTATTATTCAAATCTGGGCAGTTCAGGCAGTAGGTGGAGCGGTGTTTGTAGTAGTGCTGAATGTTGGAATTTGCTGGAAATGTCTGGTTAGCGGATTTCTGAGATTATGCAGTGGATAATTGTGGGCCTCTGTTGAGTTGCCGTTGACGCAGTGATTTGAGGAGCACGTTGATTTCAGCTGTGCTTGGGTGTGGGGTTGGTAAGAAACCAGTTTCAATGCCACGAAGTCATGAGTCTGAACTTCGAACCTGAGCTGTGATCTTTGACCTTGACCTTGAAAGGGGTGGGGTTTGGGGCATTCAGTTTGATAAATGCGTTTTAAAAATGCAATATTTCAGTTATTGATGTGGGGTGGGGTGGGGTGGGTGGAGTAGTTAGGGTGCCTTTCTATCCGCCCGAGAACGGGTTCAAGTACGAAAATGGATTAGTTATTTGGGTTTAACGCCGAGCAGGCGACTAAGGCCATCTCACAGCTGGATGTGTAAAACTCTGGTTAGCCAGACTAAAAGCAAGATCTGCGTCATTTCGTCTCGTCTTGTAAACAGACTTCTCGTCTTTCGCTGCCCTTTACCCCGTCTCTGGGTATGAACTTCGAACCTGAGTCATTTGTGACATTGACCGGAAACTGGTTTAATGTAACCATATCATTGAGGTTGCACTTTTGCTGTTGGAAAACTGAAATGAAAATCTTGAAAAATGTGATATTTTCCCAAGAAATCGCTGCGTTTGCAGTTTTCATTACGTTTTTGCATGTTTTGCATTACAACACCTTGTTTACCGCCACTGTGAGCTATGTTTAGTGTGGTTGTTTATTTATTTCTTGTCTTTCAGGTAGTCATGAGTCTGAACTTCGAACCTGAGCTAAGAGACTGTACAGTACGGAAATGGTACTGTAGTCAGTGACCTGTCAGGTCAACACAAGCCATATGTGACATTGACCGCAAACTGGTTTAATGCAATCATATCATTGAGTTTGGACTTTTGCTGTTGGAAAACTGAAAAAAAATCATTAAAAATTTGAAATTTCCCCCAGAAATCGCTGCGTTTGTAGTTTTGTAGGCGTTTTGCATGCTTTCAAATGCAACACCCTGTTTACCGGCACTGTGAGCTATGTTTAGTGTGGTTGTTCATTTATTTCTTGTCATGAGTCTGAACTTCGAACCTGAGCTTTGATCTTTGACCTTGACCTTGAAAGGGGTGGGGGTTTGGGGCATACAGTTTGATAAATGCGTTTAAAATATGCAATATTTCAGTTGTTGATGTGGGGTGGGGTGGGTGGGGTAGTTAGGGTGCCTTCCTATCCACCCGAGAAAGGATTCAAGTACGAAAATGGATTTGTTAGTTATTTGGGTTTAACGCCAAGCAGGCGACTAAGGCCATCTGTCGGAATGGGTAAAAATCTGGTCAGCCAGACTATAAGCAAGATATTAAGACAAGATGTAACTATAGATTAAAAATCTCAGGCTAAAATGTCGCGTATATGGAACGGGATATTACGGTGAATTCGCACCCGACCTTGCGCTGTACTACGACGCCAACTGTCTACAGAATCCGTTTGGACGGGTGCCCGCCCGCTATCATAGTGACAGGCTAGGAACTAGCATGCAGAAAAGCTACGCTATGGACGGAATGCTTTTCATACTTTTCCA
>BTPG01000004.1:144931940-144976322 GCA_036245525.1 Semisulcospira habei | reverse complement strand
AGTCTCATTTCTTGGCTATGAACCATTTCTTGGCTATGAACCTGATTCCTTACCAACCCCACACCCAAGCACATGAAATCAACGTGCCCCTCAAATCACTACGTCAACGGCAACTCAACATAGACCCACAATTGTCCACTGGATAAGCTCAGGATGGTATGAATCAAAGCACCAAACATGTCTCTTCTCAGCTAACCAGACATTTCCAGCAAAGTCCAACATTCGACCAGCTGGCAACATACATTCAATGTTCTCTTTAGTTGTTTTTGTTTTTGACAAGCAGTGCAGGCACGTCCTGAGAAAGTCTTGTTGCTGTCGGAACGTTAAGCAATGTACAATCAATCAATCAATTCTCCCCCACCCAGGTTAGCCATGGAGGACTTGGGTGGGGTGAACTACTTTTTAGTTTCCAGGGTCACCCCACAGGGTGGGTTTTTCCCTCTATTCTGGGGCGTGTGTTTCTGTCTACCCTTCGAACTTGGGTGGGGTTAACTGCTTTTTAGTTCCCAGGGTCACCTTGGTCAGCCCCACAGGGTTCGTTTTCCTCTCTATTCTGGGGCATGTGTTTCTGTCTACCCTTGGTCCATTCACCTGTATTTGCCTTTTTAAAACTCTCCCAACTGTCTGCGCTGCCTGTAGATCTTGATATTGGATATGTGTTGCTAAATGGTCTTAGCTTTATTTAAGCCCCATGCTGTAGGGTTATTTAATGTATTGGACCGGCTGGTGACATACATTCAATATTCTTTTTTCTTTTTTTTTTTTCACAAGCAGTGCAGGCACATCCTGAGAACGCCTTGTTGCTGTCAGGACGTTAAGCAACGTACAAACAATCGATCAATCCTCAGCTTCTTGTAGAAGGGGCATCTTGATCCATTGGTGCACGTGCCGCATAAAGGCGTCCGTCACTCTTTGTAAAGTGCGGCATACGGTCTACTGGCCAATGCTGATCAGTACCCCTACCATGTCTTGAAAGGCCCCACTTGCGTAGCAAAACTCATTCTACCCCAACACCGAAATCCCCAAATTTTGCCGTTGTTCTGTGAAGACTGCATTGCAGTGCAGGACACAGATCAATCTTAATAGTTCAAGGGTGATGCCAGAATAGCTTGGCGCCTATAGGCGCCAAGCTATTCTGGCATCACCCTTGAACTATCATGGTCGATCCTTATCTTGCTGTGGTGTGTCTGGGGTAGAATGAGTTAACGCAATGAAACGGGTACCTGTAAGAGCGGTCCCCCACCCGGGTTTGCCCTGGGGGACTTGGGTGGGGTTAGGTATTTTTTAGTTCCCAGGGTCACCCTGGTCAGCCCCACAGGGTGGGTTTTTCTCTCTATTCTGGGGCATGTGTTTCTGTCTACCCTTTGTCCATTCACCTGTATTTGCCTTTTTAAAACTCTCCCTACTGTCTGCACTGCCTGTAGCTCTTGATATTGGATGTGTGTTGCTAAATGGTCTTAGCTTTATTTATGCCCCATGTTGTAGGTTTATTTAATGTATTTGACCGGCTGGCGACATACATTCAATTTTCTGTTTAGTTTTTTTTCACAAGCAGTGCAGGCACGTCCTGAGAAAGCCTTGTTGCTGTCGGGACGTTAAGCAATGTACAATCAATCAATCAATCTGTAAGAGCGGGGTGAGAGACCTAGGTTGATTAGAAAGTTCTATGTCGTCCGCTATTCTGTCAGTGATGGCGAAAATCTCCTTGCAGTGAAAGCAAGACTTCTAGAAAATTTTGTCAGCTTCAAAAATGTCAAAAGGGTTGCAATTCAGTTTCTCCGAAGAAATCGTCTTTTCTGGTACATCCAAATTCTAATCGCCACCATCTTGGTTCCAGCCGCTGGTTGGCCAAATAGTTTGACCCACGACATTAGCGCAAGGATAGGCCTAACTCAGACTTGTGCATACAAACGTTTTAACCCTCGAGCTAAATTAGATCAAGGATAGGCTTTATCGTGGGATAAATCCTCTAACTTCGTCACTGATGACCCCTGGACGATGAATTGTTCACTTGCTCATGCTTTTTTTCCCCAGGAAGTACGCCAGCTGATTCAGCAGATGCACTCTGCCAGGAAAATAGATGCAACAGTAACGTTGTGGTTACTAACAAAGATACAGAACGGGGTACCGTACAGGGATGGGAAGACCCTGTCTAACCCTCACAGGTCAAACTGAAGCTGAACACCCTTGTGCCTGCATGCATCAACCCAGAGTGTGGGATTTTCTATCAAATGGAACCGTATGTCAAGACAGAGTCCAGCGAGGGGGGTGAACCTTATGTATACCATATGGACTGTGATGGTAAATACAAACATAGTGTATCTGGAGACATCTCATTAGGCGAACAGAAACCCTTTGCAGAAAAATGTGTGGATGTTGAAGAGGGTGGCATGCCATTGGTGTGTGAGATGTGTGAGGTATGTTTCCAGTCACAAAAACAGTTGCACAAGCACGTATCTACTCACTTACAGCCTGTCCAAAATCCACAAGTCAAACTGGGGACAGGTTGCGAGGTAAAACCTGGTGTCCAGTTTCTACCTAGGACCATCTCAGAGCCAGAAGTGAAGCCCTTTGTGCCTGCAGTCACCAATACTATAGCCAGTGTCAGTGGCTGCATGAAGAAGGGGGTTAAACTGGAATGCTGTACTCAATCAGGGCTGTTCCAACAACCACCAGACAAGCTGGAGCCAGAAGACAAGGTGGAACCTAGTGTCCAGTTAGGACATGGGAGCAGCTCAGATTCTACTACTGTTGACAGTACCGTTGGCTGTATGTACTATGGGGTGAAATTAGAACCGGACATCAAGGACAAACACTGTGTCAAGTTAGAGCCTGGGACCAGCTCAGATTATGGGGTTAAACAAGAACCTGACATCAGTCAGAAGGCAACGTCTGGGATCAAGACAGAGCAGCAGCACTCGGAGAATGGTTTGGGTTCTGTGGACTGTGTGCACAACAGTGATGTGAACATGTACCAGTACCAGTCAGAAGTGAAGCCTGACACAGTCATATTGTGCGACAGTAACGTGGAAAACCTTGATGCTGCTAACTGTAATGTACATATCTCTGAAGCAGGGTTTGTATCGGTACCTCTGTATGAGAGTGATACAGCTGCTGCAGATTTGTCCTTGAATGCACACAGTAATTTGGTGACGGCTGCACACAGTGATTTGATGACAACTGCTCACAGTGATTTGATGACAGCTACACACAGTGATTTGATGACAACTGCTCACAGTGATTTGATGACAGCTGCTCACATTGATTTGATGACAGCTGCACACAGTAATTTGATGATGGCTGCACACAGTGATTTGATGACAGATGCTCACAGTGATGTGATGACAAAAGTGGCTGAATTCAGTGGCAGTGGGTCCTCTATGTGTCTGCGGAGTAAGGCTTCATCACAGCAACCAAGATCCGATAGTGATGCTAGTTTCACCAGTGCTAGCAAAATGAAAATACACATGCTTATACACGCAGGCCAGAAACCTATTAAGTGTAAAGAATGTGTTGCTAGTTTCACCAGTGCTAGCAAACTGAAAAAACACATGCTTAAACACACAGGCAAGAAATCGCATAAGTGTACAGTGTGTGGTGCTAGTTTCTCCCAGACTAGCAGTTTAAAAATGCACATGTTAACCCACACCGGTCAGAAACCACATAAATGTACAGTATGTGGTGCTAGTTTCACATTGACTGGTAATTTGAAAAGTCACATGTTTACCCACACAGGTCAGAAACCACATAAATGTACAGTGTGTGGTGCTAGTTTCACCCGGGCTTGTCATTTGAAAAGTCATATGTTTATCCATGCACGCCAGGGTCCACATAAGTGCACAGTGTGTGATGCTAATTTCTACGATACTAGCAGGTTGAAAAGGCACATGTTAACCCACACCAGTCAGAAACCACATAAATGTACAGTATGTGGTGCTAGTTTCACATTGACTGGTAATTTGAAAAGTCACATGTTTACCCACACAGGCCAGAAACCACATTTATGTACAGTCTGTGGTGCTTGTTTCACCCAGGCTAGCAGTTTGAAAAGTCACATGTTTACCCACACAGGTCAGAAACCACATTTATGTACAGTCTGTGGTGCTAGTTTCACCCAGGCTGGTTATTTGAAAAGTCACATATGTTTACCCACACAGGTCAGAAACCACATAAATGTACAGTGTGTGGTGCTAGTTTCACCCGGGCTTGTTATTTGAAAAGTCATATGTTTATCCACGCACGCCAGGGTCCACATAAGTGCATAGTGTGTGATGCTAATTTCTACGATACTAGAAGGTTGAAAAGGCACATGTTTACCCACACAGGTGAGAAACCACATAAATGTACAGTGTGTGGTGCTAGTTTCTCCTCTGCTAACAGTTTGAAAGTTCACATGGTTACACACACAGGCCAAAAACCACATAAGTGTACAGTGTGTGGTGCTAGTTTCGCCACTGCTAGCCATCTGAAAAGACACATGCTTACACACACACGCCAGAAACCACATAAGTGTACAGTGTGTGGTGCTATTTTCTCCCGGACTGACAGTTTGAAAATGCACATGTTAACCCACACAGGTCAGAAACGACATAAATGTACAGTATGTGGTGCTAATTTCACCACGGCTCGTTATTTGCAAAGTCACGTGTTTACCCACACGGGCCAGAAACCACATTTATGTACAGTGTGTGGTGCTAGTTACACCCTGGCTGGCAGTTTGAAAAGCCACATGTTTACTCACACAGGCCAGAAACCACATTTATGTACAGTGTGTGGTGCTAGTTTCACCAAGGCTGGCAGTTTGAAAAGTCACATGTTTACCCACACAGGCCAGAAACCACATTTATGTACAGTGTGTGGTGCTAGTTTCACCCAGTCTGCTAATTTGAAAATACACTTGTTTACCCACACAGGCCAGAAACCACATTTATGTACAGTGTGTGGTGCTAGTTTCAGACAGACTAGTCATTTGAAAGGTCATATGTTTATCCACACACGCCAGGGTCCACATAAGTGCACAGTGTGTGCTGCTAGTTTCTACCATACTAGAATGTTGAAAAGGCACATGTTTACCCACACAGGCGAGAAACCACATAAATGTACAGTGTGTGGTGCTAATTTCTGCCAGGCAAGCAATTTGAAAAGTCACATGCTTACACACACAGGCCAGAAACCTATTAAGTGTAAAGAATGTGTTGCTAGTTTCACCAGTGCTAGCCAACTAAAAAGACATGCTTACACACACAGGCCAGAAACCACATAAGTGTACAGTGTGTGGTGCTAGTTTCTCCCAGACTATCAGTTTAAAAAGGCACATGTTAACCCACACAGGTCAGAAACCACATTAATGTACAGTATGTGGTGCTAGTTCCACCATGGCTGGTAATTTGCAAAGTCACATGTTTACCCACACAGGCCAGAAACCAAAACCACATTTATGTACAGTGTGTGGTGCTAGTTTCACCCAGGCTGCTCATTTTAAAAGTCACATGTTTACCCACACAGGCCAGAAACCACATTTATGTACAGTGTGTGGTGCTAGTTTCACCCAGGCTAGTCATTTGAAAACCCCCACCCGGGTCTGCCCTGGGGGACTTGGGTGGGGTTAGGTACTTTTTAGTTCCCAGGGTCACCCTGGTCAGCCCCACAGGGTGCGTTTTTTCTCTCTATTCTGGGGCATGTGTTTCTGTCTACCCGAGGTCCATTCACCTGTATTTGCCTTTTTAAAACTCTCCCTACTGTCTGCACTGCCTGTAGCTCTTGATATTGGATGTGTGTTGCTAAATGGTCTTAGCTTTATTTAGGCCCCATGTGTTAGGTTTATTTGTATTTGACCGGCTGGCGACATACATTCAATGTTATGTTTAGTTTTTTTTTTTTTCACAAGCAGTGCAGGCACGTCCTGAGAAAGCCTTGTTGCTGTCGGGACGTTAAGCAATGTACAATCAATCAATCAACAGTCATTTGAAAAGTCATATATGTTTATCCACACCCGCCAGGGTCCACATAAGTGCACAGTGTGTGGTGCTAGTTTCTGCCATACTAGCAGGTTGACAAGGCACATGTTTATCCTAATCCATACTAGCCATGGTTCACATAAGTGCACAGTGTAAGGTGCTAGCATCTGCCATACTAGCAGGTTGAAAACGCACGTTTACCCACACAGGCGAGAAACCACATAAATGTACAGTGTGTGGTGCTAATTTCTACCAGGCAATCAATTTGAAAAGTCACATGCTTACACACACAGGCCAGAATGGTAAGAACAGGAGGTCCATTTGATGCGTGTCATTTGGCGTAGAGTTTTTCAAAATGAGGTCTTAATATTTTTCTTGGTGCAGGGAGATAAACCTGCCAAATGGCCTGTCTCTGTAACCATTGTTTTATTTGATTGAGTTTTTATCACCGCCCACGCCCGTGTGTAATTTATGAAATCGCGGTGTTTCCTTTCCAATATCCAATTGGGGAGTAATATATTTTCGATAGTTTATTTTCGATGTCTGTCGTTTTTTCTTTGTATGAGCCAGCGCCACAGAGGGCATTTGTCAGAGAAGAATTACAGATTATTCCCCCAGACACTGTTACTCACTTTTGACTATTTTAACTACAAACTCATCGATTAATTCATCAGCTATTTGTTCAGATAACTTGAGCATGTAAAGTCTGGGTGCATAAGCCTTCTCCTTACTATGAAATACACATTTTGTGTCTCCTTCTTATGTGCATGGATCAATTCAAGATTGTGTTTGTTTGATCTAAGTAACTTGCTTGGATAATCAGGCATTAATTCTCCATCTAATACTTGCTTCTAATGCTCATGACGAATATCTTTATTTTTAATTGCTGGTGTTTTTTTTTATAACTCCTTTGGCTTTCAACTGACTTCCCTTTTGGTGTAAAATAGAATACATTTTTTACGTCAGTCCAACGTACTCAACTATCGGCACTCCATTCAGGTCGTTTTTAAACTTGCCAGGCACTTTTTTGTTTTGTGTGCTGTACAGCGGGTGATCCTTAGGGTAGACCCCACCCGGGTCTGCCCTGGAGGACTTGGGTGGGGTTAGGTTCTTTTTAGTTCTCACCCCACCCGGGTCTGCCCTGGGGGACTTGGGTGGGGTTAACTACTTTTTAGTTCCCAGGGTCACCCTGGTCAGCCCCACAGGGTGGGTTTTCCTCTCTATTCTGGGGCATGTGTTTCTGTCTACCCTTTGTCCATTCACCTGTATTTGCCTTTTTAAAACTCTCCCACTGTCTGCACTGCCTGTAGCTCTTGATATTGGATGTGTGTTGCTAAATGGTCTTAGCTTTATTTAGGACCCATGTGTTAGGTTTATTTAATGTATTAGACCGGCTGGCGACATACATTCAATGTTCTGTTTAGTTGTTTTTTTTTTACAAGCAGTGCAGGCACGTCATGAGAAAGTCTTGTTGCTGTCAGGACGTTAAGCAATGTATAATCAATCAATCAATCTTTTTAGTTCTCAGGGTCACCCTGGTCAGCCCCACAGGGTGAGTTTTTCTCTCTATTCTGGGGCATGTGTTTCTGTCTACCTGAGGTCCATTCACTTGTATTTGCCTTTTTAAAAATCTCCCTACTGTCTGCACTGCCTGTAGCTCTTAATATTGGATGTGTTGCTAAATGGTCTTACCTTTATTTAGGCCCCATGTGTTAGGTTTATTTAACGTATTTGACCGGCTGGCGACATACATTCAATGTTCTGTTCTGTTTGTTTTTTTCCCAAGCAGTGCAGGCACGTCCTGAGAAAGCCTTGTTGCTGTCGGGACGTTAAGCAATGTACAATCAAACCTTAGGGTAGTCAGACATGTCATACATAGTGTAACTCTGATTTCATGTCTTCATAAAAGTCTTCAGTAGGCACGTCTATGATCATAGAGTCAGTGTCAGTGTATAGCAGTTGACACTCAGGATACTGCGGTTTGAAGTAATCATAATAAAATTCAAGCATCAATAATTTTGACAACTCAAGAATTGCCATACCAATGAATACTGGCTTGTCCAGTTTAACAATCTTTTTTTTTTGGAGTGACACTGCATACAATGATGAATGAAACTCTTTATACCCTGTGTACTGTGGCATGCCTGTAAGTTTAATTGCACCAGATTCAGTTGTTACTAATCTCAGATCTTTGCGGTGATGAAGATTTTCCACCATCTTGCCGAAACAGGCATTGTTCATAAGCTTAAAGAAGTCTTTGTCAAATGCAGTGTTGCCATCTCTTGCATGCAAGGTTGTGTTCTTCATGATGTAATCTTTCATGAAAGCACACTGATCAAAGCTTATGCCTCTGTGAACTTTCTTTAGTATTAACCCATGTCTGATGTAAAACTGTAGTAAGCGATAGTGACAAACGTAATTAAATTTGTCATTCAGATTTGGCACAAGTTTAGTGTCTTCTTTTTTCCCTCCCCCATCCGGGTCTGCCCTGGGGGACTAGGGTGGGGTTAGGTATTTTTTAGTTCCCAGGGTCACCCTGGTCAGCCCCACAGGGTGGGTTTTTCTCTCTATTCTGGGGCATGTGTTTCTGTCTACCCTTTGTCCATTCACCTGTCCCTGGGGGACTTGGGTGGGGTTAGGTATTTTTTAGTTCCCAGGGTCACCCTGGTCAGCCCCACAGGGTGGGTTTTTCTCCCTATTCTGGGGCATGTGTTTCTGTCTACCCTTTGTCCATTCACCTGTATTTGCCTTTTTAAAACTCTCCCTACTGTCTGCACTGCCTGTAGCTCTTGATATTGGATGTGTGTTGCTAAATGGTCTTAGCTTTATTTAGCCCCTTGTGTTAGGTTTATTTAACGTATTTGACCGGCTGGCGACATACATTCAATGTTCTGTTTATTTTTTTTTTCACAAGCAGTGCAGGCACGTCCTGAGAAAGCCTTGTTGCTGTCGGGACGTTAAGCAATGTACAATCAATCAATCAAACCCCCACCCGGGTCTGCTCTGGGGGAACCTAGTATTTTTTCGTTCCCAGGGTCACCCTGGTCAGCCCCACAGGGTGGGTTTATCTCTCTATTCTGGGGCATGTGTTTCTGTCTACCCTTTGTCCATTCACCTGTATTTGCCTTTTTAAAACTCTCCCTACTGTCTGCACTGCCTGTAGCTCTTGATATTGGATGTGTGATGCTAAATGGTCTTAGCTTTATTTAGGCCCCATGTGTTAGGTTTATTTGAGGTATTGGACCGGCTGGCGACATACATTCAATGTTCTGTTTATTTTTTTTTTTTCACAAGCAGTGCAGGCACGTCCTGAGAAAGCCTTGTTGCTGTCGGGACGTTATGCAATGTACAATCAATCAATCAACCATTCACCTGTATTTGCCTTTTTAAAACTCTCCCTACTGTCTGCACTGCCTGTAGCTCTTGATATTGGATGTGTGTTGCTAAATGGCCTTAGCTTTATTTAGGCCCCATGTGTTAGGTTTATTTAATGTATTTGACCGGCTGGCGACATACATTCAATGTTCTGTTGTGGGTTTTTTTCACAAGCAGTGCAGGCACGTCCTGAGAAAGCCTTGTTGCTGTCAGGACGCTAAGCAATGTACAATCAATCAATCTTCTTTTTTCCCAGTCAAGGACATTTGCTCAACAGCTAATGGATAATCATTATGGTAATCATGTTGATGATGCAGGTACTCTAGGTCTACTTCAAAGATCCAACCCCACCCGGGTCTGCCCTGGGGGACTTGGGTGGGGTTAGGTATATTTTAGTTCCCAGTGTCACCCTGGTCAGCCCCACTGGGTGGGTTTATCTCTATTCTGGGGCATATGTTTCTGTCTACCCTTTGTTCATTCACCTGTATTTGCCTTTTTAAAACTCTCCCTACTGTCTGCACTGCCTGTAGCTCTTGATATTGGATGTGTGTTGCTAAATGGTCTTAGATTTATTTAGGCCCCATGTGTTAGGTTTATTTAATGTATTTGACCGGCTGGCGACATACATTCAATGTTCTGTTTAGTTTTTTTTTTTTTTCACAAGCAGTGCAGGCACGTCCTGAGAAAGCCTTGTTGCTGTCGGGACGTTAAGCAATGTAAATCAATCAATCAATCAAAGATCCAACTATTCGCATCATTTCGGTCATGATTCAGCCCCACCCGGGTCTGCCCTGGGGGACTTGGGTGGGGTTAGGTATTTTTTAGTTCCCAGGGTCACCCTGGTCAGCCCCACAGGGTGGGTTTTTCTCTCTATTCTGGGGCATGCGTTTCTGTCTACCCTTTGTCCATTCACCTGTATTTGCCTTTTTAAAACTCTCCCTACTGTCTGCACTGCCTGTAGCTCTTGATATTGGATGTGTGTTGCTAAATGGTCTTAGCTTTATTTAGGCCCCATGTTGTAGGTTTATTTAACGTATTTGGCCGGCTGGCGACATACATTCAATTTTCTGTTTAGTTTTTTTTTTTCACAAGCAGTGCAGGCACGTCCTGAGAAAGCCTTGTTGCTGTCGGGACGTTAAGCAATGTACAATCAATCAATCTTTTTTCCCAGTCAAGGACATTTGCTCAACAGCTAATGGATAATCATTATGGTAATCATGTTGATGATGCAGGTACTCTAGGTCTACTTCAAAGATCCAACCCCACCCGGGTCTGCCCTGGGGGACTTGGGTGGGGTTAGGTATATTTTAGTTCCCAGGGTCACCCTGGTCAGCCCCACTGGGTGGGTTTATCTCTATTCTGGGGCATATGTTTCTGTCTACCCTTTGTTCATTCACCTGTATTTGCCTTTTTAAAACTCTCCCTACTGTCTGCACTGCCTGTAGCTCTTGATATTGGATGTGTGTTGCTAAATGGTCTTAGATTTATTTAGGCCCCATGTGTTAGGTTTATTTAATGTATTTGACCGGCTGGCGACATACATTCAATGTTCTGTTTAGTTTTTTTTTTTTTTCACAAGCAGTGCAGGCACGTCCTGAGAAAGCCTTGTTGCTGTCGGGACGTTAAGCAATGTAAATCAATCAATCAATCAAAGATCCAACTATTCGCATCATTTCGGTCATGATTCAGCCCCACCCGGGTCTGCCCTGGGGGACTTGGGTGGGGTTAGGTATTTTTTAGTTCCCAGGGTCACCCTGGTCAGCCCCACAGGGTGGGTTTTTCTCTCTATTCTGGGGCATGCGTTTCTGTCTACCCTTTGTCCATTCACCTGTATTTGCCTTTTTAAAACTCTCCCTACTGTCTGCACTGCCTGTAGCTCTTGATATTGGATGTGTGTTGCTAAATGGTCTTAGCTTTATTTAGGCCCCATGTTGTAGGTTTATTTAACGTATTTGGCCGGCTGGCGACATACATTCAATTTTCTGTTTAGTTTTTTTTTTCACAAGCAGTGCAGGCACGTCCTGAGAAAGCCTTGTTGCTGTCGGGACGTTAAGCAATGTACAATCAATCAATCAATCGGTCATGATTCATAATATAGTTTGTTAACCCTGACTCTGTTATGTCATACTGTGACAAATCATGCAGACAAAAGTTTTTCAAGGGCAATAACTCACACATCGCAAAGCCATACAAATTATTGGAATCTACATACAGGATATAATTAGATGACCTTGAGGGGTCAAAGTCAAGGTCGTCAAGATATTTGTTGTTGGCTTTGGCATAGTTTGCGGCTATACTTATGCCTCCTCTCAATCCCTGTTCCACCATTTCACCCATCGTACGATCAGACAACAGGTCTATAGATATCTTACTGGATTTTAAAAATGCATCCCATGTCATGCCAGGACTAGTTATATAGATAGCTGGGTCAAGACCGTAGTGTAACAAACCCTTTTCATGATAACTTTCAAATACGTCTGCTAGCAAGCAAACGTCACCTTTCGAGTGCTGGTCATGGTAGTCACAATCGTTTCACACCCTAATTTACCCTAAGCATCAAGCTCATGCTGGTATTCAGAGTCAGAAATACCTTTTCCATTTAGTGTAGAATAAAATTTCTCTTTTGCAGGCAGTCTCCTTTCCTCAAACACAACCCCACCCGGGTCTGCCCTGGGGGACTTGGGTGGGGTTAGGTATTTTTTAGTTCCCAGGGTCACCCTGGTCAGCCCCACAGGGTGGGTTTTTCTCTCTATTCTGGGGCATGTGTTTCTGTCTACCCTTTGTCCATTCACCTGTATTTGCCTTTTTAAAACTCTCCCTACTGTCTGCACTGCCTGTAGCTCTTGATATTGGATGTGTGTTGCTAAATGGTCTTAGCTTTATTTAGGCCCCATGTGTTAGGTTTATTTAACGTATTTGACCGGCTGGCGACATACATTCAATGTTCTGTTTCTTTTTTATTTTTTCACAAGCAGTGCAGGCACGTCCTGAGAAAGCCTTGTTGCTGTCGGGACGTTAAGCAATGTACAATCAATCAATCCTCAAACACAACCCAGTGATCAATGTACTCGTACGGATAACCACCTTTCTTGATTAACTCTGGCTCAAAATATTTACGTGTTATTGGAAACTCAGTCAGACCTTCTGCCAGACTAGCAAGCCCTAAAGACAAATGTTGCATAAAGTCATAAAACACTAGTTTGTTGTCCAATCTAAAAGTCAAGTACTTTTCTGTTGTCTGCGCAATACAACTTATGTTTTTGTAAGACTCATCCACAGCATGCATGATAATGTCATATCCTTTGAGATTGTGAAAAAAGATTATATGTCTTAGGGTCAACCCCACCCGGGTCTGCCCTGGGAGACTTGGGTGGGGTTAGGTACTTTTTTAGTTCCCAGGGTCACCCTGGTCAGCCCCACAAGGTGGGTTTTTCTCTCTATTCTGGGGCATGTGTTTCTGTCTACCCTTTGTCCATTCACCTGTATTTGCCTTTTTAAAACTCTCCCTACTGTCTGCAACTGCCTGTAGCTCTTGATATTGGATGTGTGTTGCTAAATGGTCTTAGCTTTATTTAGGCCCCATGTTGTAGGTTTATTTAACGTATTTGACCGGCTGGCGACATACATTCAATTTTCTGTTTAGTTTTTTTTTCACAAGCAGTGCAGGCACGTCCTGAGAAAGCCTTGTTGCTGTCGGGACGTTAAGCAATGTACAATCAATCTTAGGGTCTATTTTTAATAGCAAGTTACAGTTGTTATGTGCAGCACCTCTCTAGCATCCAGTTATGTGATCATGGTCACGAACTTTATCATGTAGGGATTGTTCGCAAATCCAACACATCACAGCTGTATCAAAATTCTGTTTGTCTTCTTCTGTCATCACCAAAGGCATCTGACATGTGAGATAATGTACTACCTGACTATACAGTTGTCTCATTTCTGTTAAAAACAGACATGCTGCATTTTCCCCCCTGTAGATAACAGGTTCTGTATGCACACCATCTGACATGACGATTGATTGATTGTACATTGCTTAACGTCCCGACAGCAACAAGGCTTTCTCAGGACGTGCCTGCACTGCTTGTGAAAAAAACAAACTAAACAGAACATTGAATGTATGTCGCCAGCCGGTCAAATACATTAAATAAACCTAACACATGGGCCTAAATAAAGCTAAAACCATTTAACAACACACATCCAATATCAAGAGCTACAGGCAGTGCAGACAGTAGGGAGAGTTTTAAAAAGGCAAACACAGGTGAATGGACAAAGGGTAGACAAACGCACGCCCCAGAATAGAGAGAAAAACCCACCCTGTGGGGCTGACCAGGGTGACCCTGGGAACTAAAAAATACCTAACCCCACCCTAGTCCCCCAGGGCAGACCCGGGTGGGGCATCTGACATGACAAAAATGTATCCAAAAGAACACACCACTTGGTCACTCAACTTTACAGTCTTTGGTAATGATTCTGGAACAGGACCATCATACGGAACAACCAGTGATTCAAAATCAGCATACACTACGAACGGCAGCTTTTGCTGATTCCCATAGTACTTAAAATATACTTGACTACAAGGATCTGGGTACTTAAGGACTGTTTGAATGTCATCATCTGACCTACAGTGCAGCATATGTTTATGTGCCACTTTAATAGAAGAGAATCTTTGTAAACATCATTTACACACTTCCTGTTTGCCATTGTGTTTTGATACATGATTGTGAATTAGTCGTGTCATACTCCTGATAATTTTGTAGTGAAAGTTATTATTATCTCCTATTAATAACATGTCAACATGTTTATCTTCTGGCTGGAGCAAGTGGTGATACTCTAAAGGGTTGTAACTTGTCAACAGACTCATTATCCCATACATACACATTCACAGATATCCCAGTATTTAGTTCTTTAAACAAATCTATGTCTTCTATTTTAACAGGGAAATCTATACCACTGAAGTTGAGTTCGTTTACAAATTTGGTGTAGTTAGATACGCGATCAGGTCTTGATTTTACAAAGTGTAGTTTAGCAAGCACGCACCACATGAAACAAAAATTATCTCTGTTTTGAATATTGATGACAGCCTTTTTGTTTGCAACCTCTGTTGGCAGTGGTAACCATGATTTGCCTAATATAGGATGATACCTTGACTGTTTTAATTGTAGTTCATGTACATGACCTTCGTGCCAACCATACCCTTTCATTTTTGCTTTGTCAATTACGCGCTAGCCTCACCTATCTGGTTTGTGAGTGCTTTGTCAATTGCTTCTAGAAAGTCAGGCAACTGTCTGTCTCTAAACACGTTTTCCAATTCTCTTCTTGTGTTAACTGCGTGTTGTCTTGTCGAGATAATCACTTCACCATCTACTCTGTTAAATTCTATTTTAGCAACAACCTGAATCTTTACACTGCCTGTAAGAAGATTATCTTGCATGACACATAAAGAGTTTTCTATCGATTCATATACATTGTTACTATTAGATATAGGCAAGTCTGTCGTGTGAAACACATTTCTTAAGCTTGTCGAGCCTGATGGGCTTTGAGCATTGTCTGTCATTTTTATTTGTCCGACAAAATAATAATAGAAAAAAAAATTACAACTTATGTAATACCACTTTATTTGCTGTAAACCATACAATAAACAAATTTAATTTATATAGTTCACTCACCAAAACAAATCAACCACTTCCCTGGTATGTGTCTTAAGGTCTTGTGCTGCTCATGCTGCAGGTGTAATATCACTTTATTGAATGTAACACTTTCAATATAATAATGTAGTTTTCTTAGTTGATGAAATAATTATGTGTTTAGACAGTGCCTCAACAAACCAGTCACAGTTAACATCATAAACATTAAAAGCATATGTCTTAAGATCAACAGTCTCGTACTCATAATGTGGTGGTCCATCAGAATATTCCAAAGTTACATTATATGACATGTTCTTCATTGGTGTTGTGAGTTTTAAGCCGGGTTCAAACACATGTGTTTTTAAGTCATAAAAGCGCTCAACATCTTTGAAGCAACCTGTAACATCAACTGCTTGCATTTGTCTGTCTTGTCATTTTTATTGGACAAAACAAAAGTATAAATTAATTTACTAACCCTTACCCTGTGGGCTGATCTGTCTTTAAAATAAGCTTTAGATGCTTAGTTGATTTCAGTTTGTTTTTCACAATGTCTCGTTCATGCTTATTTGGGATGACGTCGTTTTCTCTGAGACAGTTTTCAAAACTGCCACGATCCTTACAGTAAAACAAACAGATAAGCTTTAGTTGCTCACGAAAATCTTTCTGTACAGCTTTATATTTTTGAGTGAGAATCCATACACTGACATTCGCATGTCTGCCACTGAAGGCCAGTTCTGCTAAAGTGTTTCTCTTCTTGACAATGTCTTTTTCTGCTGAGCAGTCATCAACAATAAACAAAGTTGGCTGTCCTTCATATTGTTTGTAAAACGACATTAAACAGTCGTTCATTTTTTTCTCAAGGTCGACTAAATGTGACGCAGCATGCAAAAACCAGGCTAAAGTCCCAAATTTTCATTTTTCACTTTTTATATATATATATATATATTTTTTTTTGAAAATTAAAAACTTGTAGATTAACACACAAAAAACCCAGAATTCATTTATCTGTTTTTTGTTTAATTCTATAATTTTTGAACTTGTACTAAGTTGTAGTTGTCGAGTTAGTTATTTGGGTTTAATGCCGAGCAGGCGACTAAGGCCATCTCACGGCGGTGTAGTTGTCGAAAAAAGTCAAATCGGAGAAATATGCTTCCAAAAGTTTCTGAAATTGTTTCTGCAATATCTTCACAACCAGAATTGTACCGATTATTTATTTGGTACCAAAAGACTAAGAAATTAGTATGCCATGCACCAGTAGTATTCAAAACTACACAAAAATTCATTTTTCTCACATCACTTTAGTCAAAGTGGAGATGTCAAAACTAAATTGTACGAAATTGTACGACTGTTTTTGTTTGTTTGGTGTGCTGGGTTTCCTTTACGTCATGAATTCCTGATTGGATCTGAGACAAAGTTATCAAATCCAATTCATCTCTTGAGAGACTCTGATGATTGGCTCTCAAATCTATCAACTCCACAATGTGAAGAGAAGGTTGCATGTTGTCCTGCGTTGTACTTGCAACTCCAAGTGAAGCTGAGCTGGCATTTTTTTGTCCATCTTGCCAGCATTTTCTGCAAAGTCACATGGTTTCACCTCAGCCTTGTGATCAATATCTGTGTTGATTACAGGCAACCGTGCCGCTGTCATTTCCAAGGTCTAGAACACAGAATGATATCAGCAGGTTAGCATTTTTCATCCAAACCCCACCCGGGTCTGCCCTGGGGGACTTGGGTGGGGTTAGGTATTTTTTAGTTCCCAGGGTCACCCTGGTCAGCCCCACAGGGTGGGTTTTTCTCTCTATTCTGGGGCATGTGTTTCTGTCTACCCTTTGTCCATTCACCTGTATTTGCCTTTTTAAAACTCTCCCTGCTGTCTGCACTGCCTGTAGCTCTTGATATTGGATGTGTGTTGCTAAATGGTCTTAGCTTTATTTAGGCCCCATGTGTTAGGTTTATTTAATGTATTTGACCGGCTGGCGACATACATTCAATGTTCTGTTTAGTTTTTTTTTCACAAGCAGTGCAGGCACGTCCTGAGAAAGCCTTGTTGCTGTCGGGACGTTAAGCAATGTACAATCAATCAATTTTTCATCCAATGAGAATGCTGATTCTGAATCTGATTCAGTGGGACTCGGTGCATTTTGCATGACATGTAATAAATGGTACAAGTTCACACTTTCCTCCCATAAATGCATGATACATAAAAGTATGACACGTAATCATAAATGCGCGCATCATGCAATTCTGGACCAAAAGTGCATGACGCGTGCATTCATGGGTAGGAGTCATATGTTTATGTGTCATGAAAAAGGCGAACTTGAACCATTTAGCGTCACTAAGCCTTTCAGACTTTCAGTCAACAGAATCTGTGATGTAGCATTGATGAAGAAACAAACACACACATGTATAACCAACTCTTGTTTACATACAAAAATATCAACAACAGTGCAGAAATCAAATTAGATTAAGATATCAAGATAAAAAAAGTATACAAGATACAACTAAGCAAAATACACAGCACTGAATAGTGACATTCCACATATGTAATTGTAAATTTTGTGCAATCAGTTCTGCTCTCTAAACAATGGAAATAACACAAAAACAACATAGAATTTTCATTTGGTTATGTATTAAATACTTACAATGACTTGACGTACATAAGCAGAGAGAGATATAGTTTTAATTCCATCAGTGTAAAATGGGCGATTGAGTGTTGGTGTGCCGAGTACAGAAATCGACTTATCTAGCTCCAACTCTAGTGTCTCCAGGCGCTCTCTCTTGTCAGTTTCGCCGTTTTCTTCTTTGTCGGTTTCTTCTTCATAAGTGTTGAGTCTGCAAAATACTCCTAGATGACTTCAGCGAATGCTGGAGAACACAAGTACGTCTCTTAGTCTTTTGGCAATTGCAACAGACGAAGCACTCGATGCTGCCATCTTGTTTGTCACTTCCGGTGATAATGTCCGAGGCACTGTGTCCTTTCTTTGAATTGTTGTGGCTTATTAACGATGCAAAGAGATAAATAGTCACTTGCAACAAGCTCGAAAATGATAACACTTATGATAGAAACTTCACTAGGCTTACGCAAAACCGTTGATTGAGCACAATCAACAAAGCATCATCACCGCAGGCTAAAGACAGAAAAGTTGGTCAGGAAGGCAGGGTTGCCCACTGTAAACCAGGAAATCCCCCATATTCATGAGCCAGCAAATCACTAAAAGGGCAAATTTCATTGGCTAGCAAGCCAAATCACACCCCTAGACGTGTGTAACTGCGCTGAGCTAGGGGTTTTCCCGCAGTCAAACGGTTTGCTCCATAGCCGAGTCGTGGCAAAATAGTGCATTTTTTTAAGTGCGGGTTTGGTGGATATGCACTAGAAATTGTTGAATAAACTATATTTTTCGGGCATAATTTTGAAAACTATTGACAGACAGTGAAGTAAAGAGATTAAACTTTTGAAATATTAAAAAATCGGGATTTTCTTGATTTCGTCATCACTCATCTATTTTTGTGCACAGCTAAGAATAGTGGCCTGTGTCTTTAGCCGGCTTTTCGCGTGCTGCATCACAAATAGATGTTGTTGTCGGTTGTGATATGCTTTGTTGTATTTTATCGTAGGACAAAATATCACGTTTTCAAAATGGTGGATGTATCCTGTTTGTAAGAGGTCAAGTACTAATTCGGTTTTACCACACCTTGTGGCGCCACAAAACAAACCACAGTGTGGGTCGAGTGTCATCAAGTTGATTTTAATACAGAATATAATTTTAATACACATGACCCCTTAGTCTGTTTTCTGCAATTTTGAGTTGTGCGTCATAAATCGGATACAAATATACATTTATTCAGTTAGTCTCCGAACTCGAGTTTGCACTGCCGTGAACCTAAAGGGAGCATGAGCATCGCGCTATTCTACGCTGCAGTGCCGGGGACGGTCGTCAAATCGCACGTGTTGACAGCCATGGGTGTTTTGTTTTGAGCTCGGTGGTCCCGATTTCATCCCCGCTGTGTAAACATAGCAGCATAGAGGCAACACTAGCCACCAAGATACATATAGTACATGTAGCTTCTCACAAGCACCCGCACTCTGCGCGGAACTCATGAAGATCTATGCCTCTTGGGGAGTTTTGTCTTTGGTTATGGGCGAACATTGCTAGGCAGTGAATGCCATCCCTCTGATGTAAAAACAAGAATATATTTATCCTCGTGAAAGTATGCGGTAACGGTGGAATGAATGTTTTTTGATAGGTTCATTTGTCTCTGTGCACATCAGACAGAACAGAGAACCTTCTGCCATACCATCTGACGGCAGTTCCGATGAAAGCGGCCTTCAAGGCTGGCTAAAGCTTTGTACTGTCCCCAGCCCTCAACCAAATAATAGCCCTATCCAAGCCCATTTTAGTATATATTTTAATTTGTAACCTGGCTTTTAAATTTCTGCCCGTATAATAATGTGCCTCAGCAGATCCAAGTATATTCCATAGTGAACCCAAATCTGTCTTTAACAGAACGATAGAGGGCGTGAAAGTGTGTTCATTTATATGGTCATTGATGTACGGTTACTGAAAAACAAAAGAAACGGCTGAAACTCACTGCAACTCACTGCAAACCACAATAAGCGCATCTCCCTTCACCCTCCCCCACTCAGCCTGGAAATTAAAATTGTGTGAACTGAAAAAGCAAAACTTTGGCACAGATTCTCATGAGTCACGATCCTGTAACTTGCATGATGGACTTCTGAGGATATATGCCTTTCTCATCAGTAGTTCGGAAAGGGTCACTATCACATTTAATTAGATACACTCACTGATACGCACCTTCTGTTAGTCTGGAATAAACATAGATCCTCATGGCGCCTGCAGATGTGAAAACTAATGAGAATCATGCCTCTTGCCTGGCTCTATCATTACGCTGGTCCTTACAAGAAGCTACGCGAGCTGATTCACTGACTGCCTTCCATAGTGTAATAGACGCGTTGACAGCAATTATAAACAAACCGCTCCGCTGAAAAAAGGGGACAGAAACAGAATAGATAGAGCTCACATTTTTCCATCGAATGAAAATGATTAGGCTTTTGGGAGAACTGTGTCAATATATATTTTAAATTTGCAACCTGGCTTTTTTAAATTTCTGAGTTTTCAGAATTATATGTGCCTCAGCAGATTCAAGTATATTCCATAGTGAACCGACTGTCTTAACCAGAACAAAAGAGGGGGGCTGGGTGGGGGGGGGGGGGGGAAAGTGTGTTCATTTATAATATGGTCATTGATGTACGGTTACTGAAAAGCAAAAGAAACGGCTGAAACTCACTGCAAACCACAATAGCGCATCTCTCTTCCCACCCGGGTCTACCCCACCCGGGTCTGCCCTGGGGGACTTGGGTGGGGTTAGGTATTTTTTAGTTCCCAGGGTCACCCTGGTCAGCCCCACAGGGTGGGGTTTTCTCTCTATTCTGGGGCATGTGTTTCTGTCTACCCGAGGTCCATTCACCTGTATTTGCCTTTTTTAAACTCTCCCTACTGTCTGCACTGCCTGTAGCTCTTGATATTGGATGTGTGTTGCTAAATGGTCTTAGCTTTATTTAGGCCCCATGTGTTAGGTTTATTTAATGTGTTTGACCGGCTGGCGACATACATTCAATGTTCTGTTTAGTTGGTTGTTTTTTTTCACAAGCAGTGCAGGCACGTCCTGAGAAAGCCTTGTTGCTGTCGGGACGTTAAGCAATGTACAATCAATCAATCAATCCCACCCGGGTCTGCCCTGGGGGACTTGGGTAGGATAGGTATTTTTTAGTTCCCAGGGTCACCCTGGTCAGCTCCACAGGGTGGGTTTTTCTCTCTATTCTGGGGCATGTGTTTCTGTCTACCCGAGGTCCATTCATCTGTATTTGCCTTTTTAAAACTCTCCCTACTGTCTGCACTGCCTGTAGCTCTTGATATTGGATGTGTGTTGCTAAATAGTCTTAGCTTTATTTAGCCCCATGTGTTGGGTTTATTTAACGTATTTGACCGGCTGGCGACATACATTCAATGTTCTGTTTATTTTTATTTTTTCACAAGCAGTGCAGGCACATCCTGAGAAAGCCTTGTTGCTGTCGGGACGTTAAGCAATGTACAATCAATCAATCAATCTCTCCCTTTTCCCCCACTCAGCCTGGAAATTAAAATTGTGTGAACTGAAAAAGCAAAACTTAGGCACAGATTCTCATGTGTCACGTTCCTGTAACTTGCGTGGCGGACTCTTGAGGATCTATGCCTTTTCTCATATGTAGAAAGGACCACTATCACACTGTTCAAGATACACTAAATGATAAACACCTCCTGTCTTGAATAAACATAGATCTCATGGCGCCCGCAGATACGAAAGCTCATGAGAATCCTGACTCTTGCCTGCCTCTATCATTATGCTGGTCCTTACATACAAGAAGCTGCGCGAGCTGATTCAGTGACTCCCCCACCCGGGTCTGCCCTGGGGGACTTGGGTGGGGTTAGGTACTTTTTAGTTCCCAGGGTCACCCTGGTCAGCCCCACAGGGTGGGTTTTTCTCTCTATTCTGGGGCATGTGTTTCTGTCTACCCTTTGTCCATTCACCTGTATTTGCCTTTTTAACACTCTCCCTACTGTCTGCACTGCCTGTAGCTCTTGATATTGGATGTGTGTTGCTAAATGGTCTTAGCTTTATTTAGGCCCCATGTGTTAGGTTTATTTAATGTATTTGACCGGCTGGCGACATACATTCAATGTTTTGTTTAGTTGTTTTTTTTTCACAAGCAGTGCAGGCACGTCCTGAGAAAGCCTTGTTGCTGTCGGGACGTTAAGCAATGTACAATCAATCAATCAATGATTCAGTGACTGCCTTCCATAGTGTATTAGATGCGATGACAGCAATTATAAACAAACCGCTCGGCTGAAAAAAGGGACCGAAACCGAGAAGAGCGCGCGCTCACATTCCATCGAATCAAAATGATTAGGCTTTTCGGAGTCTGAGTTAGAACTGTATTGCTCGAGCGGTTTCAACCTTTTTTTTTATATCTGAATTGTAATTTCGTCACTGCCGTTTTCAACAGTACGACCTGAACCATGAAGGTAATCATCACCTGTACTCTTCAGGTCTAGCCAATGTGCATACTTATTCGTAAGGTATTGACTGATTCTTACATCATACAGATGCAAATCTTTGCAAGTTATGTTTGCTGGGTTTTTTCTAAGCCTTCGGCCTGCAAAATACTTTGTGATCTCATCGTAGTGCTGATATGGTAACATTCGAGATGCCTACACTTGGTTTGGGCGGCCTTTGATTGTACAAGACAAATGTGTAATTTGTGGATTATAGAATGTTTCTGATTTCCTTTTGTATGGACTTCCTGGTTCAATGCCCCACCCGGGTCTGCCCTGGGGGACTTGGGTGGGGTTAGGTATCTTTTAGTTCCCAGGGCCACCCTGGTCAGCCCCACAGGGTGGGTTTTTCTCTCTATTCTGGGGCATGTGTTTTTGTCTACCTTTGTCCATTCAACTGTACCCCACCCGGGTCTGCCCTGGGGGACTTGGGTGGGGTTAGGTATTTTTTAGTTCCCAGGGTCACCCTGGTCAGCCCCACAGGGTGGGGTTTTCTCTCTATTCTGGGGCATGTGTTTCTGTCTACCCGAGGTCCATTCACCTGTATTTGCCTTTTTTAAACTCTCCCTACTGTCTGCACTGCCTGTAGCTCTTGATATTGGATGTGTGTTGCTAAATGGTCTTAGCTTTATTTAGGCCCCATGTGTTAGGTTTATTTAATGTGTTTGACCGGCTGGCGACATACATTCAATGTTCTGTTTAGTTGGGTTTTTTTTTTTTCACAAGCAGTGCAGGCACGTCCTGAGAAAGCCTTGTTGCTGTCGGGACGTTAAGCAATGTACAATCAATCAATCAACCATTCAACTGTGTTTGCCTTTTTAAAACTCTCCCTACTGTCTGCACTGCCTGTAGCTCTTGATATTGGATTGTGTTGCTAAATGGTCTTAGCTTTATTTAGGCCCATGTGTTAGGTTTATTTAATGTATTTGACCGGCTGGCGACATACATTCAATGTTCTGTTTAGTTGTTTTTTTTCACAAGCAGTGCAGGCACGTCCTGAGAAAGCCTTGTTGCTGTCGGGACGTTAAGCAATGTACAATCAATCATTAAATCCTGGTTCAATAAACAACATAAGAACGCCTTTCAGTGACCTGGAAGGTGTGTTCAAGTTTATGTTTCACATTGGATCGCTTTTGTCTTTATGCATTAAACTATGTCTTATCACCTGGTCAAAATAAATCGGCAGTCTTGACTGGTACTGATTTTGTATGAGTTTGGCTAGTTCTGTGTGTGTGACAATTTCATATTCCAAAGAGATGTTAGAGATCTTGTATGTTGCAGTGAGATCTGATGATTTTATAACTTTGGAGTAGTCATTGAAATTTAGTTCAAAACTCAGACGGTCATTCAGTGCTCCTTGGTAATAAGGCAAATGCGCTGTCAGGATTTCAAATTCAAGTGGAATGCAAAACCTGGTTCGTATGTGTCTGCCACAATAACGTCCTTGGCAGCTGCTGTTTATTTATCTCCAGCGTTACCCCACCCGGGTCTGCCCTGGGGGACTTGGGTGGGGTTAGGTATTTTTTAGTTCCCAGGGTCACCCTGGTCAGCCCCACAGGGTGGGTTTATCTCTCTATTCTGGGGCATGTGTTTCTGTCTACCCTTTGTCCATTCACCTGTATTTGCCTTTTTAAAACTCTCCCTACTGTCTGCACTGCCTGTAGCTCTTGATATTGGATGTGTGTTGCTAAATGGTCTTAGCTTTATTTAGGCCCCATGTGTTAGGTTTATTTAATGTATTTGACCGGCTGGCGACATACATTCAATGTTCTGTTTAGTTTTTTTTTCACAAGCAGTGCAGGCACGTCCTGAGAAAGCCTTGTTGCTGTCGGGACGTTAAGCAATGTACAATCAATCAATCTCCGGCGTTGATTCTAAGTTTGGTATTGTTATCTGACTGTATGCCTAATCTTCTCGTTTTTCTCTTGTGAGCCAAAGATCTTTGTAACAGTAGAACACATCAGCATCGTCAAGACTAAACACTTCCTGTCCTTCAAGTTTAACTTTCCCCACCCGGGTCTGCCCTGGGGGACTTGGGTGGGGTTAGATATTTTTTAGTTCCCAGGGTCACCCTGGTCAGCCCCACAGGGTGGGTTTTTCTCTCTATTCTGGGGCATGTGTTTCTGTCTACCCTTTGTCCATTCACCTGTATTTGCCTTTTTAAAACTCTCCCTACTGTCTGCACTGCCTGTAGCTCTTGATATTGGATGTGTGTTGCTAAATGGTCTTAGCTTTATTTAGGCCCCATGTGTTAGGTTTATTTAATGTATTTGACCGGCTGGCGACATACATTCAATGTTCTGTTTATTTTTTTTTTTTCACAAGCAGTGCAGGCACGTCCTGAGAAAGCCTTGTTGCTGTCGGGACGTTAAGCAATGTACAATCAATCAAGTTTAACTTTAATAGTATTAATAATTGCTCTGCCAAGATTATCAACTAGTGTTTGTTCACATCTGATTCTGATGAAAGTTCAATATTAAATGCAAGGCGTGCAGTGCCAGAAACAATAACGTCACTGGGACCTACCCAGCAAGCACAGTATGTTGGGCAAATATTGGTCCATTGCTGGATAATGGCTGGTATTTTGGGCCAGTATGCGAAAGCTTAGCGCCATGCTGGAACCAACACACGCGCCGGTAACGCGTGAGCCCGCGCGCACGCCGGTATAATCAAGCTTGGTGCCAAGCTGGAACAATCACGCGAGCCGACGGAGGCCGTGCCTCGCCCGCGCGCTGCTTCGCCTGCAAATGTTGGCACACGACAGGCGAGCCAGTATGGCCTAATTCGCAACATTGACAGATGAAATTTAAAATCTAATGACATTTATCTTGAAAATAAATACAACACAATCTTTTACCATAGTTTTGGCACGCTGTGACATTAAAAAAATTTTTTTTTTTTAGATACAACATTTATTTGCTGCATTCTATGTTTTGTAAGAGGCTGCCTTGCATGCCGGTATAGCACCTCGTGCGATTTATTCCGCCAAATTTGACTGCAGATCAAGGCTAAAAATTCCATTGCCAGACAAGTTCCAGCTTTCTTTCTTCTACATTTCATTCGCTGATCCTGGGGGACTTGGGTGGGGTTAGGTATTTTTTAGTTCCCAGGGTCACCGTGGTCAGCCCCACAGGGTGGGTTTTTCTCTCTATTCTGGGGCATGTGTTTCTGTCTACCCGAGGTCCATTCACCTGTATTTGCCTTTTTAAAACTCTCCCTACTGTCTGCACTGCCTGTAGCTCTTGATATTGGATGTGTGTTGCTAAATGGTCTTAGCTTTATTTAGGCCCCATGTGTTAGGTTTATTTAACGTATTTGACCGGCTGGCGACATACATTCAATGTTCTGGGTTTTTTTTTTTTTTTTCTCACAAGCAGTGCAGGCACGTCCTGAGAAAGCCTTGTTGCTGTCGGGACGTTAAGCAATGTACAATCAATCAATCAATCAATCATTCGCTGATGCCACGTACACTCTTGTTGATTAAGGTACATTAAGGTGTATAGTATAATTTTAAACTTCTTGAGAAAAGATGGATTTTAAAAAGTGAGTCGAACTGGGCGAAAAGGAGAAATAATTATCTGGAATTCCCACTACAAGATCGTGCAGAGCTGGAGCGTCTCAACAGTCCTGGACAACGCGGTGACCATGCAGGAACAATATGGTAATTATACATTTGAAATCTGAATAGTGTTTGCATTTGTTGTTTATGCTGCTTGGGTTGATGAATTTAGTTATGTAGCTGGAGGTTTAGAAACTAAATTTTATTATTTTTTGTATGCTGTTTTGTGTTCCGTTTTATTGCTGCTCTACAGTATGCAGGGAAACTACAGAGAGAGGTAAATTTTTATTGTGATTTTTTTGACAATTTTTTTTGGTAAAACCATCATTTTTTTTCTGTGTGTCTGCAGATTCTGTACTTATCCCATGTTGGAGGATTGGACTTTAAAGATTGTGTACCCATGGCGGACAATGCAACTTTTGATGAGTACAACTACAAGTGTCTTGATATTGTACAACCTCACTGGAAAAAAAGGAAAGAAGCCTTCAGCAGACTGTGTAACCTGCACAACGCAATCATTGGTAAATTATAATTAAGTAATGCTCTGTTTCATTCCTATTAAAAACAAGATGGGATAAACCATAACCCACAAAGTCCCTTCTATCTGTCCTCACTGTTAATTCTCTACCTTTTGTCTTTGACCTAACTCTGATTACTGATGTTGAATTTTCTCCTAGTCCTATTGAAATATCTCACAGATCTGCTAATGCAACAGTGAGTTCTATAAGGGGCGCAGGACATGCGCATCATTGATTTGTCAAACGTCATTAATTGTCATGCGTAAGTTTTAGTTTAAATATGAGTTTCACTTTCGCTTCATAGGCTTGATCAAATTGTGACAAAACTAGAATTTCATAGTACAATTTCAGTTTTGCTATAATTTGTGTGAAAGCAGTTTGACTTTACCTAGCTACATGATAATATTATACTAAGTACACGGATCACATGCATGCTCTTCTGAAAGTGCGTCGATGTGTGTGCGTGCATGCACGCGCGCTTCAAACATCTCCAAGAGGCATAGATCCTCATGGGCCTGAAGGGCACATGATCTATTCCTCCATGAGATGCGCGCATGTTTGTGTGAGAGAGAGCCACGCGTGCGAGATAGAATGAGGTCATATTTTAGAGCCCATTCAGATGTTAGAGCCTGCACTGCAGGGAGTTTGCGCTTTACATAATTATTATATTTAGAGTCTCTTGGCTTGACTTCGCGAACGAAGATTTTATAGGAGTTGCCCACGACGTCTGCAGGCTTGTTCGTGGCTGCGGAGGCCAATCCGAGACAGACAGGTTCGACCGCAGTGGCTGCAGGGGAAGGTATGGCCAGGGTTCAGAGCTGCGGCATCTCTGTTTTTTCTCCTGAGCCGCTTGTCCTTAAGCAGGGGTCAAAATCTTCCGCTTTTCCGCGGATATCAGCGTTAATTTAAAAAAATCCGATTAAAAAAAAAAAGGCATTTCCGCGTGGAAAAAAATAAAACGTAAAAAATCTGAAACGGTCGTGGTTCTTAAACGGCGCAGGTCCACAAGTTGTCAGATTCGTTTATCGTTAACTTTAGGCAAGCGATGTTTTCCAAGATGGCGTCTGGCGATGCAGGACACATTGTTGCTCGCGGCTAAACTTTTAATGAAACGGGAGTGAGAAAGAAATGGAGGTGGGAGTGGTGTGAAAAATCGATGAAGGTTAAGTCGAACCCTGACATGTTTGAACGGATATAAGAGCACATTTTAAAGCTGGAATCGGTAGAAGTGAGCACCGTGATTTTTCGTGCCTACCCCCCCCCCCCCTCCGCTGTTTGAGTTTTCGGCTCCCGGAATCAATGTGTCGCTTGCCCCCCCCCCCCCCCCCCCCCCCGTTGTTTCCGCCTTTTTCTCCAGCACGTGTTTTGACCCCTGCCTTAAGGCTAGCTCTGTGAGAGTCCTCAAAGGAGACAGCTGCCTTGTAAATGGTGGAGCGCCAGGTGTCACGGTCCGCAGCAAGCGAAGACCACTGGTGGTGGCCGATTTGGCAGGCACTAAGTGACTTCTTGAGACAGTCTTTGTATCTCTTCTTTGGTGCCCCTCTGTCACGGTGTCCAGTAGCAAGCTCGCCGAACAGGGTGATCTTTGGTAGGCGATGATCCTCCATCCTGGAGACATGCCCCGCCCATCTGAGCTGTGTCCGCAGCAGCAAAGCCTCGATGCTCACAGTTTCAGCCTGTTCAAGGACCTCGATGTTGGTGACATAGTCCCTCCAGTGAATGCCCAGGATGGTACGCAGGCAGCGCTGGTGGAAGCGTTCGAGGAGTCGTAGTTGGCTGCGGTAGAGGGCCCAGGACTCGGAACCATACAGCAGGGTGGGGAGGACCACAGCTCTGTACACGCTGATCTTGGTGCCTGTTTTCAGCTGTTGATTGTGCCACACCCGCTTGAAAAGTCGCCCAAAAGCGCTGTTCGCTTTTGCCAGCCTGCTGGCAAGCTCCTTGTCCAGCTTGGCGTCCGACGTGATAATGCAGCCAAGGTAAGTAAACTGGTGCACTGACTTTAGTTCAGACTCGCCAATGGTGATGTGAGGAGGGCGATACACTGTCTTGGGTGCCGGCTTATGGAGGACCTCTGTCTTTTTCAGACTGACCTCGAGTCCAAAGAGCTGGGCAGCATCTGCAAAGCAAGACGTGATGCGCTGCAGGGCTCTCTCTGTGTGTGCAACGAGGGCAGCATCATCAGCAAAAAGCAGCTCACGAATCAGTTGGTCTAGGGTTTTCGTGTGGGCCTGCAGTCGTCTGAGGTTGAACAGGCTGCCATCGAGACGATACCTGATGTACACTGCATCGTCATCATCGAGGTCCACTGTGGCCTGCTTCAACATCATGCTAAAAAAGATGGTGAAAAGGGTCGGTGCCAGCACGCAGCCGTGCTTTACGCCATTGAGAATGGGGAATGGTTCTGAGAGGTCATTGTTGAGTCTGACCTGGCCTTGCTGGTCCTCGTGTAGCTGGACAATCAAGTTGAGGAACTTTGGGGGACAGCCAAGTCGCTCCAGGATCTGCCACATGCCTTGCCTGCTCACATTGTGACAAAACTAGAATTTCATAGTACAATTTTAGTTTTGCTATAATTTGTGTGAAAGCAGTTTGACTTTACCTAGCTACATGATAATATTATACTAAGTACACGGGTCACCTGCATGCTCTTCTTCATATTTAGAGTATTATGTCAGTATCTATGCGGTGACAGAATTGCCTCTTTTATGTCGCCGCCACTGTCTGACTTTCTCTAGAAGTAAAGGTTTTTTAGTGTTTTAATTCTTTTCTGAAAAGAATTAATTTTTACTAAAGAAGTTGAAAGGATACAAAGCTGGCTAACGAACTCATCCAGTGTCTTTCTCCAAATTAGCTATATATTATATATATATATGCAAAGCTTCAAGTAAATATGACAAAAATTATGGTCTCTAATCTTGGTCAACTGACTTCCTATAAATGGTTGTTTATGTCTTCAATGAGTCATTCAATTACAATAGGATAGATCTCTTACTCTTAGCCATCTACTTATAAAATGATTTCGCTAAGTTTCAAGCTTGTGTGTACAGAAATATCGGAGATTCTCTTGTTTATATCATACATGATACGCACATACGGCGCTTCGCACCAAATGTACGTTCAGCAGCGAGGTTAGCGTAACTAGACATGTCGTAATTTTTGTCTCGTTGCTTCAATGATTAAAGATTTAGCCTGCCCACCTTTGACATCATGGACATGCTATTAAATTTGCCCCACTGCGATCCGTTCTAAAAGGCCCCTTCTATAAATAGAAGAGACTTAAATTACTTAAAAGAAAACTGAAGTCCAACTGGGATCACATCATTCAAGTGACTGCATGGATATTGCAAAACTGGCTGAAGTGAGTCTTTGTTTTGGGTCATCTGTACGATGGTATTTAGCCATTGCCTGTCATGAAACTTGCATTGGTATTTCTCTGAGATTAAGCAAGCCACAGTCTTCTGAAATGTTCCGACTTGGCCCAAGGGTACTTTCTAAGACCTATAAACACCAATTTCGGTGACCTCTCTTAAGGTCAACACCACAGGATTCAGTAATCAGACATGCATTTTATTTTCAGATGGTGTACTGAAAACGGGCACCAAGATCAGCATGTACAGAGCTGTCGTCCTCACCACCCTGCTGTATGGTTCCGAGTCCTGAGTCCGAGTGATACAAAGACTGTCTCAAGAAGTCACTTAGTGCCTGCCAAATCAACCACCGCTTGCTGCGGACTGCAACACCTGGCGCTCCACCATTTACAAGGCAGCCGTCTCCTTTGAGGACTCTCGCAGAGCTAGCCAAGGACAAACTGCTCAGGAGAAAGAAACAGAGATGCCGCAACTCAGAACCCTGGCCAGACCTCCCCCTGCAGCCACTGCGGTTGAACCTGCCTGTCCCGGATTGGCCTCCTCAGCCACACGAGCATGCCTGTAGACGTGGGTAACCCTTATAGAATCTTCGTTCGCGAAGTCAAGCCAAAAAGGTGGTGTGAGAAGGCGCCATGGCAGTGCAACAAACACAGACAAAGACCACGTTTTAGCCACATGGCTTACTGCCTACCCGGCACCGGCCTCCACGTGGCGTAGGTGGGTAGTCCGCTCAGTCCCTGACTGAGTGGGCTAGCGGACGGGTGCCATCTTTGTCCAGGATTAGGACTTGATGTCAGCAGATATGTTGTTCAGCCTTTTCACTGGTCCGGTTTTTAAGGAGCTGTGCTAACCTAGGTCGTACCATGTTGGATTGGTCCTTAAAAATACTCGTGACTTTTTGGTCCTTTGGATCCCAAGTGTTTGCCGTGCTTGGAGACCCGTGTCGGGGGAGAAGAGGATCCTGGTGGCTGAGGTTCCCTTTGGGCTGCGGCTCACTGGTGCCAACACTCCACTTCGGCCTTGACTTCTACCTAAACGGGAGGCTAGTCGTACCGGCCTAGTCAATCGGCTCTTGTCACGTTGAGCCCTATCCCACTGTTGACATGCGGGTTGCTATACGGAGCACCATGCTATAGCTTCTGCTGCTGATTAGGTGCTTTACGCCAGTATTCCCCTGCATTCAACGGTGTGATAGAAGGCGGTGGCTCAAACGGTTCAATCGGGCTTACCCCCTTGAGTATATCTTTCGGGCAGTCTCCATTGTGCGTCGGCTGGAGACCCGCCGACAGTTGCACTTTCCCTTGTTGGGCTCGGTGGCGGGCGGGGACCCCCGGGGGATGAATATCTCTACTAATATAATATGGATAAAACCAAAAATCCAAAACTAGCACAGAAACGGCGCATAGACACCGACATTGCACATGACAGTGATTCAGACTGTGAGGAAGCGACGCCTCAGGCGTCGGCCGTATGGCCTCGCTTCCTCATTGTCCATAGCAAGGTGAAGGAGAAACCAGTTACCAAGCTGCATCCTTTTCTGGTGGGGGAGACCCTCAGGAGCCGTGTTGGCAGGCCTGACGCCCAGCGCCTCAGGTCAGGTGACTTGCTGGTGGAGTGCCGTACTCGGGCACACTCCAGCGGGCTACTGGGGCTCTCTTCCATCGGAGACACTCCTGTGGAAGTCACACCCCACAAAACTATGAATTCGTCAAGAGGCGTAATCAAAGATCAAGCTTTGGCAGAACTGTCAGAAGATGAACTTGTAAGGAACCTTAAGTCTCAGGGGGTGACTTGCGTCAGGCGCTTCGCTTCCAAGCGAGGTGGTGGGGAGATCCGTCTCCCTACCATCATCCTGACGTTTGGCACCCCCACCCCTCCTACTACCATCTGGGGAGGTTACTACTCCCTGAGAGTGAAAAAGTACGTCCCTCTTACCCTCCGGTGCTTTAAGTGCCAAAAGTATGGCCATGGGCAGAAGACATGCCGTCAGGCAGAGGCTTCATGCGCCCGTTGCACTAGGCCCGGACACTCTGCTGAGTCCTGCACAGCCACCCCCCTGTGTGTGAATTGCCAGGGGGCGCATATGGCTTCGGATAAGAAATGCCCTCGTTGGATATCCGAGTGCAAGATTCAGCAGGTGCGTGTGGAGAAGGGGCTGTCCTTTCTGGATGCCAAAAAACTGGTTGAAGGCCCTGGTGCAGCTGCGGCTGCCCCAACCTCTAACACCTCAGTGTATACTTTTAGTGCAGCGGTGGCAGGCAAGTGCCCCACCAAAGACTTTTCATGTCAGACCCCAACTTCTTGGTTGGGGGCGGAGCCTCGGCTCATCTCGCCCCTAGAGAGTAACCCTCCTCCGGTGGTGACAAGGAGCCAGGGAACGCAGAAGGCGGACACTGCCGGTCCGGTTGTGCTGCCTTCTGTTGCCCCTAAGCCTCAGCCCCCACCCAAACCTGTTAGTCAGTCAACTCCAAAGGCTTCTGGCTCTGGTCAGCCTTCTAAGGCCGCTAACTCTAGCGACAGGAACGCTGCCCAGGACCAGAAGTCTAAGAAATCTATGGGACCGCTGTGCGCACGGGCCCAGAAGGGGAACACAGATGTGCCCCTTCAAAACAAATATGCTGCACTGGAGGAGCGGATGGAGGGAGTGGAAGTTGTTGTTGCTGATGCTGCGGCAGCTCCACCCCCTTCCTCTCCGAAGAACCAGAGGAGGCCCGGGAGCCGGCCCCCCTCTGTTTCTTCAACTCCTTCCAAGGTAAAGGAAAAAGGGGGGAAAAACTCCTTACCCCCAGATCAGACTTAATCATGGACTCTTTGCTTCAGTGGAATTGTCGTGGTTTTCGAGCTAACTTTGAGGAATTACGTCTTTTAGTCAAGTTCTATAACCCCTCAGTCATATCTCTTCAGGAGACTTACCTGAAGACTTCTGACCCTGTGTCTTTTAATGGTTTTAATGTTATACATAAAGGCTCTGATTCGGAGAGGCGCTCGGGTGGAGCGGCTCTTCTCATTAGTAGCCAAATTTTATGTAGCCCCGTTAGCATCGACACTTGTCTTCAGGCTGTCGCTGCTCGGGTTACCTTAAAAAAGACCATAACCATATGCAGTATTTACCTGCCACCATCACTGCGGGTCTGTAGCAATGATATTTTTCACTTAGTAGATCAACTGCCCCCTCCCTTTATTCTCATGGGGGATTTTAACGGTCATGCTCACCTTTGGGGCAGTGACCACTATGATGGCAGAGGTCAGATGTTAGAAGATGTTTTTTCTCAACTTAACCTATGTGTCTTTAACGATGGCTCACCTACATACTCTAACTCAGGTTCCGGATCTAGTTCTGTTCTAGACCTCACTGTGTGTGATCCTTCTCTCATGCTGGACTTTGACTGGAAGGTTCACGACGACCTGTGTGGTAGTGACCACTTCCCAGTAGTCCTGTCATCGGTCAGCTGTGAGGAGGATTCGCCGGTGGGGCGCTGGAATCTCAAGAAAGCTAACTGGTCTCTGTTTGCCTCTCTCTGTCAGTCTCGTCTTACAGAGGAGGTGGTCATGTCAGCTGAAGAACCTGTTTCTTGTTTTACTTCTATTTTGTTGGAGGTTGCAGGTGAAACCATCCCTAGAACTTCAACATCACTCCCTCGGAAGCCAAGAGTACCATGGTTCAATGAAGAGTGCCGCAAGGCCCAAACAATGCGCAAATCTGCTCAGCGACGTGCATTTCGTAATCCGTCGCAAGCAAATATTTTAACCTTTAAAAGACAGCGGGCGAAAGCCCGTTATATTTTTAAACGTGAACGCCGTGCTTCCTGGAGACGCTTCGTCTCATCTTTATCTTCTAGGACTCCGTCCCAAAAAGTCTGGAAGGCTGTTCGAAGAATTAGGGGCAGGGGTGGCTCGGCTTCTGTCGGCCATCTTAGAGATGGTGCCAGTTTGGTCACAGATAAAAAGGCTGTGGCCAATTTGCTTGCCTCCACCATTGCCCATAATTCTTCAACAGAGCATTATTCACCTTTCTTCCAGAGAGAGAAGGAGAAGCGAGAATCTTGTGCTTGTGATTTTATATCGGATAACTTGGAAGACTATAATGCCCCTTTTACGTTTTCAGAATTGCAGCAAGCCATGCAGAAATGTACTGACTCTGCTGCTGGATTAGATACCATCCATTATCAGCTCATAACACATCTGCCTGAGGATTCACTCCTTGTACTTCTCAAGGCCTTTAACCATATCTGGATAACCGGTCATTTTCCGCCATCTTGGCGCCAGGCTGTGGTTGTGCCAATTCCCAAGCCGGGTAAGGATCCTTCCGACCCGGGCAACTACCGGCCAATAGCTTTGACATCATGTTTATGTAAAACTATGGAACGCTTGGTCAACGCCCGACTGGTGTGGCATCTTGAGTCACAGGGTCTCATCACAGACCTCCAGTGCGGTTTCCGGCGCTTCCGTAGTACAACTGACCATCTAGTCCGCTTTGAGTCTTTTATCCGAGATGCTTTTGTCAACAAGCAGCATGTCTATGCAATTTTCTTTGATCTTGAAAAGGCATATGACACGACCTGGAAGCATGGTATAATGTCTGATTTGTCGGACATGGGTTTTAAAGGGCCTCTGCCCGTTTTTATTCACAATTTTTTGTCCAACAGGTCGTTCCATGTCCGTGTGGGCTCCACCCTCTCCGACTCCTTTGAACAGGAGATGGGTGTCCCGCAGGGCAGTATTCTATCTCCTGTTTTATTTAGCATTAAAATAAATAACATTGTAAAGGCCGTCAAGGATGATTCTGAATGCTCTTTGTTTGTGGACGACTTTGCTTTGTGTGCACGAGGTCGAGGACTTGCGTCCCTTGAGAGGCGCTTGCAGCTATGCGTTGATCGCATCCAGGGGTGGGTGTCTCTCAATGGATTCAGATTCTCGCCCTCCAAGACAGTCTGTGTGCATTTTACTAACCAGACGAAATTTTTTCCAGAACCTAGCCTGAGCATTGCTGGAGTGCCAATTAAGGTGGCTGACGAGGCTAAGTTTTTGGGGGTCATCTTTGACAAAAGATTGACCTTCTGCAACCATGTTAACTACCTTAGAACCTCTTGTCGGAAGGCCCTCGACATTCTTCGTGTCGTTGGTCGTACTGACTGGGGTGCAGACCGCATCGTCTTACTTCGACTGTACCGGGCCCTTGTTCGGTCCAAACTGGATTACGGCTCTGTGGTATATGGCTCGGCTTCCAAGTCTGTTCTGCAGCGTCTGAACACAATTCACCATCAAGGTCTGCGCATATGTCTGGGAGCCTTCAGGACATCTCCAGTTCCTAGTCTGTATGCAGAGGCAGGGGAGCCTTCTCTCAGGCTCCGCCGCATCCGCCTCATGCTCAGCTACGTTCTGAAGCTGAAGGCCCATCCAGAAAATCCTGCCTATGATTGTGTTTTTAACCCGTCGTTTGCAGAGATTTACGATGCCCATCCGGGAGCTGTCCGTCCACTTTCCTTCCGTGTCCGACCTCATCTGCAGGCGGCCGGAGTGGACCTGGACAAAGTTTCGGAATCTCTGCAACACGTCACTCCACCCTGGCTACTACCAGTTCCTGACATCTTGCTGGACTTGACTGCCCACAAGAAGGATTGTACTCCACCAGCCATATACCAACAGAGCCTCAATGAACTCCTTTCAATTTTTCCTGGCTATTGTCGTCTTTATACGGATGGGTCCAAGTCTGAGGATGGAAGAGTGGCTGCGGCTGCAGTGTCCTCTCGCCACCCTAGACGCCCATTTAAGCTCCGTCTCCCTGACCATTCCTCTGTATTTAGTGCAGAACTGCAGGCCATTCTGCTAGCACTCAAGCATGCCTATCAGTCTCGGGAAAGGAACTTCCTGATTCTGTCTGACTCTCTTTCTGCCCTGCAGGCCCTTCAGGGCGCGGGAACATACCATCCACTGCTGGTGCAGATTAGAGAGCTCTACGCGGACTTGATGAAGGAATATTATGACATCATTTTTATTTGGGTCCCAGGCCATGTGGGCATCGAAGGCAACAGAATCGCAGATTCTGCTGCCAACAGTGCCCGCAGTGACCCTGTCCCTGACACACAGACTGTCTATAGTGATTTTAAACCTGTTATTAGTGCGTACATAGCCCGCGAGTGGCAGTCCGAGTGGGACAAAGAGGAAGGGAACAAGCTTCATGAAGCTCTTCCTAAGTTGTCTGACAGTCTACCTTTCCGCTGCGGCAGCCGCCGTGAGGAGACTGTCCTTGCTCGGCTCCACATCGGGCACACATATGTTACGCACTCTTACTTACTTAAACAGGATGAGCGTCCATGGTGTTTTGCCTGTGATGAGCAGTTTTCTGTTCGACACTTTTTGCTGTATTGTGCTGACCTAATTGACACCAGATATAAACACTTCACAGCAGACTCCTTGAAGGTTTTGTTCCGGGATGTTCCCCCGGACAAAATCTTCAATTTTTTGAGAGAATGCAATATTTTTAACAAGATCTGAGCATTCATAGACTATGTGAATTTTTTTATTTGCCCTTTTTGAGAGTATGTAGACGTTTCTTTTCCAGACATGTGCGACATTTTAGCCTGAGATTTTTAATCTATATTTACATCTTGTCTTAAGACCTTGCTTTTAGTCTGGCTGACCAGATTTTTACCCATCCCGCCGTGAGATGGCCTTGGTCGCCTGCTCGGCGTTAAACCCAAATAACTAACTAACTAACCACATGGCTTACTGGATCAATCAGCAGAGGAAGCGAGCACACACACACAGACTGACAGTGATTAGTATAGTTTTAGTTTCTCTGCAAGCTGCTTAACCCTCTGGCTATCAGTACTGCCTGACATTGTGATGATTCATGCAGGACACACACACTGACAGTGATTAGTACAGTGTTAGTTTCTCTGTACGCTGCTTCACCCTCTGGCTATCAGTATCAGTACTGGCTGACATTGTGATGATTCCTGCAGGACACAGACTGATAGTGATTAGTACAGTTTTAGTTTCTCTGCAAGCTGCTTAACCTTCTGGCTATCGGTACCGCCTAGTATTGTGATGATTCCTGCAGGAATCATTGTGACTTGTAGTGCAATACAGACAGCCAAACGGTTAACCGTATCTGTTGTCATCAGAATTATCACATTTAAAATTTAAGTAGAATGAAGTGCATGTTTTGTGCTTTTGTGAAAACTCCAATTTCTTTTGTTATGAAACGTTGTGAAATGTATGTTGTGGTATAGATGTCATTTTAGTCTATCAACTAAGAATTGGTCATTAACTTTTTTTCCAGCCATAGCAACATAACTCAAGCAGAGCCCATTAATTTCAACTAAACTGTCTGTGTCAAAAAAATTAAACTAATTCTCATTGCAAATGCAATATTAGGTTTTATTCTGATTCAAATATTCAGTTTTCTACACTGTTATTAGTCAGTCCTGCCAAGATGCTTACATATTGTTTATTTTTACTAGTATAGTCTGCCTCAGCAATTAAGCTTGCCTCGTGGTTTTTTTTGTTGATGCAGATAACATTTTAATAAGACGTGCACATGTTTTCTAACCATCTGTTGCACAAGTGTTTATGCTTGAAAAGTGATGGCAGCTAGTGTAGGGCTTTCAAGCACTGTAGAACAAACCTGTTTTTAGTTGCAAATCATAAAAATGCTAACTGGCTGCATGCATGATTATGAAGATAATTGTCTTTGTTTGCTTAACTACTCTCCCCCCTCCCCCCCCCCCAACCACCACATATCAATTGGTATAAATTATTTTGTTTAACTATTGTGCCAATTTCTGGGATTTTTTTGTTTTGTTGGTTATTTTTTACGCCATTCCAACACTGTACTCAGTATATGTCACTGTAGGCAATTTTTAAATACTTTTTTTAAATTCTGTGTTGCTAGAATCAATATGCCAGGTCGTGGTTGCCTGCATATTTACATTTATTATTAATATTATCATAATTATGGTTTCATGGTTACATTTTTTTTTTTTGTTCCGATGCCAGTTGATCAGTATTATGTACATGAATTTGACACTCTTTTTTAACCCATTACATCCTGATGCTGATTTCCCCTCCACCCGGGTCTGCCCTGGGGGACTTGGGTGGGGTTAGGTATTTTTTAGTTCCCATGGGTCACCCTAGTCAGCCCCACAGGGTGGGTTTTTCTCTCTATTCTGGGGCATCACGTGTTTCTGTCTACCCTTTGTCCATTCACCTGTATTTGCCTTTTTAAAACTCTCCCTACTGTCTGCACTGCCTGTAGCTCTTGATATTGGATGTGTGTTGCTAAATGGTCTTAGCTTTATTTAGGCCCCATGTGTTAGGTTTATTTAATGTATTTGACCGGCTGGCGACATACATTCAATGTTCTGTTTATTTTTTTTTTCACAAGCAGTGCAGGCACGTCCTGAGAAAGCCTTGTTGCTGTCGGGACGTTAAGCAATGTACAATCAATCAATCAATCCATTCACCTGTATTTGCCATTTTAAAACTCTCCCTACTGTCTGCACTGCCTGTAGCTCTTGATATTGGATGTGTGTTGCTAAATGGTCTTAGCTTTATTTAGGCCCCATGTGTTAGGTTTATTTAACGTATTTGACCGGCTGGCGACATACATTCAATGTTCTGTTTATTTTTTATTTTTTCACAAGCAGTGCAGGCACGTCCTGAGAAAGCCTTGTTGCTGTCGGGACGTTAAGCAATGTACAATCAATCAATCAATGTACAATGATACTGATTTTGTCAGATTTCATTTGCTTATTGTCCTATGAAGGCTACATTAATATTACGTGACAGATCAACCATTTTAGTTCATGGGTAGTGCCAGAATAGCTTGGTGCCTCATGTGCCAAGCTCCCCCACCCGGGTCTGCCCTGGGGGACTTGGGTGGGGTTAGGTACTTTTTAGTTCCCAGGGTCACCCTGGTCAGCCCCACAGGGTGAGTTTTTCTCTCTATTCTGGGGCATGTGTTTCTGTCTACCCGAGGTCCATTCACCTGTATTTGCCTTTTTAAAACTCTCCCTTCTGTCTGCACTGCCTGTAGCTCTTGATATTGGATGTGTGTTGCTAAATGGTCTTAGCTTTATTTAGGCCCCATGTGTTAGGTTTATTTAACGTATTTGACCGGCTGGCGACATACATTCAATGTTCTGTTTAGTTGGTTTTTTTTTCACAAGCAGTGCAGGCACGTCCTGAGAAAGCCTTGTTGCTGTCGGGACGTTAAGCAATGTACAATCATGTGCCAAGCTATTCTGGCACCACCCTTGAACTATCATAGTCAATTAATTTCAAGCAGGAGTTTATCAGGATGAAAAGGGAATAAAGACATGTCATATCGGATTCTTTTCTTTTCATAACCAATGTTGTTTGTGCCAAATCCTGTATGTTTAGGAGGAAATTTTGTCTCCAATCCAATTGTCAGTATATTCTGTTAATCTGTAAGAAAGTTAGTCATGGGCACAGTTTAAGAATGCACTGTATACAAAATCTGTTATGTGTACAGATCCCATTGCCAGAACCTCAACATCTGTGTGTATATTCAGAGATGGTTTTTGTACGTCATTTATCGGAACAATTGTTTTTGTTAATTGTGGGCATGGTTTATTTGTACTTTTTGTGTATTGTTACAGACAGGTTTGTTTGGGTGGGTGGTTGGGGGGTTAATTAGTCAGTTGAATCCTGCCCGAGGATGATTTGTTTTAACTTCAGATTGCCCTGTGAAAGCCGTTATGGGTAAGGAGATATACATCAACCATTTTAGTTCAAGGGTGGTGCCAGAACTGTGCACAAAGCTGTTCTGTCACTACTCTTGAGCTATCATAGTCAAATTATTTCAGGCAGTAATTATCAGATGGAAATGGTGAACTGATAATCATTGTCCTTAATTATTCATATTGCATGCTTATAATTACTATCGGTATAGTTAGAGTGTTTTCTATTTTTAAAACTGAGAATCAGATTAAACTTGTGCATCACTATGAATCTATGAGTTCAGGTCTTTCTTTTTATGTTGTGTTTTGAGGTAGGTGTTGCATATTTTGATGAACGTTTGATTTGATCTTGCCATGCAAAGGGAAAATGGCAATTGTCCAGGCCTAGTGTTGGCTCATAATGAAGCTAACTATCAGATTTATATATGTTTGCATGATGTTTTTTTCCCTCAGATGACTGAAAGCTGGATTAAATTACCAATATCCAAAACTGGCACAATACTATACAGGTTGGAAGGAGGTTGGCAGAATATTTGCTGCATGTTGGCACCAGAATGGATTAAGCTTGGCACTATATTGGCAGCCAATATTCACCATACTGGTTCTAGGATGGATCCAGCTTGGCACTATATTGGCAGCCAACATTTACCATACTGGTCCTAGGATGGATCCAGCTTGGCACTATATTGGCAGCCAATATTCACCATACTGGTCATAGGATGGATCCAGCTTGGCATTATATTGGCACCATACTGGTTATAAGATGGTTCCAGCTTGGCACTATATTGGCAGCCAACATTCACTATATTGGCCCAAGGATGGATCCAGCTCAGCAGCCAACATTTAGCCGATATTGGGCCAACATCGGGCAAATTTGCGCTTCCAATATTGGACCAATATTGCCACCCATATATCGGCCCAATATCTAAGCCAATATTGGACCTATATTGGTGTGCTGGCTGGGTAGGTTTGGAAACTTGACAGTAAGAACTTGGTTTTGATCGATAGTACTTGGATTGTTTGTGATGACGATTGATTGCCTAATGCCCTTAACATAAAGAGGCTCATGTAGTTTTCTATATGGGTCCAAGTTTGATCCGTAAAATGATGTCATTTTATTATGCAAAAATCTAAAATATTAAATTAATTAAAAAAAAACGATGGCAGCGGGAGGATTTAAACATGAAGATTTTGAAATGAATGTCTCTGATAATACAACAGATATGACTGGAATGGGAAATACTTTTAGTTTAAGTTTAGTGAAAGCGATAGATGTGTTGCCTGGCATAATAGGGGGTGTTGTCAGTTGGCTGATCAATACTGCGGCGAAGGTAGGCTTTATAGCAGAACATGTGTGGGTCTTTTTGGTTACAGTAGGAGGATTAATGGTGGGTTATTTAATGAAACAGGTAAAGAAGTAATATCCCTAATCCAGTAAGACCTATTACCAATGCAGTTCTATCTGACTCATGTGTGTTTGTTGAAGGGGCTGAGTCAGGGGTTGGTGTCGGGGCTGTTACTGACTGTATGGGGGGCGGGGCCGGGGCTGTTACTGTCTGTACAGGCATTTTTAATGGTTAATGTCTGTAAATGTGTGGTTGTTGCCCCCAAGTTTACTGTTTGATTGAGTCCTAATATTTGATCATGCCCAGCAACAATTATTTCGTTATTAAAATTTGTTATTGTCCCCATTTGTAATTGAAGGTCAGATGGTAACATGTATAACCCGATGCCAACTACAAAGTCAACTTTTTATCTGGCATATCTTAGAACGTCTTGGTAGCGCTGTATGCTTGATGGGAGATAAACCACTGAGTTGATTGAGTCTTCTAGATTTGCAAAAAACTGTTTTTGTGCTTCAAATTTTCCACTCCCATTTAAAATGTTTGATTTTGTTAATGATTGTGCTTCTAGGATACACCACACAAATGTTCTGATAGACTCATTTACGCGCTCGGCTCCCGCTTGGTTAAACCCGTTACTATGGTCTAAGACAAATGTGGTCCAGGCATTGGACTGTTTCTGTTCTATTGATCCTAACCAGACTTCAGATTTTGATGGGAATGAAGTGTAACTGGGTAGTAATCTTGAGGGTATTGTCTGTGACTTATAGCATAATACAATGTTCCCATGCCGTGGTGATCATCAAGTTTTTGTGTAAAGTCATACCTAGTGCCAGGACTGATGTTAAATTCATTACAGATCCATTCAAACGCTTTCATATCTATGGGGTCGTTATACCTGTTGAAACTGGATTCAGTGGGCAGTGGGGTATGAAGTTCTGACAGTATTCTTCTAAGCTGGTAATACGTGTGGAAACGATACACAGACCTAATTAGTTTGTTTGAGTGATTCAAATGGTCTGTAAAAGAAACACCTCAGCCTGTGGTTGAACATAGTATAGCAAAGTTTAGTTGGTTTTGAAACATCTGTGCAGTTGAATGATCTGTTATTGGAGGGTTTAGATATTGTTTGAACAGATTGGGTACTTTCACTTGAAATAAATCTTGTTCGGACACAGCTATATCAAGCTGATTTAGTTGAATTTTTTTTTTTGTTCATAAGTTGGGGCGACATTGTACTTGGCATCCACATTAAATTGAAACGTGTTTGTAGTGATGCTTGTTGGCGATTTAAATTCCATTGTGCTTTTTTATGAGATAATAAAAATGTTTATCACCTTAACAAATCTTGAGCCCCACCCGGGTCTGCCCTGGGGGACTTGGGTGGGGTTGGGTATTTTTTAGTTCCCAGGGTCACCCTGGTCAGCCCCACAGGGTGGGTTTATCTCTCTATTCTGGGGCATGTGTTTCTGTCTACCCTTTGTCCATTCACCTGTATTTGCCATTTTATAACTCTCCCTACTGTCTGCACTGCCTGTAGCTCTTGATATTGGATGTGTGTTGCTAAATGGTCTTAGCTTTATTTAGGCCCGTGTGTTAGGTTTATTTAATGTATTTGACCGGCTGGCGACATACATTCAATGTTCTGTTTAGTTTTTTTTTTCACAAGCAGTGCAGGCACGTCCTGAGAAAGCCTTGTTGCTGTCGGGACGTTAAGCAATGTACAATCAATTAACAAATCTTGACACAAGCAAACCAGTGTGGTTAACTAATGGGATTGATAATCATGATGGTAGCAAGGTTGTAGCTATCCATGAAATGTTCTACACTGTAAAGTGGTTTAATGTAACAGATGATAACTATTATGTAAATTATAATGGGATCCATGTTATACCACCAGGGTATTATGACTTTTGTACTTTAGCTAACTGGTTTCAAAGTGAATTAAAAATTAAAGCAACTTTAAATCCAACCAACTTACACGTTACATTAGAATTTCCGAGTAACATGCGTTTGCTGGCCCCACCCGGGTCTGCCCTGGGGGACTTGGGTGGGGTTAGGTATTTTTTAGTTCCCAGGGTCACCCTGGTCAGCCCCACAGGGTGGGTTTTTCTCTCTATTCTGGGGTATGTGTTTCTGTCTACCCTTTGTCCATTCACCTGTATTTGCCTTTTTAAAACTCTCCCTACTGTCTGCACTGCCTGTAGCTCTTGATATTGGATGTGTGTTGCTAAATGGTCTTAGCTTTATTTATGCCCCATGTTGTAGGTTTATTTAATGTATTTGACCGGCTGGCGACATACATTCAATTTTCTGTTTAGTTTTTTTTCACAAGCAGTGCAGGCACGTCCTGAGAAAGCCTTGTTGCTGTCGGGACGTTAAGCAATGTACAATCAATCAATCAATTGATTTTTCATGTGGACTTGCAGTTTTACTTGGTTTTAAAGTTAAACTTGTTGATTTTGATGAAGATTGGTCATTTCAGGATCCTTATAGTACAGATTTGACAAAAATCCAAATAAACAAAAATTAACTGGAAGATATCCTGTCAATATGGCAGTACACACAGTATTTAATGTTTATTTGAAAGAACTAAACACAACTGAAAATGTACACAATGGTAAGCTTTCAACTTTGTTGAGATGTATGCCAGCAGGAAAATTGTTAAATTTCCTAATGTGCAGTTTAAGAAATTAGGTTCCAGTTTCTTTGAATCACTGTGTTTATCTGTAACTAATCAGGATGACAAACCAGTTCTGATGCATGATTTTAGTGTTGTGTTGGAAGTTAAATAATTTTATTTTTGTTTATAAAAATGAGTGTTGGTCCAAAGTAAAAAATTATTCCAGTTGCGAGTCCAGTAACAGAGTTGGAAGATTTGGCTGACGTACAAGATTTTGAGAAGGAAAGTGAGGTAGGGGAAGTGTATGGTTTTGAACTTGATTCTTTTGGTATGTACAAGCGGAAAGTAATAGATGACATGAAGGATGGCACAGAGAGACCTATTCCTAACTTGGTCAGCTGCGTGATGTTACTGTCCCTACTCCTGTAAATAATGTGGCCCTACAACTTAATACATGTGGGTAATAAGTGGGTAGTTTTGCTTGTGCCTGCACCTCCTACACCAGCACCAACATTTGACTGGGACATAAAGTTTGAATTTATTAGTCCTTATGTATACACTGATGATGAAGGTGCCTTAGTGTTCAGAAAAGTTGTTAACTCTGGACCGCTGATTGTAAGTCTTGTTCCAAGTTTTGCCTCAGACAACAACAGCAGAGAAAAAGTAAAAGTGCAAGAGTATGAGAAACGAAGGTATCTTCTTATGCATAGAAAAGGCAGATCAGATACTTCTGTTGTGTTTATGCCAGCAAACTTTGCCAATGCAAGAGAAGCGACAATAGTATTTGAAATTATCATGAGATCTGTAACTTCTGTAAAAGAGGCAGATATTGCGCAGGGAATCAAACTTTCGTGGGATGACTCAGTGCAAGAGTCAACAAAGGTTTTTATTGCTATTAGAAAAGGTGTAGATGTAAACATATCCACTAATAACCCAGCTGTAAAGGTGGTGGTCGATAAAATATCTTTTGTTTTTCTAAGTTACATAAAACTGGAACACATAGATCTTGTTTCATTTTATTACGCCAGCAAATTGTATACTTTTGACGAGTTGCAAATGTAATCGCTGATTAAATTAAAAAAATATTTGTCAATGGAAAATGGTGAATTTCTATCTGCAACTACCAATGCTTGCGCCTGAGACACTTGCGACGAGTAAGATGACTGAGACGTTTGCATCTGATAAAACATTAC